>OU343160.1:34541422-35141422 GCA_910595825.1 Philhelius pedissequus
TATTTTTAGTACCTATAGTAGAACCATTTTTTTGGTTTTCGATTTTCTCAGAAACGGTTAATCTGATTTTTTTGAAATATGTTACTCAGAAGCTCCTAGAAAGTTTAAACACTATTATATACCAACATTTTTCAAAAAAAAATTTTTGTGGAAATTAATTTTTTTTATGAAAATTCAAAATTTCGAAACCGACTCAATAGATTTTTTTGAAAGTTTGTATTTAGTGGTTTTGTGACATTATCTTGAATAGTTAAAAAAAACTATTTTTTCTAAAATAAAAAACAACGGTACTTCCCATACAAATGTTAAAAAACCGTTAAAAAAAATGTATTTCTCGAAAACGGCTCCAAGAATTTTTATTAAAAAAAATTGTGTGTTCTTAGATTAGTACAGTTCACTTTTAAGTATAAAAATATTTTTGTTTGCGTACTTATTAACTGTACTTCCCATAGAACCACTTTTCATATTTGCGACTTTCTCAATATTGGATGAACCGATTAAAATAAATTTTTTATACAAATGCTCCCTAAAATTGTTAATAAAACTGCACACTCAAATTTTCATAAAAAAAGTTTTTCGATTTTTAAAAAATAAATATAATGTTATTTTGAAAAATCGATTTTTCAAAAACCATTCACAGAATCTTATAAGTATATTAGTAAAATTGATTCAAAATAGCTTTTAACGGCATCTAGTCCACAATATTTGCGGCATTCTCACTTGGACTCATCAGTTGGCTAGTGAGCACCTTACCAATACGCAATTTTTGTTAAGTTCAGTTCAACTTACTTGCATTTTTTCACAAAAAAGCAATGTGAACTATAACCAACAAGATTAAAATTTTAATCATTAAAATTGGAAGATTTTGTCCTTGGCCAGACATAGTTAATAAGAAGGTGTTTTTTTTTATAATACAATTCTATATACTACTGAAATTACTCAGCCAAGTAGAAGACTTAGCATTATATTTAATTGGACTTGTTGTATTATTGTTATTTATTATCAATAATTCAACAAGTCCAATTTAATATAATGCTAAGTCTTCTACTTGACAGAGTAATTTCAGTAGTACATAGAATTGTATTATAAAAAAAACACCTTCTTATCAGTAAAATCTTCAAAACGGCGCTTCAAATTTTTTTTCTAAAAATGTTTTCATTTTTCAAAAATGTATTTCTTAAAAAACAGCTCCAACGATTTTTGAAATTTTTGATATATTCTTATTTATCAAAGAATTCAAACTGCATCTTTGTTTTCCCTCAAACTATAATGACTAAGCAATATAAGAACATTTAATTATTTGTTTTATCCATTTATTTCTACATTATTATTATTCCCTTTTTAGGAATTTTTGCGTACGTCACTAAATACTAAATACAATATAAGCCCTCATACATTTATGTATACATATGTGTCTTTGAAAATCACATGAATCTTATGTAATGCATATTGCTCCTAAATTATGAAGTTTTATGTATATAGCTACCTACTCACCCACATCCCTCATTTTCATTATTATATGTACATGCTTACATAATTAGTTTCCATCTATATATATATGTATAGCCAATTAAATGTTTTTGTGACCTTTAGTCCAAAATGCGTTTCGCCCAGGTACTACAGCTGGGCTCATCAGTTAGATACTGTAATACCTTTCTAAGACGCATTATTTTTTTATCGATGTCTACCGACTTTAATAAAACTTACAGCGATTACTCACTGCAAAATAATATAAACATATTGTTTGCGTATTCTTCAATTAATTCCTTGGCCAGACCACGGGCAAAACATACTTCTAGATGCATGAATCTAACCAAATCCCCCTAGAAAAATATAATTTACAGTGAGTAATCGTTGTAAGAACCAAGGTAATCTTAACTAACTTAACCTCAATGGTTAGCTACATTAAAGTTGTTAGCGCCTAGAGCAAGTTCATACGATCCAGTCGTGCATTTTATTTGTATCAAAAATGGTAAATCCTTATTATCTCGAAAACGACTTTAACTATTAATAAAATGTTACTAACGGTACTTGCTATTGAACAGTGTTTTATTTTATTTTCAACGGCTGAACTGATTTTGATCAAAATGTTTAAAGCATGTCCTTCGAATTCTAAATATTACAGCAAAAAATCATTTTTTAATAATTATGTTATTAAATTTATATTACTAAAAACTTAATTGACAATTAATTTTTTTTAATTAACGAAAATTTTGTACATAGAAAATTGAGTTAAAAACGACGTTCAGCATATATTTAGCCGTTTCTACTAATAATCTTGTTCTAACGATGTGATCAAACATGAGAGCAGGTACGTGCGAGCCAGTTGGGGATTTTTTAATTTTTTGTTATGGGATTAAGTTATTTTTTAAAATTATAAGATTTTGGTTATTCAGTTTTTAAGGTTTTTAATATTTTTTTTTTTTTAATTTGGATTTGGATTTTTTGGGATTTTTAGGTTGAGGATTGTGGATACTGGGAAATTTGATCGCTGAAAATACGTCAAAAGTATAATGGCTGATCGTATATAGATAATTTAAAAGTTAAAAAGAACCTCAGCCGAGATTCTATGAGAAGGGTTTTCGAGTTGCCAAATTTGCCTAATGTGCCAGAATTGTCTAATCAATTATCTCACAGTTATTAGAAAGTTAACCCTATTATAAATTTTAGAAGTAGAGGTCTTATAGATAGACGGAAGGAAGATCATAAAATTTAATAAACTCTTTAGACAAGAGCTTAGAAATCTTTTTAAGTCCAAAAGAATAATATTTTGCTGAAAATCATACGAATAATTAAATAAGAAAAGCGCACTAATACCCACCATTCGGTTTCAATCCTTTCTTTTATACTCGTATTGCCATAGAAACGAACAAATTCCTGATAAGCTTCTCTTTTTTGGCTCGATAGATTTTTGTGGCGATGTTCGACAAAAACTTTCTGTTCACCACCCTTGAGTATACTTTTTGTCCCAGATTTCTCTAGTCTTACACCACTCTGTATTGTATAATGGAGTTAGAGGGAAAAGGAGAGCAAGGACTAAGCTATGTATGTCCAGTTACAAATAATAAAATATCGACTAGTAATTCAATTACTAAATGATGGACGGACAGACACGAACACGACACGAATAAAAGTAGAAAACAAATTAAACACGAAAACTAGAAACACGCCATAAAAATACACATACACAATCACAGAACACACACACCCATCTATAATATAATAACCAAGACCAGAACTATAATCCGTTAAAACCAATAAACACACAATCAACCCACAAAAGCCCCTTCAGCAAACGCAAAGGAAAATGAAAGGACATCGAGTGTAAATCCTTTTTGAAAAATAGATTATATATATAGATGTGTGTGTCTGTGTATGTATGTATGTAGAGTACATCTCTTCTAGCATTATTATGGTTATGCTTAGAACACATACAAGATACGAGATATTGATTGACCCTATTGCATTTAGTTACCAACGAGACTGGGTTGTATTGTAGATGACTATGGGCGAATAAATAAAATCGGGCCCTAAAGTGTTGTACAGTTGACACATCCATATTATAGATTTATGTATTTTCTTGTTTGAATAAAATGTTTCCCACAAAATTCGATATATAACTTGAATTTAGAAGAAATATGCGATTTTATTTATTCCATCGGTCTTATCAAGGGACGCCCCTTTTAATGGAGCGGCCTGAAATCTACAATCATTTGTAACATCAGTTAAAGGCGGCCATGGCCCTGAAAAGAAATCAAGAAAAGGACTTTACATGGTTATTAATTATTTTTATTGCAAAAATAACCTAAGGGTGCAGAAAAAGATCACCAAGGATATTTTAGTAATATGTACTATGTGCAATATACATGCAATTTAAGGACCAATCGTTGAATACCCGTAAAAATGAACACCGTATCCATAGCATCAGCTATCGTCTTTAAATAAAATATATATTTTATTTAAGTAAATATATCTGGTCTTCATTTATGTGATTGTGATTGTGATTCTGATTAGAAATGGATAGCGGGTGTATTGGGGCAGTTGGATTGCTATTAGAGATATGCGGAATGCAGCATTGACAATTTCCGATAACCTCACACTATATGGTTATAGGCTGTGCATGTCCGAAGGGGTGGTTCATTTTGTGGAATGTTTGTTGGAATTTCATATTTGCCGACAGCAGCATATCGATAGCAAATTGCAAATGGTGTCGTGTTGGGGATGAGCTTTGGCATAGGGTCGTGGGAGCTGCTTGATGATGATTATGATGATGTTTTAGGATATTTATTCTATGGCTGGTTGTTTGCGGGGATAGTGATATGATAAATACCATACATCTTTAGATATCCCTATATATATACTCGATCATTAGGTGTATCACACTCTAGACCAGAAGAGGTACAAATACTATACCAACATATACACGGTACGATACGGCAAAGCAGTATCCCATGTGCGAGAAAATAGAGATTGTTTGTAGCTGATTGCGGTGCTGCGAGAGTCAATGACTTGAATGGTTGGATTCGTGTTCAATGGAACATGAACAAAAATGACCATATAAATGAGAAACGATATGCCCTTACCGACACCGACTGACCAACCGACTCACGACACGTACACCAGTCAGTCGTCAGTCAGTGGAATTGTGAGTATAGTTCATGTCATTTAAGGCTATTGGAATGCGCTT
The DNA here is from genome assembly GCA_910595825.1 of Philhelius pedissequus. Taxonomy (NCBI): domain Eukaryota; kingdom Metazoa; phylum Arthropoda; class Insecta; order Diptera; family Syrphidae; genus Philhelius; species Philhelius pedissequus. The sequence goes on from OU343160.1 coordinate 34,546,110, forward strand.
GGCGAAGCCATATCGAATTATTATAAAGCTGTTTTATATAAAAGTGTTGCTGGGTGTGAATATATATTGATCTAAAATACCAAGCATGACATTGGTTAAAAAGGTATGCCTAGCCAATAGCTATACATATAGATACGTTTTAAAGTTGAAGGGCACGACGACCTTTACATCTCCTTTTGAAAAGATTTTCGTATAGGAATTGTTTGTTCATTTGATGGATTTTTCTTCTTTTTTTTTTGTTAGAAATTCTACGAAAGTCTATTAAAAATGAGATAAAACCATTATTGACTAAGGATTGAGGGACACTTGAAAAAAAAGGATCCATAACTTAGAACGAATTTAGATTGATATACTTTAAAATTTAGAATTTTCGATTATTTTATGACTTTCTCCCTTTACCATGAAAAAATCGAATAAGTCGTAAATTTGTCGAAAATTCTTATTTCTTAAAATTTATTTAATCGATTGGTTAGAGGTGGTAATGCAACGACAATTGGTATATGTACCCTTAAAATTTTAAAGCATTAATGTTAATTTAACAGAATAATGCTAGATACAGATGGGCATTGGTTATTTTTTTTTTTTTTTTTTTTTTAATTTAACTATATGCCTGTAAGACCTATGGTCTTTTAAATGCAACCTGAATTGCACAGCACAAGTTTGGCACAGTGGATTTGAGAACCAATTATTGACGGTCTCATTTTAACCCATGGGCGGCATCCAATTAAAATTGGAGGTATAGAAAAGAATGCGCCTAGCGTGGGGATCGAAACAACACAACACAATCAAGAACTTTATCCACTGCGCCATTGCCACCCATTTTGAACCTCTAAATTTGTATAGATCGTTCCATTTTTGTGAATAGTACCTCTGTACCTTAAGAAATTAACAGTTCGTCTCTGCAGTTGGGCTTAAGGGTAAATTGGTGAGTATTCCCAGACGTTAGAGTATTATGGTTAAATTGTTTATTTGGAATTACAGCCAGCTATTTTGCTAGAATATTTTTTAAAAATAAAAATGGCGATAGAAATAATGAAAGACGTGTTGTTCAAGAGATACAAATATTTCCCTCATATTTCTACAGAACTCTAGGAGATAAATACATAACTACTTCTAACGGGTTGCGCACGAATCGTGCTAGAATAAGAAATTTAAATAACTTTCTCTCAGAGTCAGCAGAAAATTTGGAGCTTGTGATAAATCGATTGTCAACATACTGCAGCACATGGGGAGTTACAATAAATGCTGTAAAATCCAAAATCATGGTATTCACAAGATCTTCTCACAGTTTGGTTAGAGAAAGATGGATCTTCAATGATCATCGCCTTGAAGTCACTAAATATTACAACTATTTAGGCGTCAATTTGAACAAAATGATGGTTTTCAAAAACCACTCACTTAATTGAAAAATAGAAGTCTTCACAAAGCTTGCTGAATATGATATGGAGGAATATTTTTCAGTTTCATCACCTATCATTTATAAAGCTCTTTTTTTGGATTCTGTCCAGGAGACTTAAGTGCGTTATGGGAGCACCTGCCCAAATATGACAATTGTACTCAAGATTTGGACGAATGAAGGCTTTGTAGATTACAGCCAGATCAGAAGGGGAGAAATATTACTTGCAGCGTCTCAGAAAACCAAAACGTCTTGTAGCATTTTGGTGACGACGAATATGTGTTCATTCCACAAACGGTGGTCAGTGATGCACATACCGAGAGTTGAAAGTTGTTCGGTTTCCTCGACGCCAGCGCCGCTAATGGACAACGGTATTGGGGCAGGGTCCCGCTTTAACGACAAAAGACAGCATTGGGTTCTTGAAGCATTCAATTCTACGCGGTTTTTTATTGCCCATTGGACAATGCTGAATTTAAGAGCTAATCATACGCTGCCGTTCAAGTTCCACATCCGAATGACATGGATGAGAATCTAAATAACAGTATATTGGATTAGAAGTTTCAGACAAGAGATCATTGATGAAAATGAGAAACAGAGTCGAAGACAGAATGGAGCCCTGGGGCACACCAGCATTTATTTTATGAATATCAGACTTGAAACCGTTAATTTCTAATCCAACGAAGAAGAGATTCTGCGATACCAAATGCACGCATTTTCGATAAGAGATCCTGATGCCAAACTCTATCAAATGGTTTTGAAATATCAAGCGCAATAACCTTACTTTCTCAGATGTGAACTTTTAACACTAAATGGAAGTCCATACAACGGAAACTTCCAGCAATTCTGTACCCTCTGCAACATTAAAGATAAAAGAAGATTGCTTCCATTTAATAAGAATTTGTCCAGTATTAAAACATCAAAGACTAAATTTCGTCGGAAAAAAACAGCCTTACGATGCAAGAAACAAAAGATTTATTAAATGGTGTTAATTGGAAATTATTATACGGTTTTTTAAATTCAATTTATAAGTGTCGCAATCTTTTAATGACTGAATTCATTTAAATCAATTAATTTAAATTTTATTAAGAAAACTAAACGTTTTATATACTTTGACAACTGAGCTGACGGCTATGTCAAAGCTTTAAAATTCGTTATGTTTATTCAAATTGTAATGAAAAATTGTTAAATAAATAATTTACTTACTTACTTACTTACTTATATTTAAGCTGAGAATAGGACATTCTAAAGAAAAGTTAGAAGGGTAGTGCCCAAAATTAATACGTTTGCAACATTATTTTTTCTTTGTATTTTTGGTATTCTTCTTCACTCGGAAGAGATATAGTTCCAGTTGTTTTTTTTATATTTATTTATGCTTTGGTTAAATTTATGTAGAAGAGGAAAGAGGCCGCTCATGTGTTTTTCTGGCTTGCTAATTAGTTAAATTCGTATACATACATGTATATCAAATACTGGTTTTGGAATATTTAATTACATTCCTAATTTATAGTGACTGAATTCAGTTTTCTTTTTGTTCTTTTTTAATAATATTGATTTTATGTTTTTCATATAGGAACATTAAAAGTTAATTAATTAATTAATTTTGTGAATTGATATAATAATTTTTATATTTGAATACTAATTTCATGTGTTTTGCTGGTATATGTGTTATATTTTTTGTTATAAATCTTGTTTATAAGTTGATAATTCCTTTAAAAGAAGATTACAGGATTTGTTAAAATTTACCACGGTCTATGTTACAACTTTCCCCGAACATGGGGTAAGTCGTAGCAACACGTTTTTTTGTCCAAAAGTTATATTTTTGCGAATTCTATTCAGTATATTTTTGGCTTTTTTATTGGATTTCGTAGCTGAAATATTGCTCCTTAAACAGAAAAGTCTTTGGGTAACTTATTTTCAAAACATTAGGAACAATTTTAGCATCAATTTTAGTAAAAAAGTGTTACTTTTAGCCCCGGTCTCCCCTACGTAAGCTTCTTACTTCGTGAAGTTTTAATACTAACTATTTGAGGTAGAATAATATTGAAACGACTACAAATTAAGATATACATTTTATAATTTAGTGAATACTGACTAAGTTTTGGTGCATTTCCTAAATGAAGGTAACCGAAAAATGAATAGACTAATTAGTGGTTGGACTATAGTTCACATCGAACATATTACATAACTATTTAAGAGTTTTGGCAGGTATGCAAATGTTAAATTTTTTCATTCATGTTAACAGAAGATACCACATCGAACACTCTTGTTCTAAGAAAAGTCAAGAATTTTCAAGATGTATGAAAAATTCCAAAATGGCATAATCGACACTCCGAATGAAAAATCTTAGATTTTCTATTTTTTTGCTTTACATGCAAATCGAGTTCTACCGCTCCATATATGATCCATATAAATTAAAACATTTTTCAGAAAGTGGGTGGATACCACGCCTCCTGAAAAAAAATCCACAAATTTTATATTGTTCACTTTGTAAGTACCTACTTTAAGGACCGGCCTACCACCAAATTTTATCACTCTGCGGCAATCAGAAGTGGTTTGTATTATTGATAGCATTTCTGAGTGGGCGGATACTACGCCCCTAATCAGAATATCTCAAATTTTATATTTCTCTCTTTTTATGTACTTTAAGGCCTACCACGTTACCATACATTTTATTATTCTACAGAAATCGGAAACTCTCCATATAATTGATAACAATTCTGAGGAAGTGGGTTGATACCACGCCCCTCAGTGGAAAACTGAAAATGTTCTCTTTTTTTTCCTTTGTATGCAATTTAAGCCCTAGGACTTTACCAACAATCGGGAGTTCTCATTTCAACTAACACCAATTCTGATGAAGTGGGCACAGAAAATCGCAAATTTTCGATTTATCCCTTTGCTGGAATCATAAAAGCTATCGTTCTGCAAAATAAAAACATTTTATCATATCGGCAGAATCTGGCTGGACACTACCATGCTCGGTTGTGATTGAAAGGAAATCTCCGATAAATTTTGAACGCTCTATAGGATTTTTGACTACCCTTAAAATTATCAACCATCACAATGAGGATTATAGAAGAATACGTAGGAAATAAAATGTAGTGGTAAGTATACGTTTGATAAGACACTTGATCAGATTATTAGAGAGGGTTTAAAATCGCTTGAAATGGTTCTACTTAATACACTTATAATAATGGGCACTACTGGTGCCCTTTCATATTTTTGTAATCTTGTATATTCTCCCCTCTCACTTATCTGAATTTGTTTTTTTTCCAATTTTTTTTCTACAACACAATTCTATTCCCCGTAAACATCAAAATACGGCTGGCTTATAGCATCTGTAGGTTTTAGGTTACTTAACGACCAAAGCCGCAAATACCATCTCCTAAGGATGAACATACGAAGGAATAATGTTTCAAAAGTTTATAAACGCACACACTTCCATTCATACCTACATTGGTGTACAGTACATACAAAGTAGGTTTTAAAATTAATTTTAATTATAACTTATCCTCTCTCTCTCTCCCATAAAACCTGGACCACAAAAAAAAACAAGGACATAACAAAAAAACTTTATAATCTTCTTGAATTGTTTTAGCCATGTTATCCTTAATATAGTGAGCTGAGCTCCTCCCATCATCTCGTAACCAAGTAATTTAAATAAGAAAACTCTCTCTAAAGAAAAATCAATAACAGAACCAAAAACTCTGAAATTCAAATGAATCTCGAACCTATATCTTTGCGTTTGTTTTTTTTTTTTTGTTCTTTTGAGTTTTTGAACGATACCACAAGCATTTCTTTCTGCTTCAAGTATTCGGTATGAAGCACCCCCAACCATCTTATAACAGTCACTTTTATTTTATTCGAATCTTATCTATCTTTAGCAACACTTAGTTGAGCACACAATAAAGAGACCAAAAAAAAAAAATAAATGGTTCGAGCAACAGTTAAACTTAACAACCCCCAACCTCCAGCATAGCCCTCCTCACTAGCTTCATCTTCGTTCGCATTTTATAGATGTAAAAGCATTTTTCTGAATTTTGATACTTTGCCCTACGATCAAATTACTTACAATATTCACAGCATCATTTTCTTGAAGTTGTATTGGACGGAGGGGGGGGGGGGAGTAGGGTGAGACTGTAGATTGTTCTGCTTGGAATCTCATTGCGTATTTATAATAGCATTGCAAAGTTCTTGGCATGAAAAAATAAACAGCCAAACTTTCTGTATCACCTTTGACACTCCCGGACCCACGACGCCATCGCCCCCACCCCACTCTTCGCACTAACATATCAAATATGTAAAAATAACAGCTAATTTCTGGGTTGTGAAGCAAAAAGAAAAAAACGAAGAAATATCGAAGAAGCAACCGCAAAAGAAGTTATATCCGGAAGCCATTTTATTATATCATGACGTATGTGCCAAAAGGGCATAAGATTGTGAGACTATATGACCCGCCAACGGTACTTTGGGGCTGTTTATAGTCAAATTCATTTGCATTAATAAAATAAAGAAAGAAAAACCCTCGACACGGTCGATAGAAAAAAAAAGGAAAATGTTTTCTATGTTTTTTTTCTTTTCCTGTTTGTATATTTATATTAGGAATATGCGGTGCGTTAAAATGAGATATATGCATTAAAATTCATATTAATGTCCTTTGTTTCATGGTGAAAGAGAAGACATATTTATATTATGCTCGTAGATAAACATAAACACACGCTGGTAAAATATGTCATGACCTCTCTTACAAGGGTAAGCAAATTTATGCACCGATATTTGTATAAAAATTATGAGGGGGTGAAAATTGAAATTTTAACGGTAACAATATGAGTTTAAAACCAAAAATAAAAATATGAACTAAAATTGAACACATCTTTATGAATTATATTTTATTAATATAATATATTATTAATGAATATTCGTCACTTTTGACATTTCGTTCTGATGGATTTTTTTTTTATTCTTAATTGATAATATATGATTTTGAATTCAATCCAAAGCAAGCGGCAAATTTGTTGAAGTGTGGATGGTATGTGGAACGTGAAGAGAGAATTTTTGTTTGAAATTAGTTATCGATTAATGACTACAAATTTATCTTATTTCGACAATCAAAAAGCAAATTATTTTAATAACTTCACATCAATATAAATTATATTTCCACCATTTTGTTTAGAATTTAGGTTAATAAATTTGTTTTAAGCCACAGTTATTTGTTCAGTCACCGGTAGTTGGTCGCTCGCATGTGAATAAACCCTAAGCCTTAAATGTAGATGTGGCATCTGAAATGAATCAGATTTTTTTTCGTGGAAATAATATACCTACATATATTATGTAAGCATATTTTTGTACAAATAGAGTGTGACTCATGCAAAAACCGAAATATGTAGAGCTTGCGAGGGTTAGAAATATTTCCAAATTGCGTCATTATAAAAACAAAGACACCTCTACCATCTGTATAAATTAGCTCATCGAAACAGACCCATAGAGAAAAATCTGAAGAATCGTTCAACTGAAAACCCCATCATGGACCAGCATCTTGATGACAGTGGACAAATACTACAAAAGCGGTAATAGCAAAGTAAATACCTTTTGAATGAATATTGGAAGTACATTCTGGGATATTTTTAAAGAGATCAGAATTAAAAAAAAACAATTAAATACACGACTGGGTCGCATGTATACTTGCTCTTACGTTCGATCACAAAAAATACATTTCTTAAGTTCGTTTTTTACCATTTTGTATTACTTACTTACTTACTTAAGGTGGCGCTACAGTCAGGGGTGGACCAGGGCCTCAACCAACAAGCTTCTTCCAGTCGGGTCGGTTTCTAGCTATCTGTCTCCAGTTTCGCACTCCAAGTTGGTTGAGATCCTCTTCCACTTGCGTGCGCCAACTTTTACGCTGTCCACCTCTACTGCGCTGTCCCACGGGGCAGGATTCAAAGACTTTCCGGGCCGGGGCATTGGTGTCCATTCGCTCTAGGTGACCCAGCAATCTCAGTCGTTGGCTTTTCAATTTTGTGACTAGGTCGTTATCGCTGTACAGCCCGTATAGTTCGTTGTTGTATCGTCTTCTCCATTCCCCATCTATGCAGACGGGACCAAAAATCACCCGGAGAATTTCCTCTCAAAACAACCTAACGCGTTCTCATCCATCGTTAACATTGTCCATGTCTCTGCACCATACATCAAGACTGGGATGATGAGCGTTTTATATATGGACAGTTTAGTTGCTCGAGAGAGGGCTTTGCTTCTCAATTGCCTTCTTAGCCCAAAGAAACAGCGATTGGCAATAGTAATTCTGCGTTTGATCTCAGCACTGGTATCATTCGCTGAGTTTATAGCGGATCCTAGGTATACAAAGTCCCTGACCAATTCAAAATTAAAGCTGTCTATAGTGACGTTCTGTCCGAGACGCCGCGCCGGTGCTGGGTGTCCTTTCTTGTTGACAGCATATATTTTTGTATTACAAAATTTGTCTAATTTTTTTCCAAAAAAAATGTCGGTGTGAGGATTTTAAGTTTTTAATAATTTAAATTTATAAACAGAATTTAAAAAAAAATTGTCCACTCGTTTTCGAAGTACCTATTTTTTTCTAATTCAAAACCTATTTTTTGAAAATTTTGGTATACAGTATTATTCATAATTTGAAGGAGCTGATATATACAAATTTTGATCAAAATCTGTGCAGCCGCTTATAAGAAAGTCGATAATTAAAACAAAAAAATAATAAAATGCACGACTGGATCGCACGTATACTTGCATACACACACTGTATGAACAAGATTCTTAGTAGAAACGGTAAACCGGTAAAATATATTTTTAAAATCATACATTTTTTATAGATACAAAATTTCTTTAATTTTTTGCTGAATAAAATTTGACATGTTAATTGTATGTAATTAATTATATAAGTTTAAAAATATAATTTCGAAAAAAAATCGTTATACGTTTTCTATGTATTGAATATTCAAAAATATTTTTTTTTTTTTGTAAATCCAAAAATATACTTTTCGAAAATTTTTGTATGCAATATTGTTTAGGATTTGAAGAGAATCCTACTAAAAATTTTGGTCGAAATCCGTCGAGCCATTTATGAGAAAGTCGAAAAAAAATTTAAAAAAAAAACGGTTGTATGGCAGTTACCGTTAATAACAAAATATGTAAGAAAAATTTAAACTAAAATATAGACTTTACTCAAAAATCGTGACAGCCGTTTTCGAGATAATCAAGATGGTAGGCTAAAAAAACGTATCAAACATCTATATGAGACAATCACCTAAAACTCTTATGTACTAAGTTTGAAGAAAATCGCTTCAGTCGATTGGGCTGTAGATCGTTATTCAGAAAGAAAGACGGACTGACAGACGGGATTGCGGCACCAATAATAAATAATGTAAAGTTTGATTAAAATCGTTTTCGTTTTTTTTTCCAAATGCAAAACTTACCCTATAGTACCTACATACATATATCGCAAGTAAAACTAATTATGAAGACATACCTGAATAATCTTGCACAACATGGTAATCGCTAAGAAAAGTTTAATTCAAATGTTTATGGCTGTTTTCAACAAAATTTTTAAAAAATCCCATATGACGAGCTTTTGTTTTCTAAAAAAGCTCACAGTTATGCTCTGTACAAAGTTTGAGCATGATCAATGCATCCGTTTGGGTTAGAACTCTTTGTTTTTTTTTTGTGTAGTAAAACTTTTTCAAGGTAATCGATGTAAATAGCACCTCCATTTTGCAGAAAGCTTCTTCATGTCCAAATATTTTTATAGTATAAAAATCACTTAGGCATGTGATAAGCTTGTGACGTCTTCAAACTCACTAACTTTCACTTGCCGATCGTCAATTATATAACTATGGATTTTGTCTACCATGTCTGGTCTGGTGACCTCAGTTTGGCGACCAAAACGTTCGGCACCATTTATTCTTGAACGACCGCACCGGAATTGAGAAAACCAGGGTTAAAAAGTTCCAATCAATTACTGAGAACTCGAAATTCACTTTTTTTTCCATTTCACCGAAATAGGCTCGTCTATACAAAGTGGCTGCCACTGTCACAGCATATCTATTTGACAGATCTCTCCGAAAATTTGAATACGTTCTTTTGACAGCCGATTCTTGACAAAAAAAATTGATATATTTAAAGTGACGACACAATTTGGATATAATTTTCATGGACTAATTGACCGAGACGTACTTTCAATTTTTAAGTTTTCTTGTTTTTTTTTTAATCCAAGTTTGTGTTCACTAATTCAACGCGAGAATGGATATTTAAGTCAGAAAGACTATTTAGTAGCTCATAGATAGTGCCTACGTAAAGTTTCTTAAGAACTGTGTATTCTTCTAATAAGGAAAACGATCGTTCTGGACTTGAAATTCAAGCGTTATCCTATTTTTAGATTGAAGGATGCTTTACATAGATCTGTATCTGCAGATTTGAAAAAAAATAGCGCGGGACCATAATGTAAAACAAACATTAAAGTAAAACAGGGTGCACACTAATAACTTCCTCTAACTCTGCTATAATTTTCTTGACACATCTCACAATAAAATTCTTAGCTTTCAGGCATGTAGTTGTGTGAAGAAAATTTGGGTTTTTTTCGTTATTTTTAAGCGAAATGAGTTGAAATGATAAAAAAAGATTTGGAAATTCGTGCAGATGAAAATGCTATAATGAAGATGAACATGTTCGTCTTCACTATAATCTGCAATCTTCAGATTCATACTTCCTATAATCTTCATACATGAAGATGATCTACATTTTGGTCTCCCTTCTCAGTCGCACAAGTATAATTTTTTTTATTTTGTGTGCTCTTTTTTTGCAGATGTCGATGCAGATGAGAGATGAAGATGCATGTAAAGCCTCCTTGATTCAGATTATCTTCGTTTTTTGTTGATATTATTTAATTGTGGCAACTTTTCATCAATCTACGTAAAATTGCCTGGAAGCTTAATTTTTTGAAAGATTTATTTACAGGTGATTTTAGACCCATGTCGTGTTAATGACAACCAAAAGTGATTCCTCGTCGGAGACTCTAAAGTTTACATTCCCTATCTCCACTACTACCTGTTCCGAACTTATAACACATGTCATCTAGGATTTAAAACAGAAATTCTGATCAAAATCTGTGTTCACCAGCGAAGTACGAGTATAATAACACTATTATTATTTTTTTTTAATTTCAAGTTAAATTTAGAACTAAATGTTTACAGTGATATTTTAGCGATTTCCCATTGTTTATAGAGTTTAATTTTCTCTTCGGTTTTCGTCATTATTCATCAGTCGATTAATTGATAGTAAATATATACTGATACTTTATTATTTAAAAGTTCAATATCATTAATAGATTACCAGTCCTCTTGGAATTCATATCAATCAACATCATTATCGTATTGTATTGGTTTTTTATCTGAATATTTTGACATGCTAGTGCCACTTTAAATTTTACAACTATCATCAAAATTGCTCTTTAAAGAACTTCAAACAATTAGCAGATTCAGTTATCAAGAGTTTATCAATATTTTTCACAGCAAATTTGTTGTAAATAGGTGACGAAAAAAAATCTTCAGTTTTTCACTAAATGAAAACAATATTGTGTATGAGAATACATTCGAAGAACTTGAGTTTTTTTCATAGAAAAAAAAACTGGAAAAACAGTGATTGGGCCAGGCGATACTTAAATATACCTTATAAGGACTGGTTCTTATCCATGATGGAAAAGTTACCATCCACCAATTTACCAACTAATGATACGTGAAAATCAAAGTTACTATTCAATAGATCTGATGTCGTTGAACATCGTTCAGCTGGTTTTGGAAGACCGTTTGGCAAATATACATAAATCGGATATCTGCCACAACCATGAACCACCCAAAGCCCCGTACACCAAAGTATATTAAATCATTATAGAAAAAATCTTCAAAAAGAAGGAGATAAAGTTGTTGACAACAAAAAATAAGATGTTTCGCATGGAAGTTAGAATCAAATCTGACGCAAAACGATCCTACGGAATTTGAACCTTAGAACATGTTTTCTGAGGTCAAAGATCAACCAGCAAGCCCTGCATACAGAGTAGTCGATATCATTTACTTCGTAGTTGACATATCAATAACCAATCAATCATGAGTTACTGAGTTAATTTGATTGACCTTTGTGGAACGTTGAAGGAATTTTTTTTTTGATTTGAAGAAAACTAGTCAATTAGAAACAAGGAACTATAAAATTAGAAATTCGATGAAAAATGTCTATAAATTAACTTTTGGAATTGAAGAGTTATCTTTGGAAAAGCTTAATTAATATTAATGTTAGCGCAGACAAAAATGAAAGAATTCCACCAAATAGTCGGTAAATTTTTGAGAAAAAAATATGTTTCACATACGCCACCTCAAACAAATATTAATTATAATTCAATTATTAGTTTCGACTGGTTAGAAGTGCGCCATATTCTTCGTCCATGAATAATTCTATTAATAGTTGTGAATTTTCAGTGCTTAATAATTTACATGGGTATGGAATACATAGCCTAGCCAGCTTTGCGAATTAGCGTTTAAGTGTATAGCGCCGCCCGGCCGTTCTGATACCATAACTCGTTTGAAATTTATATATGAAATTGATATGGGGCAATGTGGACATATTCTCAGGGAGTCGTGAAATTGTTATTAGTTATGAATTTGCCATCTGCGTCAAATTAAACTAGGCAGCTAGCTGATTGGTCTTGAAGTGACGCACTTATGTTATTCAGTCACTATGTGCCAATTAACTTTGAAATTGAATGACGGAATAACTTTTTCGTTTTGGTCCATAAACTTGTAATACTGTAATAATGCCCAACTCCGCCGGATGACTCCTGTATCTGCTACATGTAATTTTTTCAAAATCTGTTAAAAGTCAAAATGCCAAAAAAAATCATTTTGGGTGATTTCATATTGCGCCTATTTGAGTTCAACTAAATCTAAAGGCCCATTTGGACGATCATTTCAGTTTCAGTTTCAGTTGAGCTATCAGTAAAGCTTTCAGTAAAAACTGAAGCGTTTAACTGAAACTTAAACTGAAACTGATGGAATTCCTATAAGTTGGCCGTTCAGTCATGAGTTAAACTGATATGTAAATTCGTTGCAGCTTAGTTCTCAGTTCAGTCGTTTCAGCCATTTCAATTCCATTTTTTTTTATAATTGTGAGCGCACTAAAGGGATTTTGACTACCCTTAATATGTTCAAGCACAATACGAGCGTTAGGAAAATACGGAAGAATTTAAAAGGAAGATACCGATGTGCATTGGTTTTAAAGTTCAGAAAATCAAAATGAGTGGGAAAAATAGAGCCTGGTAACGTATTCCACATTCGTGTTGTACGGCTAAAGAAAGAATCTACGTACTTGACAGTACGTCCGAAATTGGGCTTAAGGATAAACTGATGAGCATACCTAGCAGCGCGAGTATTACGGTTGAATAGTTTGAGGGGAGGAATGCAACTGGCTATTTCGGTGGAACATTGTTTATAAAAATAGCGATAAAATAATGAAAGACATGATTCATTTCGCCGTGTTCGAGAAATAAAAATGTTTCAACTATATTACTATCGCCTATCATTCTTAGAGCTCAGTTTTGAATTCTATCTAAGAGCTCCTGCCCAAATGTGAGAATTATACTCCAGCTTTGGACGAATAAAGGCCTTATAGATTACAGCCAGATCAGACGGGGAGACACTTTCCAGCGTTTTTGGCGACATCGAATAGGTATGTGGTCATTCCACAAAATATGGTCTGTGATGCACATGCCAAGGACTGACAGCTGATCGGTTTGTTCAGTGCAAGTACCGCTCATACATAGTGGCATGGGGGTGTTTTATGCTTTAATGACAGACGACAGCACCGAGTTTTTGAAGCATTAAATTCTGTACGGTTTCTTATTGCCCATTGAGCAATGCTGCCGAGATCAGAATTTAATGATCTTATCATAGGCTGTCATTGCAGTTCTACATCCGAAGAACAGGGATGTGAATATGCAAACGAATATGAAAAGCTGAGAGTACTATCGTCAGCAAAACAATTTAGTGGATTAGAAGTTCCAGATAAGATGTCATTAATGAAAATGAGAAAAAGGGTCGGAGACAAAACGGAGCCCTGGGGTACACCAGAATTTATTTTATGAATTGGTAATTTCTAATCCAACGAACAAGAGATTCGTCGATACCAAATGCACACATTTTCGATAAGAGAGCTTGGTGCCAAACTCTATCAAATGCTTATGAAATATAAAGCGCAATAAACTTACTTTCTATAAAACGATGTAAAGATTTGTGCCACCGTTCGGTGAGATATACCATCAGATCACCAGTGGACCTATTTCTACGAAAGCCATACTGCCGGTCATTAAGGAGCTTTTGCTCTTCAAGATATTTTTTGATTCTTGGCGGTGAATTAACTATTTTTTTCTTTCAATCAGCCCTATCATGAGTTCCATCGTAATCGAAAGTCTTACGAATCCCGAAAAAAGCTATCGCAGAATCCGTTCGTAATGGCAATTTGTATGAGCATTTCCACTACGATGGATTCTGTTATAGATTTTTTCAAGATTCATAAAAAGTTTACGAATACGATGGAATTCGTGATAAGGCTGAATATGTCGAAACGGAATGATCTTATGGTCGATTTCATTGAAATGTATCTTCAGACTTTCGACTGCTCACAAGTAAAATGAAAGCTCAACTGAACATCAGACTGATGTCTAAACAGACTGCCTTTTTTAACTGACAACTGAACTGATAACTGAACTGATAACTGATTGTCTAAAAGGGGCTTAATAGTTAACAAAATGTCAAAACTCCAAAAATATTTTTTACCTAGCTTTTTTTGATAACGATAAATTCTATAAAGGGTTTGCGTTTAGAGCTCACTTTTTCAAGCGATTTGTTATTAGTGAGAGTTAGGTTATTTTAGTTTGTGTGTTTTGACAAAAGGTCTGCCAATTTTGAACCACCAAAATTGATTACGGTTACATCAGATGCACAAATGAGTGTGAAAGCCGCTAATTAATTGAATCTCTAGTTGGTTTTTTCCGAGGTGTAATCTACGTCCTTGGGAGAAAGCCGGACATGAGCAAAGAATATTGGAAGATAGTCTTCTTCCACATCCATACAACTTCTACAAAAGTCGTCTTTTAGCGTTTCTGCCAATTAAACAGTGTCCAGTTGTGACACATATTAGAAAGCCAAATTTCTGCTCAAAGAGAGAACCTTTTGAGCGGCTTGGATAAATTTTTGGTCAGATCTGTCTAGTAACCAGGCAAGTAGTGGTATTTAACCATCTTATGTTTGTTTGTTTTATGGCGTTTTATTGTAACATAAGTTTATATGTAGCGATGGGCATAACGAATTCTTCCATTTTAAGTAGAATTCGTATTAACTGCTTGACTGTCTGGGAACAGGTTTTCAGTACAGATAGTTGGACTTACATCGAGTAAATTGAGGCAAATCCTGGAAAAGTCCAACGAATTTCAAGTCGAGACGGACCATCTTTTCATCGACTTTAAAGCCGCATATGACAGCATAAGTCGCCTAAAGCTTCCATTGGCGATGTCCGAACTCGTGATCCCGAAAAAACTGATCCAGCTATGCCGCATGACGTTACAAAATACGCGGTGCAACGTTTAAATAGGAAACATCTCATCCAAGCTTTTCCAGACGTGTACAGGGTTCAGACAAGGAGATGCAATATCATGTGACTTGCCTAACATAGTCCTGGAGCAGATAATACGCAAGAGTGGTGTTTACCTGGAAGGGACTTTCTTCAACAGGTCTTCCCAACTGCTTGGTTATGCGGACAACATCGATATCATCGGCCGCTCCAAGCGAGCTGTACTTGAAGCATTCACATCTATTGCGTTGGCCTTGAAGTGAATGAGGACAAAACCAAGTATATGCTATCAACAAAAAAAGCCTCATATGTTCATCGCCTAGGACAAAACGTCACTGTTGGTAGCAGTAATTTCGAGGTGGTCAAGGAGTTCACCTATCTCGCAACAAACATCAATTCCACGAAAGACACCTTAGTGGAAATCCGACGAAGAATTACCCGCTGCTACTTCGGTTTGGCCAAACAAATGGGTTCAAGACTCCTGTCTCGAAAGACAAATTGCACGCTATACAAAACGCTAATTTTACCAGTTCTACTCTACGGAGCCGAGTGCTGGACGATAAGTAAAAAAGCGGAATTGATACTGGGCACTTTGGAGAGAAAAATTCTTCGAAGGATATTTGGTCCTATATGCGAAGAGGACGAATGGAGAAGAAGATTCAATCGAGAATTGTACGAGCCAAGATATGGACTACAGTCCAAAGAGCCAAAGCGCATCGACTACACTGCTAAGAAAATCTTCGAATCCCAGCCCCCAGTTTCGAGACGACCAGAAAGGCCGATCCTCCGCTACAGGGACCAGGCGGTTACAGACGCAAGACCACTTGGTCTCGGTGACTGGAGGGAGCGTGCGACCCTCCATGGATCGGGAGCCGGATAAGTAAATGAAGTAAGTAAGTAATCTGAGAGAAAGCTGAAAGTCACACAAGAAAATGCATTTCAAAATATTTTGACAATGCTTCAGTCAAAAAGTCTTGAAAAACTTATCTCCAAAAGTTAAAACTGCCGTACCTACAAACAATTACTGGTATCAGTGTTTCGTTGCAATAAATCTTGACGTTTCACGTGAATTGTGCACATAAGCTTGATGAAATATTATTTCAGACCTCCGTACCCACACCTTTGAGTGAAAAAAAACATAAATAGGTCTAGGAATATCCCAGAGAGTGCCCCAGTCTTATCCTCAAAAATACATAAACAAAAAAAAAAAAAAAACATAAAACCAAGCCTTATAGACGATAGACGAAGACTATAAGGATACTATCCAAAAAGGGTGGCATAGTGCCAATGAAGTTTTACATAGTAGGCAGATTGTATATTAATTTGTGTGTTCTGTGGCTCACACAAAAAGCAATTTTCGACAAGGTTTTTTTATTTTGGATTTTTTATGAGGATAACGTCCTTTTGTGTCAGAAGAATGTAACACACAGTCTGATAACATGCGAATATACCTAATTGAAGAAAAAAAAAACAACTCTCACTCGCTTGTCCTGTTAACCCGCACACACATGATGAATGCGACGCACCGATATCAAAAGAATTTCGTGTTGACAGTAAACATTCGTTTAAGCTGTGTGAAAAACACGCAATATTATTATCCTTTCTTTTGTTGTTGTTGTTGTTGGTAGTTGTTGGTTGTTAGTCAAAGGAGAAAGCAAATTTGTTGTAGGTATATTCATCCATATTTTTTTTTTTTTTTTGTGGGAATAGGAGTGTGAAGGATCAAGTCGTTTTGGACGGCTTTTCTAGGTGCGTGTTGAATAGGTACAAATGGCAGCTTACAACGTCCGTTACACACACAAGACTCAAGGTGTAAATAAATAATCAGCTTTTGTTAGCTTCAACGAGTTGCGTTTTGTCACGAATTCTCTTCCAGACAAAACTGAATTTCAGTGTGGCGGCGAGGTGGCTGAAGATATTATTGTAGGCCTACTATATGGGTATCTATCCTTTTTTACAAAAGAGTTATAGGTTTTTTATTGCAATGAAATGTTTTGTGTTTTGGCAAAAATGAATAGGTTTCTTATTTTTTTTGTTTGTGTACCTATGTAGGTAATAAAAATTCATTATCCTTTTTATTTGTCGTCCTTTTGTGTGTGCGGTACCTATCTGCCGGTATTATATTTTTATGATTCTAGAGACCTTTCATAAAATAGTAAGCACGATATGAAAAATAGTTACACGAGGACGACTTATGTGGAATATTTAGAAAGGATATCGCATGAATATGAGTACTTATATGATCTGTTGAAATTGTCATTAAACAAAAGGTCCTACGAAGCAGCGTGCCACATACATTAGCGGTAGCGTCTTTCGTTACCTCCTGTAGGTACATATCTATATACCTACTTATATTGTAGTACATCATTGTGTAGAGTAAGGTAGTAAGTTTTGCCTAATTGCAGCTCCTTTATATTCTTTTCTCGCTTTGAGTGAGGAACGCGCGCGTGGTCTAATTAAGTTGGTATTTACATAAAAATTCATATTCCTTGTTAATGCTTAGTAGGTAGGAGCTCTTTTGTGTGACCCGGTTTCTTGCACTTTACCGTCGTCGGTCGTCGGTCGTCGGTCGTCGGTCGGTCTTCGCTGTTGTTCTTGTTTAATGCGTATGTTTGTTAAGTGGAGTTAGTTTTTCACCTAGTTTTATGCCTTCAGAAATGAGAATTGAGGTTTTTTTACTTAGAGCCATGGACGCCAGGAGAAACCAACCTATCCACTTTTCTAGAGCGCGTGTCACCTGGTAATGTTGAGAACTATAGGTAGTAGGTAGTCTAGAAATGAAGAAGTACAAAGGCTATTAAGAGTCCTAGTCTAGTGCAAATAAAGCTACAAAAGTTAGAAGGAAGTGGCTTAAAAAAATAGTCCTTACTAAAGGAACTGTATATGGTTATTTATGACTGTAAAAGTGCGATTAATATTTTTTAAGTTGTTTTAGTTTAGCGGTACACAAAACATCACAACACAGCACAACTTTCAGCAAGGTTTTATGAATGGTCCTTTTAAGTTTTATAAGTACGTAGGTCCCGGTCCCTATATTGTTGCTGGCTACTGCTGGTAAATAATGAGATTAATTGCTGTTGTTTTCTTTGGCGAGTTGTTTTTTTTTTTGTTTCTTCTCCTTCCTTTTTTTAATTTTTTTTTCGAATGGAATAGCGATTCCTTTAAATGGGGAAGACACTTTTATAGTATAGTAGGTACCAAGAACTATACACGTACCTATACAGTTTATACAGGAAGGAATATATTAATGAGAATATGAATGGCGTTGCTGTCGAAGGCCTTAGGGTTGCAGGTGGTAAAAGGATAATTATACCAACAGAGGGTTGTTTCATTTGGCTTAGTTTATTTATAGCTAGAGAAATATATCTGTGTCTTTTGTCCTGGTCTGGTTTTGGTATAGATAGTAGATAGCCTAGTAATTTTGTGTTAAGCAATTTGTCGATTTGGTTTCTTGAAAATGTGATAATATGAATTTGTGTGTGAAAATTGTGGTGCGTGAGCAAAACTTTGAAGATTATTTCCTTCAACCCATATCTCTCTTACTATACTTACACCCAACACCCCTTCCCTCTTACCAACAAGCTATCATCATTATTATTTTAATATTAATTGAAAATTTTATTCGGGTCAATGCAGAGTGCTATAGGTAATTATAAATTGAAAAATTGAAAATGTCTGTCATTAAATTTAATCGTTTAGAAAATTATAATCATTTTTTTTTATCACAGCAAGAGAAAATGGCAATTAAATTGAATATTTAAAGTGAAAGCAAGAGAAGTGGGAAAAAATTCTAAGAACATAATACCTGTGTATTTATCTACCCACATTAGAACTTAGGAATGAATTATTTAACAGGGAGTGTGAAAATTATTATGAGGATAGACAACACCTGGATGTGAAGCGGATATCTGGATTTATCATATCTATTTGTTTAAAACTTTTTATAGAAATTATTAGGAGTATGTATCGATATGACAAAAATAAATACCTTTCGAACATTAGTAAAAGCAGAGACTTTCTGTTGTTAAAGTCCGTTCACCCTCTTCGTGGGTATTTTGGTCTTCTTAAAGACTGTAATAGGTGTGTGGAGTGGAAGGGAATTTAGATGTACCTAAGTATAACTTGTCCTTGTTGTAGCAGGAGGTGTCATTTTAAATTTATTGATAGTTTGTTTTTTTATTTCGAATCAAAAGCTATAGAACAAATCTAGACCTCATTTTTTGTGATGACCCAAACGGACTTTTTGTCTGCCGAGCTGATCCGATTCTTTATGATGTTCAATATCATCCAGTTCTCCAATTTCATTTTGAAATATCTGGATTGGTTCTTGAGAAAAGTCCCTCAAAACCATGTCGATATTTAGTTAAATATGACTTCAACTCAACCGACTACGCTGGACTAAACAACAGCATTACCGAAATTAACTGGAACGCTAAGCTTCAAAACATGGATTCCAACTCCTTGGTAAACACTTTTTATTCAACCTTGTTTGAATGTTTCGATTTACACATTCTACGAAAACGGTTTAAGCCAAAAAGTGATTATTTCAACCAGTGGTTTGGGACCGAAGTGCGGAAATTAAAAAACTATAAAAACCATCTTCACAAAAAATTGAAAAAGAGATTTGGCTAGAAAAACATCAGTTGCCTACGATAGATATATCATGAACGTTAAATCGAATTTGAAAACCAATCCATTTTTGTTTTGGAATTTTATAAAGAGAAAACGGAAACAGACCCAAAATCCAACTTCGCTTTGTTTTGAAAACAACGTGGCAACAAATGACTCTGATATTTGCAATACATTTGCAGATTACTTTAAAACAGTTTATGTATCCAGTGAGGACAACAAAGATAATGTAACCTTGACGACAATTAACTCAAAAACTCTTCACCCTCCATTTTTCATTGAAAGTGATGTAGAAGCTGCCTGTTCGAAAGTCTAAGACTCTGTTAATAGACAGACATCTCAGACAATAAAAGTTATGTCTGGGGTACCCCAAGGAAGTCATCTTGGACCTCTACTTTTTTTATTATACATAAATGACTTACCACACAAACTTCAAAATTCTAAAATTCTCCTCTACGCGGACGATGCCAAAATATTTTTGACGTATTCAAATCCTGAAGAATCTTTATATCTTCAAAGTGATTTTGATGCTCTTCTCGAATAGACAGCTATAAACAAGCTATCGCTTAATATGTCAAAATGCATGATCATGACTTTCTCTCGAAAACTTTTGCATCATCACTTGGATTATCAACTGAATGGATACATTTTAGAAAGATGCGAACAATTTAATGATCTCGGAGTGCTTTTTGATCGAAAGCTTTCCTTCAATGATCATATAGACTACATAGTAAACAAAGCAAAACCAAGATTGGGAATGATAAAGCGTTGGTCGAAAGAACTGAACGTTACAAAGTCTCTTTATGTTGGTCTCGTACGAAGCGTTATCCACATATGAAACCCATATTCAAAGGATAGAATCCGTCCAAAAACAATTCTTGTTATTTGCACTTCGGGGTTTAAGCCGGGAAAATCGATTTTCGCTTCCACCATATCGTCAAAGGATATTACTGTTACAAATGAACACACTCAAGGACAGGAAGATTGTTTAATAACAATAAAAATCATCAATGGTTAAATTTCGTCACCATATTTACTATCGTTAATTAAATTTAACGTACCGGCTCGTCGAACACGGTTCTATACACCAGTACATATCAGCTTTCAGAGGAGTAATTTCTTAGCCAACGAGCCGTTGAGGAGATGTTGCCAGACTTTCAATGATCTCATACATGAAATCACATTTGTTAAATTATTTTAAACAAAATTTTCATTAATAAATCTATTATTGTAAGTTAAGTTTAACTGTTAGTTCTTAAACTGTAATTAATTACAAATAAAATTTTAAAAAAAATAAAAAAAACACAAAGGAGGCAGAAAAGCAATATTACACAATTATGGAGACGTCAATCACACTAGAGCTTACATGGATATCGGGTTAAATTCAAATTGACAGCAAAACTACTTTAACGGTTTTGATTCAACTTCTTAATTCTCAATCTGTTCGCAAAATGCGCCCTGCATGCCGATTGTGATTTAAATGTTTCGCTTATATACAGTCCCAGTAAAAAAAATAGCACCGCTGATACAAGTTTCATTTTAACTTCTTTAAATGAGTGAATAGAAAAATATTTACAACTTTTTTTTTTTTTTTTTTTGTGTTATAACTTTGCTCGCGCTCAAGGGATTATGAATACCCTTAATATGTTTTTTCTTAACACAGCGCGGCATTCGGTGGAAGAAGAGAAAGAAGGATAGGAAAGATATGTGGCGCGATGTTTTGAGACAAGAGCTGGTTGATGTCTCAGATTTATCTCCAGGGATGGCGGCTGAACTAATGCGGAGAGAATTACCGTGGCTTATTTATTTATGTCCCTTATAATTCGCATTATTTTATTTATTTCGTTGTCACATTTTATGGGTATGCTAGTTTACTCAATCACATGTTGTCAGTGTTATGCCTAAACAGCATGTAATGAGCAAAGCAGCAACTTATTTTATGATAATTTTTAGAATTGGTTTTTAATGGAATATAAGAAGACATAGACAACGGCAGGAATCGAACATGCAACTACGAGGTTGACAGGCGAGCACACAACTATCGCGCCACGGCCACTTCTACTATTATTACGTTATTGCTTGAACCATCACCTCTCTCTATTGTATATCTCTGGCGTTAAAATAGTTACGGTTCTTTTCTTACGAGGCCATAATGCGAAAATCCCATTTTTTGTGCGGAAAAAATAATGGCACTGATCGCAGTTTTCGTTACAAAAAAAAAATGTTTTTCTTGTGCATATTTCAAGGTCAGGCGGTCAAGTGTTAGAATTTGCTTATATTTATTTGATATATTCAAAGAAGGTTCAAGCATAATGTTGTGGGCTTGTTTTTCCTACTATATGGAGTCGAGCCCATATATTGAATTAAACCCATCATGGATCAACATGTTGACGTTAATATACTCGAACACGTCATGCTCGCTCCCTTATGCAGAGGAAGATATGCCCCTTTTGTGGGTCTACCAACGGGACAATGACCACAAGCACACCCGTAAGAAGGCTTAAAAATGGTTTGGATATCATTCAACTAATGTGATGGCCAGCGCAATCGCCTGAACTAAATCCGATTGAAAATCTGTGGGCTAACGTGAAGAAAGCAGTCACTGAAACCAAACCGACTAGTAACACAGAACTATCGGCAGCAGTAAAGGATCTCCTGGGAGAATATGCCGGTAGAAAGTACCAAAATTTGGTAAACTCAATGACCAGACGTTCTGAAGCAGTAATAGCCAACAAAAGCTATTCAAAAAAATACTAATTTTGCTGTACTACCCCTAAAGAATAAAATCATAGAAAAAGATTTTTTATTTTTATGATGGTTTTAGTTTTAAGGTGTATGATGAAGCAATTTTACTATTTTTTTTTAACCGCTTATTTATTTGAGTATTCGAAAAAAAAATTATTTTTTTTTATAAGTTGATGAATAAAAGTTTGAATTCTTTTTTAAATTTAAATTCTTGGAATTAATATAAGCTTTTCGCATACCTATTCAAAATGTATTTCAAAAGATTATCTTAGACTTCATTTTTAAACGAAAACTGGTTTTCGTAATGGTGTTATTTTTTTTTACCGCAGCCTTTAATGTGTTACTATAAGTTTTAATTGTTTAAATTTCTAGAATGTTATAGTTTAAGTGAAAAGAAGATAACATTTGCACTCGTTAAAAAATACGAAGATGGAAAAATACAATTTAAATCGTTTAAGCGGTTTCTTAAAAAAATATTGTTTTATGTATAGAAATGAAAAACATTTTCGGGAAAAAAATTGAATCGCCAATTTAAAGTTATTATTAATATGTCCATACAACTTTAATTAAAAAAAAAACTAAAACTCGTTTTTAAAAAATCGATTTTTCATTGAAAAGTATGCAAAAAAATGACAAATTATTTATACTTTTCGGGAGCATTTGTTTAAAATGTTATGTTCAATCAGATCGTTAGCACAAGATTCTTAGTACAAAATGCTAAATATTTTTTATATTCAAAATTTTTTGAATTTTTTTCTAAAAAAATTTTAAGGTATTTAATAATTCAAAATAGCTTTTAATGGCCTTTTGTCCACAAAATTTGCGTTTCGTCCCGGCAATCTCACTTGCACTCATCAGTTGGCTAGTGAGCGCCTTAACAATACGCAATTTTTTGTTAACTTCAGTTCAACTTACATGATATTTAATAATATAATATCAAAAAAAATCATGCATCTGTTTTCGAAGAATTGAATTTTCAAAAAATTTAAAAAAATATATATATTATTTCAAAAATCAACACAAATATTTTTAGAAAATATTAGTACGGAAGAATTTAGGAAACATCTTCTATACAAATTTGATCGAAATCCGTTGACCTGTTAATAAGAAAATTAAACCTAAAAAAAGTTTCTATGGCAATTAATGTCAATAACATTTTATGTTACAATTTTTTTTAACCAAAGAATAGAATGCTTATAATATAATGTGTGTCAAGTTAGCACTACCACTTCAAAATTTTAAAGAAATTCTTATTGGATTAATTGTCGTAAACTTGTCGTAAATTTAACGTGAAAGAAAAAAATTGTCGCGCTTGTTTTTTTTACAAAATACCACCCCTCAAAAACGGTGTATATGAAGTCAAAAAATAAAAATGGGTACGCCATTAACTGTTATAAATTTGTCTCGTTAACCAATGTCGAAACAAAACAATTTGTCACGTTCGTTTTTTTCTAGCAAAACAAATTAGAAATTTTCACTAAATCTGGCACTAACATACCAAGAGTATTTGTTTAACTACTTTTTTCATATAGAATTTGTTTAAACAATTGTCGCTCGACATCCTTGAGTAAGTTGTGTAATGCTAACTTGCCTGTCAAGTTTTCAAGATAATTAAGCGTTATCATTTTTGGGACTAACAAAATTGCAGGACCTACCTTTTTCGCATTTTCACGCATCGTAATGTCAAGTTTGATTAAAATCTCGAGTTCCATTTTTTTTCAAATATCTTTCTTAATTCAACTAGTAAAGTTTTATCAAAATTCGTTGAGACGTTTTTCAGAAAAACATTATTTTCGTAACGATATTGTGACAATTGCATTATAGGTACCGTTGTATTGAGTTTTTAAAAAAATAGTTTTTTTTTTAGATTCATAAAAAAAGTTTTAAAAAAAATTTTGCTTTTTTTAATTTCATAAAAAAGTTTTTGAACGAATTAGACTCTTGAGGAGTTTCTCCATAAAAACGTTCAAAAACGCTAATGAAAATTTGTTCATGTTTTTTTTTTTTTGCAGAAAATCGAAACCCAACACAATGGTCCTACTAGTTCCACCAATAATATCAATTTTCATTAATTAACTCAATGTTTTTTTTAATAAAAATCGTTAGAACAGTTTTTGGCTAATAAAAATTGTATAGCAGATAGGTACCGTTTAGGTTTAAAAATAATTTAAAAAGCGTGTGAGCATATTATCGAAAAAACATTAAGTATGTACCAAGTTAGAAGAAAATTCAGACAGACTGGCAGAATTGTGAGACCAAATATTTTCGTCTTCACTATCATCGAATGTCAAGTTTGATCAAAATCTCGAGTTCGATTTTGTTCACCAATCCAAAACTAATGACAAGTAATAACTGATGTGCTGATAATAAGGTAAAGATCCTTATTAAATACGTCTTAGGTTGACATAACTTGAAAGGTCGAAGATATTCTATATTACGTTTAATAGTACTTTTAAGGTGGAGCAGGATTTTTTCTTTAAATTAAATAAAGAACAAAAATTTTAATATTTACCTAAAAATTTAAAACTTTGTAGGTATCGAAAACAAAACCAAAACTCCTCCAACAGCTTGTACTTTTTTATTAAGTCCGAAATCAACAAAATACACAACTTTCCAGACAAGAGCCCAAAGTACCTCCCTATAAACGAAAAAAAAAAAATGCAATAAAACCCATGTTTACCCAGTTAATTAAAGAAAAGCAATCCAAAGGTATAAGAGCAAACGAAAAGCGAGAAAATTGCTAAATTTTCGCCGGGCAGTGTATTATTATTTTAGCCTTACACAAACTTTGTTAATGTGTATATTATACCTTTACCTCTACCAATGATGGTGGATTCGAAAATAGCCATTTTACCACCACGCCAGTCAACGTCATTATCGCAACCACACCGCTATATGAGGGTAGAGAGGGCTTCAAAAACTTTTCTCCTTTAAGCTCAATGATAATATCGTACCACACAATGCATGGTAGGGTATTGTGGTGGCTTTCCTAACCTCCACGGGCGTTAGAAAAAGTTAAAAAAAAAAGAAAAAATTAGGGGTAAATATTCCAAATAGGAGAAAAAACAACAATAACACAGAACAACAACAAACCCAGTAACAAACAACAAAAGTAATTAACCATCGATTTAAGGGGGTAATTGCGTTGTGATTGTGTCTGTAGACTGCTAGCCTTGTTATAGCCAGGTAAGGTACCTACATCATCAAAGAGTAAGTTGGCCACCCCGCACGTAAACGACAACAAGAACATCGTGATAACAACTTTACCGCACAAAGTTATTTTACTCATTTTTTTCTCGTCTTACTTTTCTCCTTCTTCAAGAGATGTAGGAGTTTTTTTTTTTTTTTTTTTTTGAATAAAAGCAGAAAAAACAATCTCAAAGGATAGGAGTTAAATTAGCGAAAACTTCCCCCCATAGACCCCATCAGCTTATCAGCAAGAATCCATATACCAAGGATCCCGGAATCCCGGTGATGAAGGGTACAGCATTAAACAAGTTTCTATACATAATTTTTTTTTGTATTCGTCCTTTTTGGTGTTTCCGAGTTTGTTATGGTTTAAACTAAATGCTGATCCCGTGTTTTTACCCCCATACAACTTTAAACTTTGAAACTGAAAATGCAATGGCACACACAGTCAGAGAATAGAACAAAGAGGCGAGACACCCTTTGAAGTACAAATAATGGGGTTCAGAAAAAAGTTTGTTTTCCGGAAGAAGAGAGAGGCAAAAAAGGTTTAATTTTTTTTTTGAAGCGAAAAAGTCTTGCCGAAAGGTTCCAGACACGTAGGAACTTCCAAATTTTCTCAGAATAATATACCACACTTGGCAAAAAGAAAATATAAAAAATGATGAGGTAAAATATTGAATAGGTTCTGGGACCCTTGGGACTTGTTTTTTTTTATTTTGTAGAAAGAATTTCAAAACAATTGAAGTTATTTGACACATGATTCGCACCTTTACAGATAGCAGATGATGGGTTCTAAAAATGTAGCCGTGCAGAAAGAATTATTTTAGAAAAAAGCAAAAGGATGCAGTAAATAAATGCAAAATGGGAAACGGCAAACTGGGTATAGGGCTTGAAGTTGTACCTTTGATCTCCATTCTAGAAGCATTTTTTTCTATACCTTCAGTTTTAACTCGATTTCACCCGTGGGTTTCAATTTCTAATCCACTATGCCAACTAATTTTCTCTCATATCTGCCTACTTTTTCTAACTAGTGTCGTGTTATTCAACGTGCAAAAAGTCTTATATTTTACAGGCATAGAATTAAAAAAAAAAAGCGGAGACATTTTTTCTCTATTTAGGTAAGTTTAAGTTATATTATTATTAATATTATTTACAGCTTTATTATTTCCATTTTAAATCATTATACAGGGTGGCCCACGAATCGTGCTAAAAAATAATAACTTCTTTTGAGTGTGAGTAATAACTACTATTTAAATTTATTAAAATGAATGCTTGGGATACTGAAAAAAGATTTGGATAGTGCAGGGATAACATTCTTTGCATTCAGTCAAAGAAAATTTAGGCTGGAGTTTGGAGGTACTCCCCCGAGTAGATGGACCATTCTGAGGCTGGTGAACATGTTTGCCGAATCTGGAAGCATCGAACGAAGACCGTATCATCGAGATCCCAATGTTCGGGTTCAGGATACAGTCGTGACTGTTGCATCGGCAGCGCATGCAAATCCAAGTGTTTCGACTCGAAACTTATCGTGCCAAATTGGAGTTAGCAGACGGTCATTACAACGGATACTTCATGATGACTTAAACTTGTTTCCGTACAAAGTCCAAATTACAAGCAAGTTAAACCCCCAGGATTTGCCTCTTCGTCTGGAATTTTGCCGAAAAATAATTGCAATGGCCGAAGAAGACACCACATTGTAAAATTGTTTGTTCGTGTCTGATGAGGCCCATTTTGACTTAAACGACAATGTTAACAAGCAAAATTGCCGTACATGGAGTGAATCTAGTCCAGAAATGCTCCATGAGACGGAACTGCACCCAGAACGAGTCACTGTGTAGGGTGCGCAGTTTTATCAAGGTGTATTGTCGGGCCATACTTCTTTGAAGAAAACGGTGTAACACAAACTGTCAATGGGGACCGTTATTTAAAAATGTTGAAGGAGTTTTTTACCCAGAACTTCGCTGAAGACGCATCCCCTTCAGCAGGATTTGGTTTCAACAAGATGGAGCAAGTGCACACGTAGCCACACAAGTTATGGCGGAACTCCAACGAAAATTCCCAAACTGCACCAGACTTCTTTTTAATGGGGTTATGTCAAGCAGGAAGTGTACAAAACGAATCCCAGGAATTTGACTGAATTGAAGCAGTCCATCAAGACAATAATTGAGGCGATCCCAATTTCAACCCTTCAGTGCCGCATATGCGTGGATGAGCGTGGACGTCATTTGCGGTTTATCATCTTTAAAAACCATTAGTTATTTAAAATCAAATTTAATTTTTAATCCAATATAAAATAAAATTCACGACTGGATCGTACAAACTTGCTCTTGCAGCTAACAACTTTAGTGTTACTCACTGACGCTGTTGGTAGGTAGCTAGCCCATACCTCCTATGCAGATTAAAAGCCCATGTAGGTAATATTACCTTGATTCTTAGTATAATGAGTTGTCGAATGCATGATTCAAGGAATAGTTAAATAGGTACCTGAAAATGTATATTTAAATAGATTTTAATTATGTCAATTAGGAGGGTAATAATGTAAATATGTACAAGTACATACATGTATATAATGAAAGTGAATGGAATATAAGTGGAAAAAATCGTTTTTTAAACTTATTTAAACTGCCAAAACCATCACTTTAATCGGATTTTCGAAAAAACGAAGAACGCCATTAGATGCCACGGATTAATGAAAATTTTGTAAAAAAGTATCTCGAAAATTGTAGGACGGGTTTTGATGAAATCCTGTTTTTTATTTTTCGTTTTATAAAAACAAAATTCTTTTAAAATATTGGTATGCAATTTTTTAGATACTATTAATGTTCATGTGAATATAAAATTTAAAATTATTTTTTTTGATTAGTTTTAAAATTATTGATTTTTCCAAAAAAAATTAATAAATTATTTTAATTAAAAAAAAAAGTTATTCAAAATTTTGATATGCAAAAATAATTTAGCTACTTAGATCTTCTCAGATATAAAATTTGACAGAAATCCAATGTACCGTTACCGAGAAAGCCAAACATTAAAAAAGCCGTTATACGAAAGGTACCGTTAATAGACTTTTCTTGTAAACTAAAAACAAATTTTCAATTTCTCATCTGAGGAATGCCAAAATTATCACACATACCAAATTTGAAGGCAATCGCTTAAGCCGTTTAGGCTGTAACTCGTTATACATACAGACGGACAGACTGGCAGACAGACAATTTTTGGCGATCACTTTTTTAGGCTTCTCTATGACCGTAATGTCATGTTTGATTGTTAGATTTTCGATTAAAATAAAAGTTATTTAAATTTCTTATTGTAGCACGATACGTGGGCCACCCTGTGTAGGGTGTCCCGTAAGTCAACGTCAAGCCGGTTAAAGGTAATAGGGTAGTTTATACCTGTATTGGAAAAGTAATAAAAAAATCCACCTCGCTTAGTCATGTAGTAATGATTGCAATATTTAGAAAAGTAATGAAAATCAATACTCTAGGCCACATTTTTAGGTACATTTCTAAATTTTGGAGTGTTTTTTATTTTTTACGTAATACTTAATAACCATGCTATTAATTTCAATCACAAATCCAAAAATAAATATTGTCAGTTTCGTAAGAAAAATAAATATTTACTAGATGGTTCAAAATTTTTTGTAAGCTAACTTTGACACTTCATATTTAAAAATAAAATGTACTACTCTACCCTCGACAAGTTGTTAGAAAAAAATTGGCCCGTTTTATTAAGATTTCAAAATGGTACAACACTTGCTACTTATTCATTCGAAAAAAATATGATTGATATATTTTATTTGCTAAAAGGACCTCAATCACTTAAGTGAATAATGTTTTTTTTTAACACAAATTTTGAAAAAAAAGCAACAATCAGAAGGTGTTCTTTTTATAATACAATTCTATATACTACTGAAATTACTCAGCCAAGTAGCTATTTTGAATCAATAATTTAACAATACGAAAGGCTCTCCAAATGGATCGAAGGAAGAAATCTACTTAGCATTTTCCAAGCCGGTTTTCGAGCAGGTTTCTCAACGATGGACCACATCTTCGCCTTGACAAATATTGCCAGAAAGTCAATAGACAAAAAGAAGAAATTGTACTGCTGCTTTGTGGACTTTAAAGCGGCATTTGACAAGGTTAACCGACAAGCTTTGTTGTACAAGCTTTCGATGCTGGGGATTTCCCGCAAATTCCTTATGATGTATTTCAATTTTCTTGCCTCATCGAGTGCCTCTGTATGGGTTGGTTCTGAATTTTCAGAATGGTTTGAAACAACGGCTGGAGTTCCGCAAGGCTGCATATTAAGCCCATTGCTTTTCTCCTTATTTATTGACGATGTTTGTGAGGTACTTCCTGGAGGAATACTGTTTGCCGGTATCCAAGTAAAAGTTTTGCTCTACGCTGATGACTTAGTGCTATCGGCTGACAACCCATCCACCCTGCAGTTACAAATTAACAAACTTAATACTTTTTGCGGGAGGTGGGGCCTTCATGTAAATACAAGCAAAACTAAGGTGATGATTTTTGAAGCACGTCAAAGAAGAAGATTGCCCGAAGAAAACTGGTCGTTGAACAATACACGTATAGAAGTTTTGCAAGAATTTAAATATCTTGGAGTTCTGATTACGCATAATCTAAACTTTTCAAGGCACGTGAAGCAAAAAAGTAATGAGGCTAAGATAGCTTTGAGCTTAATGTGGCCAAAGTTTTTCGCAAACCAAGAAGTTGATCATGCGTCAAAATACCGCGTTTTTCATGCAACAGTGAACACATGTATGTGTTATGGAGTACAGGCGTATGGTCAATTTTTCTTCGAAGAGTTTGAAGCGACTCAGCGCCATTTTTTTAAGCGACTGTTTAAATTGCCCAATTCAACGCCTAATTATGCTATTTATGTGGAGTCTGGTATAACGCCTATATACATTAAAAATCTCAAAGCCAACGCCGATTACTTAACGAGAGTGATGCGAAGAAGCGGTAGAAGTCTTCACAAATCTATCATGGAAAGTCTTCTGCAAACGAATTCCTCCCCTTTCAAAGACTGGAATCAATTAGCTCAGGCCAATGGGGCTAATCTTTCACTTATGCTGTCAAATGTCGATGAATGGCCGGGTATGTTTGCAGATGTAATCGCAAAAGAAGATGAGAAAATATACAATCAGCACATAACTAGAGCAACTTCCACAACATCCAGGAACACGTATAGAAACCTCAATCACCAGTTGTCATCGGGCAAGAACTATTTTAGCAACGAATTTTCGAGCGAAGCTATAAGCTGCAATTTTAGAGTACGTGTGGAGCTCCTAAAATTAAATTTAATACCACATCGAGCTGATCTACCACAAATCTGTAGCTTATGTAACACAAGAGAAAACGAAGATGTCCACCACTTCATTGCGGCCTGTCCTATTTTGCAGGAAATCCGCCGCTTATACTTCGAAGAGAGCTTTTTGTCTTCAAACCGACTCCATGAAATATTGAACGGAGCATTAGGATGGTCAATTTTGCAAAAGTATTGCCAACATGCGCTAAACTTTCGTAACAGTTTCTTATAATAAAACGAAAAATTCAACCAGTTACTGCAGTTTACGACTACCTATGTATTTATTTTATGTTTCAAATCATATTTAAATTAATATTTTTTTTTGTGTTTCAAATCATGTCAAAATTGTTAAAAAAGGAAAAAAAATATATAATCATTAAAATTTTCTTTTTAATTAATTTACTTCCATTCAATATTTAAATTGATACTTTTTATGTTTCAAATCATGCCAAAATTGTTGAAAAATTAACATCTTAGCATTAATTACACTTTTTAAGTTTTTAATTCTTTCTTTTGTACTTTTTTTTTATAAATTAAATGAAATGTCATTTCAGGCAGACGGCAGAATAGCCAAGACCTTATTCTTAGGATAATAATATTGTTAACCATTTCATAATAAAATAAAGAATTTTAGTAATAATAATAATAATAATTTAACAAGTCCAATTAAATATAATGCTAAGTCTTCTACTTGGCTGAGTAATTTTAGTAGTATATAGAATTGTATTATAAAAAAAAACACCTTCTTATTAACTATGTCTGGCCAAGGACAAAATCTTCCAATTTTAATTATTAAAATTTTAATCTTGTTGGATATAGTTCATATTGCTTTTTTGTCAAAAAATGCAACTAAGTTGAACTGAACTTAACAATAATTGCGTATTGGTAAGGCGCTCACTAACCAACTGATGACTTTTACAATGTACAACGTTTACGGGTCTACGGTCTCAGAATCAATTTTCATAGTGATGACCCATAATTTCTCAACTATATCTTATGGACTGACGAATCAACATTTCTAAAAAAGACGGTTATTTGAATTTACAAAATTTGCACGAGTGCACTAAGAAAATCCGAATTTAATTCGTGAAGACCGCCTTCATTATCAATTTAAAATAAATATGTGAACCGGAATTTTGATTGAACAAATAATTGAACCATTTGAGAACCAGAAAATTTAAATGGCGACAACTAAATGCATTTTTAACAAAATGACCTGCGGACTTTATTAGAAGATGTGTAACTCAACATCTATTGAGACATGTAGTTTCAACAAGATGGTTGTCCATCGCATTATGTTCTTCATGTACGGGATTACCTGAAGTATCCCAATAGGTAGTTTGGGCGCCGTGGATTAATTTTGTGGCATCCTCGTTCTTCGTACCTAAGCCCTATCGATATCTTTTTATTTTACTGGGGCTGTATAAAAGAAAAAGTGCATTTAAAACCAATAAAAAGTATATCATAATGCCTGTGGTATGAGAACGAAGTCTCACGAATTTTATACTGCTGTTGCTGATTGTGCCTGATGTTATTGCCCTAACCGAAACATGTCTTAATAATAAATTCTTAACCAGCGAATACTCTAATTCCTATTTTAACGTTTTTCGTAAGGGTCGTTGCTATGAACAGACTGGCCTAAATAGAGGTGGCGGCGTTTTATTAGACTTAAGGTCTAATTATGTATGTAGAGAAATAAGTTTATCCAATGTTTCAGGTGAGATTGAGCAAATTTGTGTATGTGTAGATTTATCACTTAGTCCCATTCTCGAATTAATTCATGTTTACTTTTTTGTTTCTTACATCCCACCCTTGTCACAAAATGCAATTTATATTGAAAATATGACTAATATTGTTAAAAATGGTAAAGAAAATTGTTATTTTGTTATTGTTGGAGATTTTAATCTGCCTAACATAAATTGGTTATATTCATACGATGAACAAAAAATGTTTCCCAGTAATGTTACTAAAGATTCTGAATCTAATGTGATTGATGGCATAACAGCTTTAAATATGTACCAAATTCTATAGGCCGTAGTTTCGACTTAATTTTTATTGATTGTAATCTTGAAGCTCAATGTAATGAAACAAGTTTTAAATTGCTAGATAAAAGTATTCATCACAATTCACTTAAAATCATATTAAACTTTTCTGTTTTAAATGAATTTAAATCTTCTTGTGTTATTGTTCAAACTTATGATTTTAAAAATGCAGATTTTGTTTCAATTAATATTTATTTGGAATCTATTGATTGGCATGAAATATGTAATTGCAAAAATTTAGAGGTAGCTTATACTATGTTTCGGAACATTCTGGAGCGTATAATTTCCGTTTTTTGTTCCTATAAAATCATTTAAGAATTCTAAGAAACCTGTTTGGTTCAACAAAAGCTTATCCAGACTTCAGAATTTAATGAATAAGTTACACAAAAAATGCAGAATTTCAGTTTCTGTTCGTGAGCAAATTTGTTCCCTGGAATCAAACATAAAAAATAACCCGAAGTGTTTTTGGTCGTTTATAAATACTAAACGAAAATCGGTTGGGATTCCATCTAACGCTTTATACAATGGGGACTCCGCAGATAGTATAAATGATATTTGCAATACTTTTGCTTCATTTTTTCAATCCATTTAAAAGTAAATTGTACAGAAATGAAAGTCTTCAATTCTTTAATTGACGCTGGTAGTTTGTATATATCTGAAAGTGATGTAATTAATTCTTTGGCTTAACTTGATGACAATTTTTCTGTTGCACCAGATAATGAACCACCTATTCTTTTAAAGACTTGTAGATGTAACCTTGCAGCACCAATTGGCTTTATATTCAATATGTCTTTGACTCAATGTTTATTTTTAGATACATGGAAATATTCGTACATCACTCCCCTGCATAAATGTGGGTCAAAAGTATTGCAAAACTTCAATTGATCCCTAAAGTTTTTGAAGCAATAGTCAAAAATAAATAGTTTAGTTTAGTTCAAAATCATATTCCTGATCACCAACATGGATTTATGAGTGGAAGGTCAACAGCAACAAATTTGTCGATTTTCACAAGTTATTGCCTAAATCATATGGAAACGCGTTCCCAAATCGACACTATATATACCGATTTTTCAAAGGCATTTGACCGTGTTCAGCATAATGTTCTATTGAAGAAACTTGAGATGTTTAGTTTTCTCTTATTGCTGCTAAGCTGGATTGAAAGTTATTTAGTTGGAAGGAAGCAATATGTTAAAATTGATAACGTGTTATCCAAAGAAATTTTAAATTTGTCAGGTGTACCTCAAGGTAGTCATCTTGGACCTTTATTGTTCATTATTTTCATCAACGATTTACCAAGCCTTCTTTCATACACTAGATGTCTTTTATATGCTGATGATCTTAAAGTTTTCAGCTGCATAAATTCTTTATCAGATGCGTATAACGTACAATCTGATCTGAATAAAATTGTTCAATGGTGTACGCTCAATGGACTCTATTTCAACAACAAAAAGTGTAGTATTGTTACATATTCCAGATTGCAAAACCCTTTGTGTTTTGAATACAAATTAAATAACGATTCTTTACAAAGAATTAACAACCAGAAAGATCTCGGTGTGATATTTGATTCTAAAATTAATTTTTCACTCCATTTCGATCATATAATATCTAGGGCTAATTCAATGTTGGGATTTATAATTCGAAATTCAAAGTGTGTTCCTGTTCTTTGAAAGATAGCGTTCCACAGGGATCCACACTTGCACCGAAATTGTTTTAATGTGCTACTTTAATTTATATACCAATTATATGAAGATTGCATTTCCCGAATTTAAGGACTCATTTAGCACGAAGTACGAGTATATCATCTAAAAAATATTTTAAATTGGTGTTTTGAAAGTGGAAATGCTTGGATGTGTGTAAGAAACATAAATCAGCATTTGCCTTAATAATGCTCACATGTGGAAACTATTTATAAGACAGTCCGGAACTTCGAAGGAGCGACGTTCAATATTTTTTTACTTAGTTTGACCACATGACATAACACATCACTTGATGTGGTAAGGGAATTCTAAAACAACAGTATAAATCAGCAGTATTTTTTGTGAAAAAAAACGTATTGCCTCTTAACATATGGAACACTAGATGCAGCATTTGCACAAAAATTGAATATTACACAATAAACATTATGCTAATGAACGTTAGTCTTAATCTTAAGATACAAATTTATTTCCCATTCACATTAGGCTAAAAAAAAAAACAACGAATCCTTACAATCTGGGCAATATATTCTACCGTAATGTCAACTAAGGCTAACGATTTAATCTTAACTTCCATTTCTGCTTTTGGAAAAGCAAGGTCACACGCCGAACTCGGATCTCTGCAAACACACAAACAAATGTTTGGCTTGTACGGATTGACTCTTAACACTCAGCTTAAAATTTAAAAAATCACTAATCGTAGGTTGATCACAGGATAAAAATGTATTTTTCTCAAAATTCAAACTTGTTTTTTTTTGACATCCAAATGAATTATAAGATAATAATATAGCCGGTTGATAACCGCATAGGCCACAATATTATAAACCTTTAATGTTTCTTTCGTCATATCCCCACTTACTCACAAAATTTTGAATTATAAATCTTAAATAATAAAACTGCAATTACGAGTCCTTACGAGTATAAGACTATTTAAGACTATTATCTTTCATCATCAAAAAAAAAATATAGACTAGTTTATAAATTAATTTTTTTTTTGCAGGAAAAATATCTTCCTGAAAAATTTACTCTGCTCTTCCTTTCGAAGCAAAAAGAATTAATTTATAGAAAAACTATACAAATAAAAACGAAAGGAGAAAAAAACTAAATCTAAAAGGAAAAGGAAAAAAACCGAGAATAAAAAGAAAATGTCAAAGTCATATCCTGCTTCTATATTTCTTTTTTACAACATCCCTTAATCTCCTTCTAAGTTGCTCCTTTGTGTCCAGTTAAAGTGCAAAACCGTTTTATTATTATCATTGTCACCAAGTGGGACCATGGAGCATGGACTTTGTAAGACCGCAAAGTCACAAGGATAAAAATAAAGAAAACAACAAAAAATTATATAGGTACCTAAATGATTTCTGTTCGTCTGAATTTCTTCTTCTTGTTCTTCTTCATCGTGATCCTAGTTAAGAAATGCTCATACCGAAAAACCCATAAATGATATCTAAGCTATATTCGACAAATAGTAAAAAAGTAGACAAAATTGACGAAAAGACAGAATAATCACACACAAACCAAAAAAAAAAAAAAATATCCCAACAGGGATCAAGGACTCTTATACTATATATGGGTAGCTATTCATATATCGATGGAATATAGTTTCTTCACAACACACTTACCTCTGTGATGTCTTATATGATGGCCACTGGAGGCTCCACAGCACGGCTGTTCATAGTACAGGTTCCAAGTATTTTCGTAATCCGAATAAACGTTATCCACAAATGTTACCACGAGGAGAGCACACAAATTGATCACGTATTTACACATTTTCACAAGGATATCTTTTTTATTCTTTTTTTTTTTTCTCTTACTACCTATAATTTTTTTTTCTTATATTTTATTTTTATGTGTACGAAGATAATAAAGATATATTTTTTTATCTTTCACTTTTCTTTGGTTGATATTATTGACGAGCTGTGAGGCATCAGCTTTAGGGCACGCACATTATTTGTCGACGGCGGCGGGCGGCGACAAAAAACAACACACGGAAAACTGTATGAATGCTTAAGTTTTGATTTTATTGCAACAGCAAAAGCATAAAACAAAAATATAAAAAAAAATCAAAAAATCCTTCCACAAGGATCTGGGGCCATTTTACATTTTTTTAAATTTTTTTTTGTAGTTTTTTTCTTTTATTAATTTTTCAAAATCTGTCTGTGATCTTATAATTTTTGTTTTTGTTGTTGTAGAGTTTTTTTTTAAATGTTTTTGAAGTTTTCTTTTGAAAATGAAAAATAAGACAACTTAAAATTCACTTCAGGCATTGAGTTTATTTTTTGTTTATTATTATTTGTTTGTCTTTTTTTATAATCCTTTCGCGGTTAAAGAAGAAAATATTTAGGACGGCAAGAACATCGATTTAACATGAAATATTATATGTTTTTTGTATGTCCGTGAAATATCCTTGCACTTCCGTATCCGCAATCGAACTGAGTAAATTCTCGCACAGACGTTTGTTATTAAACACCTTGTTCGATGTTTCTTCCGAATCCTATGGATAAAAATGATATTAAAGCGATGTTATCCTCCAACGGGATGTGTTCAAAAAGCATCGAATTTCTCAACTGCGCAAAATCGTTCTTTTCTTTTCCGAAAAATTCCTCTCCCTCGCATAGAATTGTCCTTCCAAGTGAAGAACAGGTGAAAAAGAAAATATTATGAAAAAACTGCTAGAATTCTATGAATTCAGGAATATCTGGAATACCGCCTAATAATTCATCCACAAAACTAAAGTTTCCTGTAAAGAAAAAAAAAACAAAGAGAAAATATGATTAGATTGAAAATTAATCGAGAGCGAGAGCGATTTTGCGCAAAAATATATATTTTTCGAAATTATAAAATAAGTTTTCAAGGGTGCATCCTGGAATTAAAAGACGAACAAAAAAAAAATAATATGCAAAAAGAATAAGCAAGAGTTTTTCTATACAAAATTTTTCATATCTAAAAAATACTGCAGAGGACGAACAAAAGCGTGGCGGTAATTTTGTGCAATTTTCATACCTCCACCCAGGACGAATGCAAATTAAAATTATTGAAAAAACAAAAAAAACATTTACATACCTACACACATATCTAAATAGTTACATTATATAAGTTCAAGAGGAGTATGAGGCCTGATTTTGTGTTGTTGTTGTTGTTGTTCGTTCTATGGTCCTTGGCTTAAGGCAATGAGGATAAAGTTTATGTTGAGTTTATCTAAGCAGGACAAGCTAAATGGATCAAGGAAACATTTAAATAGCACTAAATTGGATGGAATTTTATTATTTCTTTTTCTTCTTTTCTTCTTCTGTTTTTCATTTGTATACATTGAACACAACTATACCTAAATCATCAAGGAGAAAAACATCAGGTATTCATGATAATCTCGGGCAGGTAGAAACTATATACAAATGGTATTTTCTAAGGAATCGCAAGTGAAACGAAAAAAAAATTAAAATGCTAGTGGGTAATTGCATAATAGGCAGGGTCGGGTTTAACCTAAAACGTGTATTTTTTTTTTTTGAAATCTCAATTAGTTAATTTTGATATCACAAACCAGGTTAAATAAGAGCAGAAGCTTAGTTTCCATCAAACGGGGATGTGTCGCTAGATGTTGTACCACCAGGTTTTTTTTTTCAAGAAACACGTTTGTATCTGAATGTAGTTTGTGAGCCTTTAGCAGATGAATAGGAACCCTGACTGATAAATCAGATTTTGTAGTATAAAGACGATTCGGATATTTTTTTTGGTAGATCAGAAAAATTGCATAGAAATCTTGAAAATCCGAAAAGAATAAAAAGAATGAAGGATGAATCCGACGTAAATCGAAGACGAATGAGTCAAAACGCAATGGAGTTCTAGGCGATTTGTATTACGATAAATTACCGACCATTCTTAGAATTTACGGATGCAAAATGTAGCAAACTAAGGGCGAGACCGGAATATCAAAATGTAGGGGTGGGGTGGTGTGGTACTTAACATATTAAAAACCTTCAATTTTTAAGCTTTCAGCATAGGCGAAATTACTACTTTTGTTGTTTATTTATTTACCATATATTTTGTTAAAAAAAACAAACCTTAGTAAGAATTATGTTTCTTCAACGAATTGACAAATTTGACAAATTAAATATATATCTGTGGCATCTTAAGCCTTCCCAAAAAAGTACCATAAATTTGAAGCAGAGCAAAAAATTTAGGGTGGAGGGCAGGGTGTAATATTCAGTTTTACTCAAAAACAATACGTTCTTTTGAAAAAAGTTGTTGGTACACAATGTAGCTCATATCATTTTACACAAAAAATATTAAAACACTTTTTATCGTACAATGTATGGCAAAAAATATTCCATCAAAAATGATATGCACGACTGGATCGCACGAACTTGCTCTAATGTTCGATCACATGATATGCAAAAAATTTCTATTAAGAATCTAAATATATTTTCAAAGTTGTTTTTGGCCTAAATTTGTATATACAATTTTTTTTTTTATTTTTTTCCAAAAAAAAACTTTGTATGGCAATTTTAAATATTTAGTAATATAAACTTAAAAACAAAATTTCTAAAAATATCATTTACTCGTTTTCGAAATATTGAACTTTCAAAAAAATTTTTTTTTTTCAAAAATCCACAAAAATAATTTTCGAAAATTTCGGTATGCAGTATTATTTATAATCTGAAGGACCTTCTATGTAAACATGTTGATCGAAATTGATAGAGTCATTTATGAGAAAGTTCATAATAAAAAAAAAGCTTGTATGGCAGGTACCGTTAATAAAGAAATATTTAAAAAAAAAATTGACCGAAATGTAGAGTATTTCGAATAATACACACACAGTTTTTTAAATCAAAATCGTTAGAGCCGTTTTCGATATAATTGAGATGGTAAAAAGAATTGTTTGGGAGGTACCGTTAGTTTTGGCCCTTAGATACGATTCAAAAATCTATTTTAGACAATGACCTAAAACACTCAAATGCCGAGTTTAAAGACAATCGCTTCAGACGTTTAGGCTGTAGAGCGTTGTACAAGGAGACAGAAAGATATAATTGCGGGACCCACTTTTTTGGTGTTCTCTATCATCGTAATGTCAAGTTTGAATAAAATCTCGAGTTTTATTTTTTAATCCCCTTTACCCCTCTAATTTTTTTTGCTCCTCCCAAATTTAGGGTAACTTTTCGAAAATTGTTAGAATGTAAAAACGAAGCTCACCAAAATTAAGCTTTGTCGGAATGTTTTCGAAGTAACGTAATTTTTTTATCTAAATTTCTTAGACTATAACTGTTTACAAAGAAAATTTCTTTAAAAATTATTAGTATGCGAATTTAAAGTATTTCATTATTGTCAAATTCAAAAAACTTGTCTATCCGTTTTCGTAATATTGAATTTTTGAAGATCCAAGAAATATTTTCTTCTTTACAAAACTATTTTATCGAAATCGGTAGTCATTAATGAAAAAGTCGACGTTCAAAGCCGGATATATGGCACGCACGGTTAAAATCATTTTATGTTTAAATTAAGTCTCAGCAATATAATAAACTACAATGGCGTACATTTTCGTTATTTCAAATATGTTTTAAATGTCTAATTGCATTTTTTTACTTGCGATTATAAGTACTAAATATAAGGCAAGTTATGAATTCGTCGAAAAAAAAAGTTTTGAGATAACAATCAAACATGACATTACGATGATAGCGAAGACGAAAAAAGATGGTCTAAAAATTCTGTCCGTCTGTATGTATGGCCTTCTGTCAGTCTGTATATATGTATGTATAGACACCTACAGCCCAAACGGGTGGGTCGAATTGCTTCAAACTTGGTATATAGTTTTTAAGGTATTGTGCAGAAGGGAAATAGACATTTTTTTAAGCTCAAAAAATAACGGTACCTGCCATATAACCGTTACGTTAGAGCCTATTTTTTTTGGAAACAGCTCTAACGATTTTGATTTTTAAAAAATCAGTGCAGCTTTTTAGGTACGACCGATCATATGGTTGAAAAAAAAATTTTAAAATGTCCAAAAACGGTACTTTCCATAGGACCGTTTCTTTTTTGGTTTCGACTATCTCATAAATGGCCTAACCGATTCTTTTGAAATTTCACACACGTATAGGTTTAGGTTGCCCAAATTATAGCGCGTATCAATATTTTTAATTAATATTTTAATGTATTTTTAAAAACACTTTTAAGAAAAAAAATTTAAAAAATTATATTTTGAAAAACTGCTCATTAATTTTTTTTCAAAAATTATAGTTATATGCATTGGCTGAATACCTATGAATTGGTGTTTTTGATTTTTTTTTGAAAAATGTTTTCAAAAAGTTTAAAAAGAAAAAAACTTTTTTTTCTCAAAAAACGCTCCACAGATTTTTAAAATTTTTTTCTCATAAATTCAAATTTATCCAAAACATAAAATGGCGTACCTTTTTTTGAGCTCAAATTAGTTTAAGTATTTATTTCCGATATTTTAATTATTTTTTTCTTTGATTAGGCCGATATAATATTTTGTTTTAAAGTTTATATTATTAAATATTTAATATTGTCATACCAATTTATTTCAGAACAAAATTAAAGAAAGTTAAAACGACTTTAAAAATATATTTAGATTTTTAATAGAAATCTTTTGCATACGATGTGACCGAACATTAGAGCAAGTTCGTGCGATCCAGTCGTGCATTTTATTTTCATAATTTTTTAAAAATAAAAAAAAGAATTCTTAGACTCACAGTCTTAAGTAATGCTTTGTAAACTATCTAAAAACGTGATACGAGCTGAAATAAACCACCGCATGTTATGAATGCTAACATGAAACATTTTTTTGCTGTGAAATGGAATAATTAAAAACATTCAACATTCTGCTTCTTCGCAACAAACAGTTTTGAGGGAACGATCATTTTTACCAGCCAAAAGCAATAGCTGTCCATATCAGCCTGAAAAAATAATAATATGGTTATCAATTTCGCGGTTTCAAAAAAGGCTGGAATTCGACATCTGTCAAGCAAGTTGTTAAACCATTTTTTTTCCAGTTGAAAGTCTGATATTTACAAAAATGGATGGCATAACTATCGCACAACGCATACAAATTGTTAAAACCTACTACAAAAATGTTGATTCTGCCACAGCCACATATCGTGCTTTAAGAGGAGATTATGGTTGACATTATAAGGCCTGTGGACCATCGTTTCGCTCGTACCACCACTGAAAATATCGCTGTTGTAAGTGAAAGTGTTGCCGAAGACCCGAATGTGTTGATTCCTCGTCGTTCTCAGGAATTAGGACTGTCTTACGGCACATTATGGCGTATTTTGCATTTGGATCTACACCTATATCCATATAAATTCCAGCTGACCATTCACAACGTCGTAGATACGTCGTAAGGGGGGGCATGTTGCCAACATGCAGACACCCTGCTTGACCCAATATAGGATTTGGGAGGGGGGGGGGGTACAATCTTGGGTAAATGCTATTTTTTCAAAAAGTTGCAAGAAAACCTTGCATATACCCAAATGTGTGCCCAGCCCAAATATTATATTGGGCAAAGAAGGGGGTTTTCAGGGGGACTACATGCCCCCCTTACGCGTCGAGCTTTTTAATATTTATTGTTTACATTTAAAATCTATTTTGTGTTTTGAATAAAGATTTTACAATGTATCATATGGCCCGCCCCGACCGTACGCGCAACCCACTCCCTTCGTCTTATTTGAAAATATTTTAAAACATTTTATGGCCTTTTTTCCAAAACGTGATTTAAGGCCTGAATTTACAAATTTTCTGGCTAAATTTCCATTAGGCTTTCAGGCTCCTTTTCTACACGTATCTGGCATAATTTTCAACATTTCTGGCTTATTTTCCAAAAAAAAATTCTAGCGCCGCCGGCCGGGAGCCATTTCAACCACATTATTGCTTTAGTCCACAAGAGTTAGTTCATGCGATCCAGTCGTCAAGTCTAAGAAATTTTAATTACAATTCTAATTTGTGATGTTCGAATTATGATTCCAATTTAAAAACATTTTAGATTTAAACTCAATTAAACTCTAAAACTGTTTTAATATAAAATATATATTAGAACACTTTCATCATTTTATTAAAATCAAAAGAGCAAAGATATGCGCACATTATTAGGACTAAGATTGGTATTAAAAATCCGACCTAACATCGCCTCCTTAAATTTTAAAAAAAAAATTATTTTTATTTAATCTGTTTACTACGAGCATTATTCATTTAATATTCCCTTTTATTGCCAAATCATTAAGCAGTTAAATAATAAATTATAAAAATCCTTATATTCATTAAATTCAAAAGCCATTTAAGTCTTAATAAAGCTCTCAAACATCAAACCCTTAATTTCTATAACAAGAAAAAAAGGAAAATGAATGCCTATTTCATTTAAGCAATTCTCATCGCTTAGGATGTTTTCCTTTTATTTGTAGAAAATGTTTGGTGTAAAATTCTATTTAATTGCCCATTCTTCCATTTTTGATTCCGCTCATTTTATTTCAAAGTTTGAGCCAACCAGCCAACA
This sequence comes from Philhelius pedissequus, assembly GCA_910595825.1. Lineage (NCBI taxonomy): Eukaryota > Metazoa > Arthropoda > Insecta > Diptera > Syrphidae > Philhelius > Philhelius pedissequus. Next base: position 34,589,262 of record OU343160.1, read on the forward strand.
AAATGACACAGGGTTAACTATGTAGTCAGGTGCAGAATACAAGACCGAAAAATTGTTCACTGCAGTATAATATCTTCAAATTAGAATTCGTTTAAAATTTTAATGAAAATAAAAAAAGCAAAAAAAAAACTATAAACACCAAGAGAGGGCGCTACGCATCATCAAAAACAGAAATACCCAACCCTTGTCTAAAAACGTCCTTATATTTTCCACTGACCTGTCAGAGAAACACAAGCCCTATAACCAGTCAACCTATAGGGAAAACCTTATTGCAAAAACGAAGCATAAAGACAGGCAGAGTGATGCTATTTTCATTAGATCCTTTGGCAAACAAGGACCAAAATGGATCTATTTCTTCTTTAGATTTTCATATAAAAGGAACATAGTATATCTAGATATAAATATCTGGCAGTTCTAGGTATATTAGATGGATGCTGGATGCTGATGAGCAGCAGCATGACTGACTTTGACCATTAAACAGGGAGAAGTAGAAGAAGTGTGTTTGTGGATTTGGTTGGATGCTTTGGCAACATTGGGTTACCACGCCAATCTAGGTTTGCAGCAGGACATTGTCCACTCCGCACTTAATACAAAATATACTCTAGACTTTCTATAGCTTAGGCTGGATATTTCTGCTGTTGTTATTTGTTGTTGTTGTGAATATATAATTCATGTCTTTTCTCTTTCCTGTAATGTAGTGACTGCAAAATATAGAAAGAAAACACAGGTCTGAGGGCTATTGCAAAGTGTTTCAAGCTTCATCCGCATGTGTTTCCTTAAAGTGAAGCAGATCTACTCCCACTTTTACTATACTCCTTCATCTTGTATCTCTCTATTACTGAGGACAAGGGTGCATCTGAATTATTTTGGGCCCTTATACGTTAAATGCGTATACAATTTTGTATTAAGGAATCATTGCGTTGAGCGAGCTTATTTCTGATCAGGTAGCGCGCATATCAATTCCCGAAAACGATTCTTAATTCTGTGTACTAATATTAGAAAAAAATGCAAACTGAGATCGAAATAAGATATTGAAAATGTGTTTACCATTCACACGCGATTCGGAAAATAACATCGATTCTCACTTTGAATCTAAGACGGAAACATTTAGAACGTTATCAGGACTATTAAAAAAAATGCTTATTCCGCCGCTAGTCCAAGTTAGTCTGCGGATTAAAATTTTCAATTAATAAAAAATCGAAAATTCCACGAAAAAATCTACTCTTTCTTTTTTTAATTTTAAATTTTTTTTGAAAAAAACAAATTAAGGCTAAAGTTGTAGAAAATTAAATTTCATACAAGTTTTACCTTTATTTTTGTTGTCAGAAATCAAAAATGCCGACGTTATTGGATGTAATATCTAAAGTCTTTGAATATTCCTTCTGCGCCTGCAGCCAATAATAAAAGAAAAGCGCCTAATACCTGAACATCAGTTCGGATTTAGAAGCAATCATTCGACAATTGAAAGAAATAGTGGCTGGGGTAACACAAGGAAGTGTTCTAGGTCCAATGTTGTACTCGTTATTTACACGTTAGGTATATACCTCAAACAGAAGACACTATCGTAGCCACGTTTGCTGGTGACACTGCAATACTAGCAGTGGGCGAAACGATAAATGATTCTACGACTAAATTAAAAAAGTTCTGAATAATGTCAATGAATAGGCAAAAACATGGCGGATATCGCTCAACGAAGTAAAATTAGTCAATGTGGATTTTACGTACACAAAAATTAATAGATTACCGGTACTTGTTAACACGGTTCAAGTTCCGTTTAGTAATTAAGCAGCATATCTCGAAATTACTCTAGACGCGAAATTAAAATGAAAACCGCATGTTAAAAATAAATGCGAACAGTTAAATAATAAGCTCAGAGTTAGGTACTGGTTGCTCGGGAAACACTCTGAGCTCAGTATCGAAAACAAGCTTATTTTGTACGAGCAGGTGCTTAAGGGTTGTACGCAAGATTCTAATTTAAACACCTTACAAACATTTGAAAAAAAAATTGCTAAGATCGTTTGTAAGCGCACCTTGGTACATTCGAAACGAAGATCTCCACAGAGATCTCGGGACTCCCACGGTTCGCGATGAAATAAAAAAAAATTTGTTTTACGGCCCTCATTATGAGTAGCGAATAGGTCTTAAAATCTTGCGAATTCGCTTGTTTCGTATTACGAATAGCGATTCGCTCCAACTTAGCTCGCTTCAAAAACCTTAGTGAATTTGATTATAAATTGCGAATCTTCGCTAATTTACCCAATGTAAGTGTGATATACTATCGAATCAAAATATTTAGTGATAACTTTAGCGAATTGTTGTGCCATGAAACATTTTCTATTTATTGTTGATGAAAGTTTCAAATTTACTTGTATTAACCTGTAGCTAGTTATTTTATGTAAAGGTATAGGTGTGTTTGGTTCTTCGAAGAAAAACCAAAAAGATTATTGGGAACAATTTTATGTCGAATTAAACTCTCTTTAGCCTCCCATTCGTGATGGAAAAGAGTTGCATACGTTAGTAGAAAAATGTTTTATTGTTTGCACCTAAGATTGTTAAAGCTGAAACAAAAATTGCAGTTAAGTTAAAAATTTGACTGGTACTGCTGGCGGGCCAAACTGCTAAATTTCATTGTCGCCTGACACAGTTCACTGTGAAAGACCTAAACCGAAATCATTACCGACACGGTTTTGCCAGCAACTACTCCCAATAAATCTCAATGTGCAAGCCAGTTTTATAAGAGATGGAACTGCATAGAAGTACTTAGCTTTATTTGGTTGGGGACATTCAAAAGAGCATCATTGTTCAAAACAAAACATTGATTTTTTTGAATCATTAATTTAATTTTGATGGCTTACAAATTGTTCGGGAGTTCTAAAGTATTAAAACTAGGTATAGCGAATGTTTTTTTCTCAGCGGGCACATGTTAATTTTTTCTTGCATTTTCGTTTCAAACTCAATCACCTCAAAAAATAAAATGTCGCTTAACATAAATTTTCTTTTTGTTTTAATTAAATCGTCGAAAAACAAAAAATTAAGCACACAGAACAAAAATTCACAAACAATTTAACGCGACACAAACAGCATTTAAGATTTGACGTTGACTGTCATATTCGAAGTTCGCTAAATTGTTCGCAACATATCGAATGTTCGTTTCGCTATTCATAATGAGGGCCTATAACACTGAAATAGTACTGCCTTCTGATCTGGAGCACTAAACAAGAATCCGCTTTCAAATCGCGGTATAAGCAGGAAATATCACCGGATAGTTATCTGCAACATGTTAATTTAATTCGTTAAAAATGGGTGGCAATGGAGCAGTGGATAAAGTGCTTGATTCCTAACTTATGCGGGATATACACTGTTCAAATGCATGACATGCACGTCCAAGTGTATTAGTAAATTCAGATTGAAGTTGCATATACACACTTCAAGCATGAGTCTTCAATCTTTAATTTTTACATCCACAGTGTGGTGCGACGTTCTTCTATATAAAATAGATTTTTTTTTAATTTTGTCCGAGTAATTGTTTTTGTCCATTTCATCATACAATTTTTGCTTCCTATTTTAATATTTAAATCGTTAAATTCCAATATAATTTTTTTTCCATTTTTTTTAATTCTCCGCTTCCTATATTCTTATTGCTTCAACGTAATATACGCAAATGAGCCACATAATGCATGATCAACCATCAATCTTGCATATACACTATTTCAATGCAGTACGCTTGATTGAAGGAAAATCAAAAAGATTTATATACGTGTGAATTTTTCACTAATACACTTGCACGTGCATGTCATGCATTTGAACAGTGTATATCTGGCTTTAGACGTGTGTGTTCGATCCCCACACTAGGCGCATTCTTTTCTATACCACCAATTTTAATTGGATGCCGCCCATGGGTTAAAATGAGACAGTCAATAACTGGTTCTCAAATCCACTGTGCCAAGCTAGTGCCGTGCAATTCAGGTTGCATTTAAAAGACCTTAGGTCTTACAGGCATATAGTTAAATTGAAAAAAAAATAATAAATTGCTAGATAAGTTTCAACTTAGTTGCATCGGGAGGGGGAGGTGTTCTTAGTGCAGTAAGAATCTCACACTCCTATAAGCACGCGTTTTTTCGGTCCTCATAGAGCCTTTTAAAGGTTTACACCTACCGACGGGAATAAAATCAAAAATGGCGAAGTTATTGGACAAAATAACACTATCATTAAATTTAAAATGGCGGGTGCAGCACCAGCGCGATTTTCCTGACAACCAAACACGAACACGTGTCCAGTTCAGTAAAGATCATTATTTAATACGAATGACCAATTTCACTGAACAAAAAACGGATTATAATAAAAATTTACAGGTTGTTTGTGTTTTTTTTATAATTTAACTTTGTGGTTGGATTCGTGTTTCTCGGTAAGTAAAATATACATCGCTGGTGTTCGGTGTGAAGAGTAGAATGTATAATACAGTTTAAGTGTTGTTGAGTAACGGGAAATATTTGAAACGAAAAGAGAACTTGTTTTTTTTTAATGTTTTGTGAAAAAATGTGTTTTTGTCTAATATGGCGCAGAAACTTATGAAGTTTTCATATAAATTATAGTTTCATACCTACCTAATGTGTTTTCGTCTCTTCCCGTTTTATTCGTTTTGTATTACATAGTTATGTATGTTATGTGAAGAACATTTTGACATGGAAATAGACGACTCGTCGAGTCAGATGGACCCGAAGATTTCGGGAAGAGCGAAATTATTTGTGCCGGACGTGGTGAAGATTACACAACGCAAGAACGAGGGGCCAGTTAGCAGGACTACTTCTGGAAAAAGCTGTCATTGATTTTGCAATCAATTTATGGTTATGGGCCCAGTATGTCGCGCCGTCTTGTTGGAAAAAAAAATAAGGTGTGGTAATGCCGCCGCGCCAGCGTGTAAACCGCACCAAATAGTCAATTCTAATAGATGTAATTGTGATTCGTTAATAGCTTGAGGATTGTCTTCATTCATACGGCAATTCTACTTATTCACGAAGCAATTTAACAAGAAATGAGCTTCATCACTAAACACAGTTCTTCGGTAAAAATAATCAAATTAAATTTCCACAATTTGCCAGCTTTGTTCGTTCCGGCGTTAAATGATACATGATGATTTGCCAAACGATATTGAATAGAAATGTCAACAGAGTTTGACATTTCCAAATGTCAAACCATAGACAACAACCATCGTAGCTTCTCATGCAGCTAAAAAAAACAGCATATATTAGAACCTGCTGGATCTATAGAAAGAGTTCGAATAATTAAAAAGTTCTAGGCCAAGGAAATCATAAAGCACTCTTTCTGCGATTCAGGCAAATCATAACCTAGTGTTGCGTGATTCAAACAAAAAAATATATAATTTTTGTTTTTTTCCCACTAGAGCTTGACAAAACATATTACGACACAAAATTGCACTGTATGCATTTTATGCTGTCGCGGGGCCTTCGCGATAAACTGTTATGTCAAGGAGCAAATGGCGCACAAGCAGAGAAAAGTTCATCAGGAACGACTAGTTTTTTTTTTTGACAAGAGGATGTATAGCTCGTTAATATAATATAGCCACAAAAACAACGTGCTACATAAAGAATAGAGTGAAAGTTAACTCACCACTAATCCACCCCTCAAACACTGAATCTAATCAGCAAGGATAATTTCAACGTTACACCTATCAACATAGAACAAACTGACTCTTCTATGTAGTAGTCCTGTCCTGTCAGCATAGTACAGAGTTGATTGCATTGTGCAGCCAGCAGAGAGGGTGGGTTGGGTGTTTTGTTGTCTACCATCGTCACTTAGGATTGGGGTAGTATAGAAATGGTTTAATTTCCACAACCAGACGCAGGCTTATCCTTTGGGTAAACAAACAACCATTAACATGTTTTTTTTTTAATTTTACTTGTTGTTGTTGCTTAGTTATTATTGTTGCCTGCATTTTTATTCCCTGTGCAGACTGATATCTATTTTATTTTTATTTTTTTTTTGTGTTTTTCTGTTCGTCCTTCAGAGTTATTTTAAATTTAGGGCGGTGTATGATATGGGGAATCGCACTGTGTAGCTATCCTTGAATATTATAGAAAATTGCATCCGCAGCGAGTTGTTTTAGGATTCTCGTACTTGGATGATCTCGAGAGGGAAAATAACCTCTCATCCGCACATTCGATTGCTGTATTCCAGGATTACTCTTACTTCTTTATTAATGCTATGTGTTTTCTACCAATGAAATTGGGAGTATTTGTCTATTTCTGTTGTTAAACAGAGTTGGGTGGAAAAAATTGAGTGTTAGTCCGAAATAAATGGGTTTATGTTAAAGCATCATCATCATCATATGTTCGAAGGAGGTGAATACAATACTTATAGGGGTTGTATTTGTATTGCAGTGTAGCCTTGATGGCGGGTGGATTGATTGTGCATGAATCAGACAGAATAAAAACAAGTTAATACAGAAGAGTTGGCTTTTCTGATAGGGTAGTTTGGAGCTTTACTGACTATGGGGTGTTTTCTGTGTAAGGCCTTCAGTTAAGCCCTTCTTGAAAGAAAAGGATTAAATCGCTTGACTGCTGTTATCCTGCTGCTGACATAAAGGATATTCTCTATACCAACAAACATGCAAACATCAAAAATGGTACAAAATAAAAAATAATGCGTGTGAAGTGCAATCAGTCGAAGGAAACCAGGAGGGTTCACTATTTCAGTTGATTTTTAAGGTCAGTAAAAGTGGTTTTCAGAAAACCAAATTTTAGCCACAACATCCATAAGAGGGTTTGAAATTTAATACATAGATTTGTTGCAGCAGGATTACACGTTTCTAAAGAAATTAAAGAGTTATTGTGCAGACAAGGGTTTCCTACCGTCTTCAATTTTTGAAGGGATTACTATTTTTGAGTCTTTCTTCAAAGAAGCTATTAGGAACAGCTTCATAGATTGGCTTAATGTATTACTTCCTCTTACTATGATTAAAGGATCTAAGGTTGTGCTCTACCCCTGATTATTTTCAATGGTTCCAATCTACTACAATTTAATGAAATAATACACAACAAATTTTTTAGAGGTTATTAGTTAGGTTGGTGAATAAGTGCCTGAAAAATTATATAGGCAGCACTCTTTTCGACATAAAAACAATTCATTTTTCAACAAAGTCCCCTTTTAGCCCGATACACTTAATCCAACGTTTCTCCAATTTGTTGATGCCTTTGAAATAATAAGATTTCTAGAGCGAATCAAAATATGATGACCCATTCGATCCGCAGACTTTAAATTTTGAAACAACCTTTACCACACCCCTACCGCACTTTTTAGTACACAACTTTTGGGCAATCAGCTTGTCTTTTTTGTTCCTACTGCTCTTCTTTTTTACTCGTTATTATAGGTACATACTATAAGGCAAGTTATGCATTAATAAAAAAATTTCTAACAATCAACATGACATTACGATCATAGAGCACACCAAAAATTTGGGTCCCGCAATTCCGTCTGTCTGTCTGTCCTGGAGTTTACAGTCTAAAAGGTTGGATCGATTTGCTTCAAACTTGGTACATATTGTTCTTTCGGTAGTATGACCACACGTTTCATTTTCATTTTTTTGGAAAATTAAAATAACGGTACCTGGGATATATATTTATGTTTAATTATTCGTTAAAATGGGAGCTATATTAAGTGTGGTTGCTTTAACCGATGAATTTAATCTATATATCCATTTTGATATTTATTTTATTTTATAATTAAACTTTGATACGCTATAACTTAAGAACGAACTGACATACAGAAGTCATTAATATATCATTTTGTAGATAATTTTACTATCTTAAATCTGCTTTCAGAGTTTTTTTTAGTGGAAATAAAGATTTTTTGAGTTATTACGCAAAATAAAAAAATTATGATTTTTAAGATGGCAGCATTACCCTTCTGGTTCCACACTTAAAATTTGTTTTTTTCAATGAATATATTTTGCAAACATAAATAAAAACAAAAAAATCCCCACTCAAAAACATAAATTTATTACATTTTTTTTGAATTAATGTACTACACCACAATGTTTCCGACAACTACATTTTTTCTCCAAATCTATCAATTGTACGATAAAAAGTGTCTGAATCTTTTTTTGTGTAGAATAACATTAGCTTCAATGCGTACCTACAACTTTTTTTCAAAAGAACGTATAGTTTACGAGTAATTTGGAAAAAAATGAATTTCCCCCCCTTCCCCCCACCAACCTACAAATTTTTGATCCGCACGAAATTTAGGGTACTTTTTAGTAAATGCTTTGGACACTAAAATGAAGCTCTCCACCAAAATTCAGCTTTGTCGGAATTTTTTCGTAGTTTCATCATTTTTTTGTCTAATTTTCCTGGACTAAAAACAATTTAATCGATTTTTTTCGGGACTTCAAATTTTGTAGTTTCGTTAATAAAAACTATGTTTCTAATATAAAAAACAAATATTGAGAAATATTGACGGAATCACAGAGAAGCTTTCAAAAACAACATTCCATACAAATGTTAAGAAATCCGTTCGCACGAACTTGCTCTCTTGTTCGATCAGATCGTATGCAAAATATTTCTATTAAAAATCTAAATATATTTTAAAGTCGTTTTTTTACTTAATTTTCTTATATATGTATACAAAATTTCTTTAATTTTTTTCTAACAAAAATTGATATGAAAATAAAAATTTTAAGTATTAAAACTTAAAAACAAAGATTAAATCGGCTTAGTCAAAGAAATAATAATTCAAAATTCTGAAATACATACTTAAACTAATTTGAGCTCAATAAAAAGGACGCCATCTTATTAATAAATAAAATAAATTTGGATTTATGAGAAAAAAATTTAAAAATCTGTGGAGCGAGTTTTGAGAAACATTTTTTTTTGTAAGCTTCTTGAAAACATTTAAAAAAAAAAAAGTATAAGGCAAATACATAAAAAATTTTTGAAAAAAAAATTTTATGAGCAGTTTTGAAAATATAATTTTTTTATTTTTTTAATGCTTTTAAAAATACAAAAAAAAATATTAATTAAAAATATTGGTACGCGGTATAATTTGGGCAACCTAAACCTATATGTGTGTGAAATTTGGAAAGAATCGGTTATGCCATTTATGAGATAGTCGAAAGCAAAAAAAACCGTCTTATGGAAAGTACCGTTTTTAGAAATTTTTTTTAAATTTTTGTTTCAACCATATGATCTGTCGTACCTAAAAAGCTGCACTGAATTTTTTTTAAATCAAAATCGTTAGACCCGTTTTCGAGAAAAATAGGCTTTAAAACGTAACGGTTATATAGCAGGTACCGTTAATTTTTAAGCTAAAAAAATTCAAATCAATTTCCCCTCTGTACAATAAGTACCTAAGAAACTCTATGTACGAAGTTTGAAGCAATTCCCCACCCATTTGGGCTGTAGGTGTATATACATACATACATACAGACAGACATACAGGCTGACAGAATTTTTACACCATCCTTTTTCGTCTTCGCTATTATCGAAATGTCATGTTTGATTGTTATCTCAATTTTTTTTTCGACGAATGCATAACTTGCATTAAAGTACCTTCCTATAATCGGAAGTCAAAATGTGTGTGTTCTTAAAGTAGTACAGTCCACTTTTAAGCATATAGATATAGATATTGCGTACCTACTTATTAACGGTACTTCCCATAGAACCAATTTCAAGTTATCGACTTTCTCACTATTGGATGAACCGATTAAAATTATTTCATTTATGCAAAGCTCTCTTAAAGTGTTAATAAAACTGCATATACTCAAATTTTGACAAAAAAAGTTTTCCATTTTTAAAGAATTTTTTAATCGATTTTTCAAAAAACTAGTCATTGTCTGTCTGAAGTACTTTGCGTTCTCTGTGCTTAGCGGATGTATTTATTTGAATTTGAATTAGAATTTCAATTATTTATTTTATTCCTTTCAAAGTCAGCTTAATTAAGTTTGGCTAAAGCCAAAATGAAAAACTCAATTTCTACTATGGAATCCCTAATGACCAAAGCCTCAATATCAATCTAAAAGCAAACAAAAACAGAAATTACTAAAATAAAATCACTTTTCTTCGGTTTTCGTTATTAAAATTCGCCACAATCGAGCCAAGGTATGAATATATTCTGGTCTATTGCAATTCATGTTCCAATTAAGAAATTTTCTCAAAGTCCACTACCACAGCCTGGTAGTTTTTCTATCATCCACACACACATCATCATATACTCAACCCATATCTCTTCAATCAACCATTTTTTTTTTAGTCCCATACAATACCTAAAGCGCTCTTGTACCGAGTATCCACAATACTATAATCGACAATATAAGGCAACTAACCCAAACAAAACATGGACAAAAAAAATCAGTAGAAAATTCTGAAGCAGCAAGAGAGGCTCTTGGGACTCTCATCCACTTTTATATCCGTCCACAAAATATTCAACCAAACCAAAGGTACATATCCAAAAAAGAGCGCTGCAAAATAACAAACTAATCCACTACTTTTAATTATTCCGCTCACATAAAATAGAAAAGTTTCAGAAATTCGTTCGTCTGTATTTTGTATTTTTTTTTTTTGTATTTTTTGTATTTTATTTTGCCCTCTAGGATAGCCCCAGAAGATGAACTATCTGCACCGAATAAAAAACTCAGCCAACTAACCTACAGAAAAAAAAAAAGAAAACACTGAAACATTTAAAAAAAAATAAAATCAAGCCCCGACCATTTCACAGAAAAATCAAAGACAGGACAATTTTGTTGGTATTCAGCGCCCCCGCAAAATATTGACGGATTCACAGAGAAGCTTTTAAAAGGAACAACGTTTCGAGCACCGCACACACAAAATATAGGAAGGTACCTCGAAAAATCGACAAAATCTAATCCAAAATTGCTTTTATTTGAGTGAGAGGAGCATCGGCACGGGCTTTTGTGCTGCTGCTGCAGCAAAAACACACAAAGAGGTACACAATATTTTTTTTTTGTGTAGATGTACAAATATATAGTATAGCTCTTCCGGGTCATGTACTTGGCAGATAGACGAAGCGTATGACAACTCAGATACGTGTGTTGTGCACTCATCGAAGCACAGCAATGTAGCTATGCGTCAGACCTCTATTGTATCTTTTCCCACGCCATGTTCCTTTGGAGGGGAGGGGGGGGGGGGGGGGTTCAAAATATAGTCACTTTTCTATTGGAGCATGTTGCATGGTGTGGACACTTCAATTTACCTCAAATTACAGATGAAGAATTCAAGTCTCGAAGTTAAGGAGAAATGCATTAAAGATAAAAATACAAATCAAGCAAGTCGCCAAGTCCCTTAAGTAGAAAAGATAAAAGCTTTGTCATTAATCTTCATTTATATTGAAAGGCAAGATGGAATCAGCATAATATCCCATCACACAATTCGGGAAATGTAACCCTTTTTAAAAACACAGGATAATACCATCATTGAATGTTCCATTAAAGTATTGCCCAGTGATTTGCAATAAGACACTTGTCGGTAACCAAAAACGTAGTCAATTTGAGTAATGTGTGCAAAAACCATAAAATTATCAAATCTAAAAACAAGGGCGCCTTTTTATGGAATATTAAAGTTGAACTGAATAATGTAAGAACGGCTGTATCAACTAGGTTATGATCTGATGAATTTCTTACCACCAACGCAGAGACAAAAGTCCAAACTATTCACTCATTTATAGGTTCACACACAAATACAATTATCAGCTTATAAAAAGCAACTTCTCCTTCACAATTATACTGCTATCAAATACTAGATCGTCTGTTCCATCACATCGTAATAAGTATATAGTAGTATATATAGCTAAATATATTCTTTAAATATATTTTTAATTGTCTATATCAATCTAAGTATTTAACAATAAAAATTAAAAAAAAAACATAAATGTAAAAAATAAAAAAAAAGTAAACATATTACCCCCCCCCCCCCCCCCCCCTCCCAACAAAAATGCAAAAAAAAAAAATTTTCTAAAATTATATAAAAATGTTGGTCGTAATTCACGTCCATTAAAAAGTTGAAAATAAAATAAAATGTTGTATTGAAATTTTTTGTACCAGGAAAGGTAAATCTTGATTAAATCAAAAATGGCTTAAACGTTTTCGATAAAAAAAAGGATTGCAACTATTGGTCTACATTTTTGTTCAATTTTTTTTAAAAGTATTTTGTTACTAACGCTACCTGTCATACAACCGTTTTTTTTTTTTCGATTATCTCATAAGCTTTATGACGGGAAGGTTAGGTTAGGTTGAGGTGGCTGTCAGCATTGTAGCTGAGACACCTAGACCAGAGTTGGTCCATTGTGATACCACATGAATCCTCAGATAATCTTCCTATTCTTTGAACCATTTGGAGCTCCTAATGAAGCGTAAGAGACTATAGATGCCTATATTGTTTAGATCGCTGAGATCATCGAAGAAAAAGTCTCCAAGATGAAGCTTACTTCTTTGAGATAGAGCAGGACATGTGTACAGAAGATGAGGGACAGATTCCACCCCCTCCTCGTTCTGCAAAAATCGTTGCATACTTCCCTATGAGGCAGTGTCCAGTTATGACACCAATTACGGAGCTGATGTGCAATCTGCTTAAGGATATCAAACACATGGAGCGTTTCAGATCAAGTTTTGACCAGAATTGTTTTGTCGTTATACAGGTTGTTGTACTCCTCCATCTTCGGTTTGTCCTTTCTACAGGATCTTGTTGCAGCATTAACTTACATGCAGCGATGGGTATACCTATATTTGCCTTTCCAAGTAATAGAGGTAGCGTCGTTCCATTTTTGGCAAGTGCATCAGCTTTACAATTCCCTTGAATATCTCTGTGCCCTGACACCCAACATAGGTGAATATTGAACTGCTACGCCATCTCCATGAGAGATGAACGGCAATTGTGACCAGTTATGGAGTTTGTAGAGGACGATTCCAGAGATTTAATAGCTGCCTGACTATCCGAGAAAATACGGATATCAGTAGTTGATATCACGTTTTCTTTCAGCCAGTAGGGGACTCCTCTGATTGCCATAATTTCCGCCTGGAACACGCTGGCACCAATTCCGTCCTCAGTTTTTGATCCATCAGTATAAAAACGGATAGACTTATCTTCCAAGAAGTTTAAGTCCTCCCAGACAGATCTTGGAGGGATGGTGACTTGGAAGTTTTTGCCGCATTCTAATTTAGGGATGGTGTAATCAATGTAACTTGGAAGTGATCCGAACGAATTCAGAATAATAGAATGGCCAATATCATTATTGATCCATTGTGAAGAAGCTTTAAGGCTGTGCTCGCTGCCGTCTGTTTGCTGAAAATATCAAGGGGTAGCAGATGGAGTAAAACGTCTAGCGCAGCAGAGGGTGTTGTTCTTAATGCTCCGCTTATACACATTGAAGCTGATCGTTGGACTTGCTCAGTTTGTCACGATTTGCAGCTTTTTCTAGAGCGGTCCAACATACTCTTACGCCGCCGTAGGTCTGATTACCGAAGAATATAGCCAGTGAGTAATACGGGGTTGAAGGTCCCATTTTTTTCCAATGGCTTTTTTGCATGTGAAGGGTTCCTCTGTGGCCTTTTTAACTCTTCTATATTAGGTTTCCAACTTATTTTTTTATCTAAAATAAGACCCAAGTATTTTGCTTTATCTGAGAAAACTAGTGGAATACCTTTGATAGTAGGAGGATCTACGTGAGGAATTTTATATTTCCTTGAAAATAAGACAAGTTCAGTTTTCTTAGGGTTGACTCCTAGGCCACACCTTTCTGCCCAGTTTATAAGCTTATTTAAAGCGTTTTGTAGGAGTTCTTTTAGAACATGAGAAATCGCGCAGTTTTGAATTGATAACCCTGCTAGTCAGCATTTAATTAATAAGTTCACCAAGCGATCCATCTACTTTTAGACTTGACAGTTCAGATTCGATTGCAGATACGTCGACATTGTTAAAAGCGCCTTCTATGTCCAGAAAAGTGACCATATTATAATCCTTATGGTGGAGCGAGTATTCGATAGTTCGTACTAGATTATGTGAGGCAGTATCTACCGATTTTCCTTTACAGTACCCATGTTGTGCCGTCGACAATAATCTCGTGTCGATGCTATTACGGGCGGATATCAATTAATCAATCTTTCTTGAGTTCTTAGAAGGAAATATGATAGACTAATAGGTCTGAAGTCTTACGGGATAACTTGGGTTTAATACGGATTCGATCAACATTTTTGACCCATCGAACTCTAAGCAATATTTCATACCGCAATTTTCGAAATTATTTTTTTTTATTTAAAAAAAACTCATTTCTTTGAAAATTCAATATTTTGAAAACGAATGACAATTTTTTTCGAATTTATATTTTTAAGCTTACTGAACACAAAAAACTGCAATACCATATTTATTTATATTTTTTAGTAATAAAGAAATTTTGTATATACAAAATTTAGTAAATAATGATTTTAAAAATATATTTAGCTACTAAGAATCTTGCGCATACGATGTGATGGAATATTAGATCAAGTATGTGTGGTCCAGTGGTGCATTTTACCTTATTTTAGTATTATTATGGAGAAGCTTCTCAAAATGTGTAAGCAATATGGTAAAATAATTTTTTTATAACTTTTGTTTCCAAAACAAAAAAATTACGGAGTTGAAAAAGTATTTTTTTTTCTTAAGAACTGTTATAGAAATTATGATAAGCAATAAAATGCACGACCGGATCGTATTGAATAATAAAAGCTTACAAATATAATTTCGAAAAAAAAGTCGTAATCCGTTTTCGAAATATTGAATTTTCAAAAATATTTTTTTTTTCAAAAATCCAAAAAAAATATTTTTCGAAAATGTTGGTATGCAGTATTTCTTAAAATTCAAAGGGTCTCCTAGGTTAATGAGAAAGTAGGAAATCAAAAAAAAGGTTGTATGGCCGGTGCCGTTCCCCTATACTCAAGGTAGTGTACACACTTTTTCTTATCAAAATTATTAGAGCCGTTTTCTTGATGGTAGATAAAATTGTTTTGCAATTACCGTTATTTCTGGGACTAAACAACGTAAATATCAAGGCAATCGCCTAAAACGCGTAAGTACCAAATTTAAGAAAAATAACTTAAGCCGTTTAGGCTGTAGATCGTTCTACAGACAGACAGACGGAATCGCTGGACCCACTTTTTTGGTGTTCTCTATCATTGTAATGTCAAGTTTGATTAAAATCTCGAGTTCGATATTTTTTCCAAATGCAAGTAAAAATAAACAGCCTATGTTATTCTAGAATATTATAAGATACTTCCCCCAGAATCAGATTTCATATTTTAGACTTTCTCATTATTGGGTGGACCGATTAAAATATTGTTTAATATAGATGATCCTTAAAAGTACAAATAATATTGTAGTCAAGCTTAAAAAAAAATGTTTTTAGATTTAAACAAAAATCAATTTTTTTTTTCGAATAATAGATTTTTCAAAATCGGAATAGCTAGTGATTTTTTTTTTAATTAAAGTTTAAAACGTATACTAAAAATAATTCTACATAAATATAGGCGATTCATTTTTGTTGTAAAAATATTTTCCAAATCTTATATCCCAGCTTGATAAACCATATTGTATTTTTGAGTGAGCAAGTCCATAATAAATTGAAGTTAAAACTCGTATAGAACAGAAAGGTTTTAAAAGATACATTTTCCGAGTAACAAGCATCAAAAAATTTTTAATATTACAAATATGTTCTTTCCATTTAAGATTAGAATCAATTGTGACTCCTAGGTATTTAAAATTGTATACTGATTCAATTTTGAAACAAGATTCAGGACAAGAAATAATTGGTTTATAATTAGGTTTACCACAATAATGTTTTGAAAGGGTGAATTGTCTACAATTTGACCCACGAAATATAAAGTTGTGTTTACAAAGTTGATGACTAGATGTTTTGAAAGACATTATTTTAGTTTTTTCACTAAGTACTAACTTATGGACAGAAAACCATGTTCTTAGAATCTCGAGATCTTCTTCGATTTGTATGACACAATTAAGTTCAAAATTTGACTGGTAGGTAAATGATATATCATCCGCAAAACCCTTGGAAATACCATTCAACTGCTTCTTAAATAGAGAGTTAGGATAAATAAGGAAATACAAGGGACTAAGTACGGATCGATGAGGAACTCCAGACTTTAGAAATCGAGCCTCACTCACTTCCCCATTAACTATTACTTTTTGAACTCTATCCTTTAAGTAAGACTTCAACCATTTAAAGATAACTCCTCTAAATCCCGCATTATATTATTGTAATGTCAAGTTTGATTAAAATCTCGAGTTAAATATTTCTTCCAAATACAAGTAAAAATAAACAGCCTATGTTATTTTAGAATATTATAAGATACTTCCTCCAGAATCAGATTTCATATTTTAGACTTTCGCATTATTGGATGACCGATTAAAATATTGTTTAATATAGATGCTCCTTAAAAGTACAAATAATATTGTATATTCAAACTTAAAAATAAAATGTTTTTAGATTTAAACATAAATCATTTTTTTTCTAAATAATAGATTTTTCAAAATCGGAATAGGTAGTGATTTTTTTAAAATTAAAGTTTAAAACATATACTAAAAATAATTCTACATAAATATAGGCGATTAATTTTTGTTGTAAAAATGTTTTCCAAATCTTATATCCGCTTAAGGGAAATAATAAAAAATGAAATGACTGCAAAAATGAATAGCAGAAGTAAAGGAAATTACATGTGCAATAATAAACTTGTATCAGAAAAGGTAATGCACTTTCTAAATTACACCAACTTAGTTATCCGGGTAGTCCCCTGGTAAGTTTTGTTTTGTTTTCAACAAAACATCGCTCTGTCCGGGTCTGTGCGGGTTATGGGAGATTTCTTAATAAATTTTCTTAGGTATAAAACAAAAAAAACAGAAACTTTACTTCCGTTTTATTGGTTGTCTGATTTGTTGATATAAAATAATCACTAAATTACATTATTCGTGCCCGTATAGGAGGTTTTCTATCTAAAATGAGCATACAAAACTGTCCGCGTCCGATTATGAGAATGCCGGCTTATAGTCCAGTTGGGTTGTCAAAAAAAGGGCTGAAATAATGGGAAACATTTATTTGTACAATTTTCTTTTACAGTTCGCTGTGGGGGTTCATTATTATTGTCTAAATCTCGGTTTTCGGGAAAATCGCGCTGGAGTTTCAGCCGCCATTTTGAAATTAGTTAAAAAATTTATTTTTGCCAATAACTTCGTCATGTTTGATTTTTGGCAAAAATAATACAGGCAAAACTTGTAGGAAATTTAATTTTCTATAAATTTAGTCTTAATTTTTTTTTTGAAAAATGTCACTGTTCGCGAGTTATCAATGAAAAACTGTTTTGGTGCTTTTGACGCTCTTTCGGGACTATGAATAATTAATTGTACATTTTTTTCTTATAGTTGGTTGGGGGATCATTAGTAGTCTAATTATCAATTTTCGTTAAATAAATATAAGTACCTCATACGTGTACGATTTTGTTAAAAAACGGATTTTCAAATTAATGGTAAAAATTGGCATGTGGTTTTTTCACTGTCTCTTCAATGGATGAACAATTTTTCCTAAATTTGTCAGCCAATTACTTCTAAGAAATATATTTAACCAATATCTACCGCATTCTAAAATTGTAAATGCTGTTTTATTTTTGTAAATAAAATAAAATATTTGTTTTTATATTTTTGAGTTTTTTTTTTAATGATGAATGAATTTTACTAATACACTAAAGACTAATTTCTTCAATGGTAGCCACTGCATATCTTTTAACCTCATCTCAGCAATGCATACCTCCATATTTTTCATATTACTCCCTCTCCTTGAAGTCAATAGTGCTAACCTAATATCTTCTAAACAAATATCTAAAACGTATCAACTTTTGTTATTTATGTACACACATTTGCCGATATGATAAAATTGGATCAACAGTTTATCTATTAAAGCCATAAAAAACGAAACCACAAAAGGCTTTAAATATAAAATAATAAAAATGCAACATCAGATGCAGCTGGGGCCAAATAAAGCCTTAAAGGGGTAGGGGAAGATAAGAAACGAACATTGCAATCTTTATAGCTGTATCGTGCCTCCAGTTGGAGATAGCTATGTACTTAAATTTATTTTAAAGCTACAACATACGTACATTTTCTATTCTATGCACTGCACTGCACATATAGGTGTATTTATGTATATTCGTTGAGTGTTTTGAACCTATGCATCATCAAATGAACGAACGAAGCGGATGGCGCATTCAGTTAAATTTACTGCATCAGTGCTATTGGCATCGCCTTCGCCATCATCATCAACTCTCTATAGCAATTTTGCTCTCTGTCCAGAATTTAACCCCATCGACAGCTTCAAGCTCCAACTCTCCTCCATTACCATCACTTTATTCCGACACTGACAGAGTGATGTAGTATGTAGCTTGTGTATATATGTATATGTGTGTAAAGCTATTGCCATCAGTGCAATCAGATGGACGTGATACCCGATAACCACATCGATGAAGTCATTAAAAGGTGCGAGGAACTACAACCGACATATACAGCAGGATGGATGTGGAGTAGGTACAAAGTGTCGAATAATCGCGACGACCAACACTGGAGGAAGGACGCCGCGGCCAGCGGCGGAATGAATGGTAGAAACTGGAATCCATCTCGGTTTGCTTGCCCTTCACTTTCGTTCACCTTTATTGTTGGCGATTGTGCAGCTCAAAAGATGATCAGCCTATGGCACTTTTCAAAGGATCTGAGTATGAGGTTCTGGTATTTTAGCATGAAGTGTGGGAAGGCCACGGCACTGAGGGATGCCGAACGGATGTGCTGTGCAGTCGAATGTGTCTTTACAAAGAACATGGCTGAAACTGAATATTGATTTATTTATTCAATGGCAACCACTTTATCTAACAAAAAGAATACACACACATACACCAAAACGAACTTAAAGACTTTCAGCTCTTGAACAAAAATTGTCGTCGTAATCTTCCGGTGCATGAGTATAAGCTTAAGCAACTTTATAGCTATACCCATCTTTTTTGGGGAAATTTTGCGGGTTATTTTTTCAATAATTTTGAAAAGCCCGATTGTATGCTTACACACAGGTTTGAGCCAATTGATTCAGATACCTTTTTTCGGTCCAAGTACTTTTTGAGTTTTTGAAATAGTAATGCGCCTAAGTTTTTGTGTTTTTTTTTGAAAAATGAGACCTCCAAAATTTGTTTTCTCAAAGTTGGGAAATTTAGCTGAGAAATGCTTGTTGATATCTCATTTATCTTAACTGGGCTGAAACTTTAAAACCAAAAAAAAACTATTTTGATAAGCTCTTTTTTTTTATTTTAAGTTAAAAATGCATTGCCCTTAGCAATGGTCTCTAAAAAAAAAATGAGGGTATCTGAATTGATGGCGGAGTGTCCTAGAAAATGATAGGACTAAATTGAATTAAGATTTTCCAACCACCACCTGTAATTTCTGAGGACCGAATGGTGCAATAGAAAATTCAGCGACTGCAAGGAACATACGCAAGTCGCAGAGGACATCAATCAACTTCAATTTCAAGGCTTGGTTCAAAAAGGCTGTTCAGAATGACCTGCGCCCATGTTCTGTAACTTTCGAATCGATAAAATTAGTCGAGAAACAAAAAATACTATTTTTGTTTTGTTGTTAAGATGCCAAAATGACTTTCAACTTACAGAAGCCCATTTTTTCAAATGCGTTAAGTGAGGAAAAGTTATCGCCTGAGTTACAGATCATGGGCCCTGGATGGAAAAGCTTGTTGTTTGAATCCAGAGACCTAGATTTAGTATTTAAATAACCCCTTAACCCCTTTATGTACTAAAGAAGTGCTTTTCATCAATAAAATTAAACCAATACCTAGAAAATTTCTGATATAATAGCAAAATTGGTGAGCTTAATAGTGTTGAACTATTTTGAGGTACATTTCTGATAAATATACAGATATTAGTCGATTCATCGGTGAGATATGCGTAAGTCAAAATCTTATTTCCGTTATTTTAAGCTTTTTTGTCATTGTATGCACTCTATAGAAATGACAGATACCATGTTTAATTTAAATCGTTATAGCAGTCTTCAAGATAACTTGAGTCTAAGTTATTTAGGTTGATGTATTTTAAGTGTTTAAATATCGACAAGTTTATTTTATTGTAAGAGAGCTAAGTGAAAAAAAAACTAAGAAGAAACATTTGTCTGCCATTATAAATTTCTCCTGAAATAAATGTTCCACAAATATATATATTACAGCTAACTCCTCATGAGAAATTCATGCCAGACACCTATCACTAAATTCCGAAGTGAAATATGTATTCAAGTTTAATATACGAGTATTTGAAAAAGAAAAACATTGTCGGCGAAATTTTTATTTACCGATAGCCCATTAGATAAGATTTGTTTATTTTGTTTTAGTATTTAGTATTTAGTATTTAGTATTTAGTATTTAGTATTTAGTATTTAGTATTTAGTATTTAGTATTTAGTATTTAGTATTTAGTATTTAGTATTTAGTATTTAGTATTTAGTATTTAGTATTTAGTATTTAGTATTTAGTATTTAGTATTTAGTATTTAGTATTTAGTATTTAGTATTTAGTATTTAGTATTTAGTATTTAGTATTTAGTATTTAGTATTTAGTATTTAGTATTTAGTATTTAGTATTTAGTATTTAGTATTTAGTATTTAGTATTTAGTATTTAGTATTTAGTATTTAGTATTTAGTATTTAGTATTTAGTATTTAGTATTTAGTATTTAGTATTTAGTATTTAGTATTTAGTATTTAGTATTTAGTATTTAGTATTTAGTATTTAGTATTTAGTATTTAGTATTTAGTATTTAGTATTTAGTATTTAGTATTTAGTATTTAGTGTTTAGTATTCATTGGCTTAAAAAGAAATAAATATTAAGATAAACATCTTTGAAATAGCATTGAGATGGAATTACATTATAGTTAAATTTTATCGAATATATAAATATAACGAAAAAAAAATTAAAGATAAATACAAAAACTAAAAGATAAATACAAAAATTAAAACATAAGTACAATTTAATTTTTTTTCCTAACAATCGACCCAAATCCACCAACAAGGAAAAACAAATTCCGTGTACCGATATTCCAGTATGGGTATGGTTGATCTCTCGATTTTTGAATAAATTTGCCTTTAAAGTCACAGCATCCAGTTACACCCTTAAAGCTTTTTGTAACAAAGACACGACGTACATTTAACGTCAATAAATAATACATTGCCACTTCATTTTAAATTGCAATCATCGTACAAAATTGCCACTTGCGAAACTTGTCCCTTTAAGAAATGTACAAATCTCAGATAAGTAATTACATAATTACATTTTTTCAACATTTTTTTAAACATCTTTTCTCGAAATTGACTTAAATTTCACAGAAACGGAGAGACTATTTTCTTCCCCATCTTGCGACCAGCCAGGGAAAGTATATATTATTATAAGAACAACTGTTAATTTGTGTGATGGTTTTCTTTATGCGAGCAAAAAGTTTATAATTTGAGTAAAACCTTGACCTTCAATTATGATGGCGATGTTCAGGCCATAAGTACCTACTTACCTAAAAGTTTAAGCTGAAGGCTTAAAGAATTTCTTGTTTTTTTTTTTTTTTTACATTAAACAAAAAAAACAACAATAATATTCAGTTTTGTGCGCTGTTGCACGTCTAGACAACCAACCCAACAGGAGCAGCAAACAGAAAACAGAAAGCACCATGATGATGGAACAGGAAAAGTAGAAGATACCTATATATTTAGAAACAAAAAGTTCTTACCCAGCTAAAAGCCACATCAGAAGCAGGTTAGTGTATTTAGTCTCCTTTGTTCTTTGTTTCCCTGGATGAGTTTTGTTTGAATATTCACAGGAAGGCAAATAGAATGCGGAACAAGTATATATACGTAAGAGTAAGGCATGGATGAGAGATGCTTTGTCTGCCTTGACGTGTTCTACTTGTGATATCGCTGCTCAAATATATTATACAAATACATAAACACTGTCATGATACTATACTAATTTTATATCCTTATAGAGAAGGATACTAATTTAGTTACTTCCTCTCGATCTCCCCGTGCGTCGGTCGACACGACCTAACGGGCAAATGAGGAGAACAACATATCTCTCGGTAGTCGCTGGCTAAAATTATTTTTTGTTTGCTGCTGCTATCCCTTAAAGGATTGTCATTCGTTTGTTATGAATGACTTTGATATCATATCCTGGAGGACTCAAATAGGTACAAAACAAAAATACAAACATTGGTGTTGCTGATATGTGTCCAACCGAAAATGTTGTGTTTAACTTGCCAAAGAAGTCAAAAGGACATAATGTATGTCTAACCTCTATTTGTGTGTTGTTCTTGTTACTCGACTCATACTACTACATTTTTATCAAGTTTTGTCTATTTAAGGCAAACCAAAATAATTGTCTTTTTGTGGGTCTTATTTTCTATAGATACTTTTCATATGCGCTGGGTGCTCCAAGTAGTGGGAGGCGGCACGGTTCATGATTATTCTGTTGGGACAGGACATGAATTGCAAAATAGACACAACATTTGCTAAGAGCACATAAAAGATGAGAATTAAAAAAAATATATATATACGAGTATGTATAGTATATATCCCACAGCTATATTAGTGCCAGTTGCAGAGGATATTAAAATGAAAGAAAGGATTGTACTGATGCTGGTATATCTGTACCAAACTATATAAATACATACTTTGTAGGTAAATGCCCGTTTTTTTTTTGTATGCGAAAGCTAACCAATTTTATTGGTATTTTATGCGAGTTGAGTGGTGTCTCTGTTAGTCACGGATCATCAATATAAAACTCGTTTTCTATAAATACAACTGAACGTTCATATCATGATTCTGGCTCTGACTCACCATATCTATCATACAAAACAGAACTTAATGCCGCTCTATGTTTATCCAGTGGCGGATCTATAACGATTAGGGTGACCAATGAAAAATTTCAATTACAATTTTTAACTAAAAAAAATTATACAAAAATTGTAAATTTGTTGAAGAAAAAACTGCCAAACGCATAATTCTTATATTTGTCAAATGCCGCTGCACCTTATAAATGAAGATGAATGCATGTAACGGCCTCAAACAAAACAAAAATAAATAACATGAGCTACTGGACCGCACGTACTTGCTCTAATGTTCGATCACATTGTAAGTATTCGATTTTTAGTAGAAACAACAAAATATATTTCTTAATATTTTTTACAAAATTTGTTTAATTTTTTTTTTTTTTTTTTTTTTTTTTTTTAAAAATATTAGTATGATAAATTTAAGTAATATAAATTTAACAACAAAATTTCAAAACAAATATCATCGAGCCGTTTTCGAAAAACATATTGAATTTTCAAACAAAATGTTTTTTTTTTTTCAAAAATACAAAGGTATTACTTTTTATTTAAAAAAATTAAACCTAAGTGCTATAACAATGCACTGACTTTTTTTGTAAAAATTTTTAGAGCTGTTTTCGAGATAATTAAGACTTACTGTTTTTGGTAAAAAAAAAAAACTTATAACAAAACTTTTTTTTTTCAATCCAAACCAATCGCCTAAGACACTTAAGTAACAAGTTGGAAAATAATGGCTTCAGCGTTTAGGCTGCAGATCGACCCACAGTCTGATAAACACACGGAATTACGAGGCCTACTTTTTCGTGTTCTCTATTATCGTAATGTCAAGTTTGATTAAGATATCCAGTTCGATTGGTTTTTCAAAAGCAAAACGTGCTCACATAAAAAACTTGCTTACATGCGTCACCAGTAAAATGGCATATCTGAAATTACAGACTTCACGTCGATTCCTCGTCGTTCTCAGGAATTTGGACTGTCTTACGGCACATTATGGCGTATTTTACATTTGGATCTACACCTACATCCATATAAAGTCCAGCTCACATAACAACTGAAGCCAGCTGACTATTCACAACGTCATAGATACGTAGAATGGGTGCTTGAACAATAGGCGGTGGACGGCGATTTTTCGAACAAAATTTGCTTCAGCGACGAAGCACATTTCTCACTCGGTGGGTATGTTAATAAACAAGATTGTCGTATTTGGGGTTCTAATTGAAGAGAGGCAATAACATCCACAAAAAGTCACTGTTAGGGGCGCTCTTCGATTCGGATGTGTGATGGGACCTTACTTCTTCGAAAACGACGATAGAATGACTGATAACCGTCTTTCAACAAGACGGTACCACATGCCACACAACTCGAGCGAATATTGCTTTATTGCAAGAAACATTTCCTGGCCGCGTAATTTCTTGTCGTGGCAGTATCAACTGGCCACCAAGATCATGGGATTTGACACCGCTGGACTTTTTTTTTGTGGGGTTACGCGAAAGACCGTGTTTATGCAGATAAACCCTTAACTCTTGAGCACTTGAGAACCAACATTCGTCAAGTTATGGCTGAGATACTGCCCAATATGTGTCAAAAAGTGGTCGAAAATTACCTCAAAAGAATCGATGCTTGCAAAAATTCGCGTGGTGGTCATTTAAATGATGTAGTGTTTCACACATAATGTCAACGTTCAAATTTTATAATAAAAAAGAAATATCATGAAAAAAAAATATTTTATATATGTTTTATTTACGTTTTCTTTTGAAACCGCAAAAGGGATAACCCTTTACATTTTCAAAGTCGTTCTTAACTAAATTTTTTATTTACAAAATTTCTTTAATTTTTTTCTGAGAAAAAAATTGGTATGACAATTTGATGTATTTAATAAAATAAGATTACAAATATAATTTCGAAAAAAAATGTCATTCGTTTTTGAAATATTGAATTTTTTCATCAAAAAGCCAAATAAATATTTTTCAAAAGTTTTAGTATGCAGTATTATTTAGAAATTGACGTAAGTTCTACGTAAAAATTTTGATCGAAATCCGTCAAGCCGTTTGTGGGTAGGTAGAATATCAAAAAAAATGGTTGCATCTCATACCGTGCGTCGTTATAATGTAATTTATGTAAAAAAAATTCAAGCAAAATAAAGAATATACACACATTTTAATCAAAATGGTTAGAGCAGTATTCGAGATAATTAAAATGGTAGCAAAAAAATTGTACGGCAAGTACCGTTATTTTTGTGGAGCTAAAAAACGATTCAAAAATCGATTTGATGCAACCATACAAAACGATTTTAAGTGCCAAGTTTATAGAGATTTGCTTCAGCCGTTTAGGCTGTATATTGTTCTACAGACAGCCAGATGGAATTGCGGGATCCACTTTCTTGGTGCTCTCTATCAAGTTTGATTAAACTCTCGAGAGGTATTTTTTTTTCAAATGCAAAATTGCCCTATAGTACCTATTGGCCACACTGAGGGCACTGCCAACATTTCAAACGACAGATACTAAAAGAAGAATAAGATTAAGGAATAAGATACCAAACAGGTTTTGTTCTTTAAAGTCTAAATATTGAACGCGAGATTTAACAAAAAAATGCATCAAGGATATTCGAGTTTTAAGTATTTTTTTTTTCGAAAATTTCGTTTGCATCAAATCTAAAATAAAATATATCAAACAAAATTATTTAATATTTTTTTCTGAATAATTAATTATTTTGTTTAATAATGATAAATTTATTTAGGATTTTCGAAAGAACTGCGTTATTTTATGGAATGTTTTTAGTATGTTTTTTTAAGTAGGACCTGGTAAGTTATTATGTACCACAAAAAATACACTTGGCTAATTTCGAGGATGTGATAAATTCTCCATCGAATACTGCATCTCAACTCACCCATTTAGGTCCCTCTTCAATTGCTACTGAAAACAAAACAAAACAACATACACTCAAGATTGGTTCGTAAGTTTCAAGACCATTGTTTTCCATGAGATATAGAATTTTTGGCGCCACCAAATATTTAATGTTGATTAAAACATCATTTATATTTTATTTAAAACGATGAAAATCTGTGGAATTAATTATTTTCCTTCATGTAAATTGAAATTGAATACACTTCGGACCACACGCACCGCACGAAATATCGTGTCAATATATTTAGATCTTCCAATATGCGTTTGATTTAAAAATCTACTGACATCTTATAAGTACCTCAATGATAGCTATACATCTACAGTGCTTCTACATTCTATGTTGAACACGGTCGGAGTGGTATAGCGTGTGGTAAATTAAGCAAGCAGAAGCAGATGCCCCTTCGCAAAAAAGCATCTACCTATATTTTGAAGTCTATAGAACTTTCACCTGGATTCATTATAATTATGCTTATAGCTTGATTTTGTAATATCCTTTTTCCAGTAATTTTTAGTTTCTTAAAAGCAAGATGTTTTGAGAATTCGAACATTTCTCATATTTGAACTGTGAAATAATTCTGTGAAATAATAATTTTTCAAAATTCTCTTGCAACTTCAAATAAAATGCACGATTGGATCGCACGACCTTGCTCTTATGTTCGAACACATCCTATGCTAAAGATTTCTCTTAAAAATCTAAATATTTTTTAAAGTCGTTTTTTACTTAATATTTTTTATATATACAAAATTTCTTTAAGTTTTTTCTAAAAAAAAATTAGTAATATTTAAAAATATAAACATTTTTAAATATTACTAATTATAAATAATTCAAAACTCTAAAATAAATACTTAAACTAATTTGAGCTCAAAAAAAGTACGCCATTTTATTTCTTGCATAAATGAATTTATGAGAAAAAAATTGTTAAAATCTGTGGAAAAAAAATTCAAAAAGGCCAATTTACATAGGTATTCGGCAAATACAGCAGTTTTCAAAATATAATTTTTAAAATTTTTTTTGTGAATGCTTTTAAAAATACAAAAAAATATTAATTAAAAATAATTGGTATGCAGTATAAATTGGGTTACCTAAACATATATTATGTGTGAAATCTCGAAAGAATCGGTTGGGGCATTTATGACATAATCGAAAGCAAAACAAAAAACGGTCTTATGTAAAGTATTGTTTTTAGACATTTTTTAAAATTTCTTTTCAACCATATGATCGGTCGTACCTAAAAAGCTGCACTGATTTTTTGAAATCGAGCTCGTTAGAACAGTGTTTCAGAAAAATCGGATTAAACGTAACGATTATATGTCAGGTACCGTTACAAAAAATTCAATTTCTCCGATGTACAAAACCTAAAACCCTCTAAGTATCTAAGTACCATGTTTGAAGCAATTCAGCCCAACCGTTTGGTGTCTATACATACATACATACAGAAAGAGACATACAGGCGGACAGAATTGTTAGACCATCTTTTTTCGTATTCGCTATCATCGTAATGTCATATTTGATTATTTTCTCAAAACTTTTTTTTTCGACGAATGCATAACTGGCCTTATAGTACGAGTATCTACGTTTGACAGCCGATGCCAAAATGGACATTTTTTAAATTAGGTTGTATTGTCCCTTCGATAAACGTTTTTATAACTGAAATACATCAGCCAAGTAGAAGACTTAGCACTATAATATTTGGACTTGTTGAATTATTGATTCAAAATAGCTTTTAACGGCCTTTAGTCCATGGACTATTTTGAATCAATAATTCAACAAGTCCAAATATTATAGTGCTAAGTCTTCTACTTTGCTGATATATTTCAGTAGTATATAGAATTTGTATTATTAAAAAAAAACCTTCTTATATAAATAATGCAAGGCCACGGGCAAAAAACAAAAATTTTCAATTTAATGATTAGGAATTCTAGTCTTGTTGGATATAGTTCACACTAGATTTTCTTCACGAAATCTATGTAAGATGAACTGAACTTGGCAAAAATTGCGTATTGACAAAGGTCCTCACTAGTCAACTGATGAGTCCATGTGAAATCGCCGGGACGAAACGCCAATTTTTGTTGGACTAAAGGCCTTTAAAAGCTATTTTAAATCAATTTTTTTTTTGTTCTTCAAATGAATCAAACTCAAATTGCAACTTAATCCAGCACTGACTTTTCGATACAAGTACCACACGATATACACGAATACGATGCACAACAAATTTAATGCGCCCGATGTTTGTTTGTATTTTTATTCATTTATTGAGTTTGTTCGATGGATTTTCTTTTTGTTTTGTTTTCATGTTATCGAATAGATTCGATCTCTATTTTGATGGAACAAAATACATAACAAAAAAAAAGAAAACATTATTTGAAGACGACTGTGAATGTTGCAGAGCGATGCTATTTTGGTTTTCCACAGAGATATAAGAGTCCATAAAATGACAATTTTATTTGATATTTAAGCACAAAAATGACCATAAAATCAGTATTTTTTTTTATATTTTATGTTGAAGCACGAAATTGCGAATGAAAAATTTGTACCTATATAGAATTTTATGAGCTCTGTAGATTCACGGTAGGTACTTATTATTGACTTTTATTATACAGTAAGTGCTTAGTATTTAAACAAAATGTATTGGAAATGCAATCAAGACTTAAACAAGGTTATAAATGAATTATTTTGGAAAAGGGTTTGATAGGAAATTATTTGTTGAAATTTTTGTGTACATGAAACTCTCAAAAATTATATGAAAAATATGCACTTGAAAATAAAAGAAAAAAAAGATATTCAAGTGATTTTTGAAAAACGGAATAGTTTAAAATTAGAACATAACTTTATTTTGTAATTTTAAAACCCCATTTTTTTTAATATTGAATTTTCTAGTAAAATTAATATTTTAAGCGGTAAGAACTTTAAAGTTCTTTAGTTTTTGCCAACTAACCCCGTAACACATCTAAGTTGAGTTGACAAACTAATAATTAACACTTTTCGACATATATGTTTGTCGAAATAAACATTTAATTTTATTTACGAAAGAAGTTCACAAAAAGCCATTTTTTGGTAATTTTATCTTTCACAATTTGGAGTGGGTACTTTTTTAGCTCAAAAATGAATCAGCATCCAAATAACGTAAAATGTTCCAACGAAGAACAAAAAATCCCTTTTGCAATACTTAACGAGTCTACATCGATGTGGGAATAGGTTAGTTCAATTCGTAAAACTATTTGTAAAAATTAAAGAATTTAAAAAGGATTTAATCGGAATTTAGTGTCCTGCGAAAATCTTCTTTAAATCATGGCGATTTATCATATAAAAGATTATTGCGTAAATTTTACAGATGAAATAGAAACGGAACAACTATAACTATATTTTAAGGAAAATAGTTTTTTTTAATTTAATTTTTTCGACGCTCACGTTGTTTTTCTTCAGAATCAGATATGCAAGTTAATACATCAAACAGAGATTATGGGAATAGATTGTACTTTCCAAGTATTTCCTTTAATGGAAAAAAGTTCTATCGCAAAACACAATCAAGCATGACTGGATCACATGTACTTGCTATTAGGTTCGATCACATCGTATACATCGGTGTTATCTATCATTGTAATATTAAGTTTGACTAACATTTGGAATTCAATTTTTTCCAAATGCAAAACTTGCCCTATAGAGTGCGAGTGCTTATAATATATCGCAAGTAAGACATTAAAATTGGCGACAAGAAATACCCTCTAGCCGTCAGTTTTAATAAACGTAGCTCTAAGCAAACCGTATATAACTTCGGATAATTATAATGCCCGTATCTATATATTCCCAAGGTTAGTGGAAAAGGCGCTAGTTATAGCTTTCATTGAAATTCATCATTGAAAATAAGCAGATGTATTTTGTTGGCAAGTCGGGTATATATATCATTGAAACTTGTATGTCATTGAAAAGATCTTTCATAGCCAAATGCAATTTTGAGGTTAGATTTGACCACTGAAAGAAAAACTGACGTATGCGAACGTGAAAAACAGGAACGACAAATCATTGCAACGATTATGTTCCTCTTTTATGAACAAAATGTCAGCTGTTCATTGAAAACTGGTGATTTTGCAAGAAAGTTGTAGACCAAATAAAATATTTTTTTGATAAAAAAATATATCTTCTTGTTGGTACTAAAAATAATATAAATTTTATTTGTTTAAGTACCTACCACAGAATAGATAGACAAAGTTTTCAATGATGAGTTTCAATGAAAGCTATAACAGGCGCTTAATTCTAAAAAAAGGCATGCTTAAAAGTCTGCCCATCTCTGATGTTGAACAAATTTGTTTTTCTATTAATCTTGAACCAGGTATTTTTATGTATTTTATAATAAGTTATATTCCGCCCAAAAGTAATATTGAAATTTATGAAAAGCACTTGGCTAACATTGATTATGTGAATTACTTGAGTAACAACTTGCAAAAAATTTGTTTAATTGGCGATTTTAATTTAGGAGATGTAAATTGGTCGTACTCTTTTGCGGATAGCATGCTTATACCTAGTAATTTAAAAAAAGATATTGAAATTTCCTTCATTGATCACCTGTTTGCTCTTAATTTATATCAAGTAAATGGAATTGTTAATAATTTATTCAAAATTCTAGATTTAGTATTCATTCATCATGATGAATTTAAGGCATCAGTTACTGAAATTGTTCCTATCTCATTGTTAAACAACTCGATGCATCATAAAGAATTATATATTGAACTACAATTTTACAGTTATTTGAGAAAAGTGGATCACAATGCCGATTCATTTAATTTTGCAAAAACCGATTTCATTGGACTCAATAATTACCTTGAAAATGTGGACTGGAATACCGAGTTTCTTAATCTAAACTTGTTGGATACCTTTAATATTTTCAGGAGCATCTTAACTAATGCTTTTAATTTATTTGTGCCATGTAGAACCAAAAAGAATGGATCCAAGCCTCCTTGGTATAACAAGAAATTAGCTCATCTTAAAAATCTAAAAAAATAAATCTTTTGCTAATTTTAAAAAATCAAATAGTACAGACGACAAAAATATTTTTTGTAAACTTCGTAAAGATTTTATGGTGCTTAGTAAATTCTCGCACAGAAATTATATCTTGAATCTGGAGTTTCACTTAAAGAGTTATCCTAAACGTTTCTGGTCGTTCATAAACTCTCAACGTAAGTCTCTTGGAATCCCAAATTCTATGAATTTCAATAGCGATGAATCCACTGATGTTCATAAAATTCTGGAGTTTTTTGCCCAGTTTTTTGAATCAGTGTATTCTAATATCAATCCAAACTTTCCTCAACCTCCTCGGAATGACCCTAGGGTAAATATTGGATCTATACACTTGGAATACTCTGATGTTTTAAGCGCACTTAACTCTCTTAAGCTAAATTCCAATCCAGGTGTTGATGGCATCCCTGCCATAATATTAAAAAGATGTTCCGAGTCTCTTTGTGCACCGTTGCTTACAATTTTCGAACTATCTTTGTCATCTGGGATATTCTTAGATTACTGGAAATCTTCTTTCCTAATCCCCATCTTTAAATCGGGTTCTAAAAATAGTGTTGAAAATTATAGGGGTATTTGTAAGTTGTCCGCAATTCCCAAGCTTTTTGAAAGTTTAGTAAAATACAAACTCGATTTTCTTGTGAAAGAACACATAAATAGTGCTCAACATGGGTTTCTTTCGGGTAGGTCAACTATAACAAACTTGACTTGCTTCTCATCGTTTGTTGTTGATGCTATCGAAAATAAAAGTCAAGTCGATGCCATATATACTGACTTCAGCAAAGCTTTTGATTCGGTAAACCACAGCATTTTGCTTCTTAAAGTTTTTGGAATCCATTCAAGCTTACTCAAATGGATTTCTTCATTTTTAACTGGCAGGGTTCAAAAAGTTAAGATTCAGGAATATACTTCAAGATCAATTAAGTGTACGTCTGGTGTTCCTCAGGGTAGTCACCTTGGCCCATTGCTATTTATAATATTCATTGATGACATTGTCAATCATATCAACTTTAGTAAATGTCTCATTTATGCTGATGATCTCAAATTATTTTCAAAAATAACTTGTACAGATGACTGTCTCAAGCTGCAAAAGGATCTGGATAATATATCTCTCTGGTGTAACTTAAACCATTTAAATCTAAATATAAAAAAATGTTTCATAATTTCCCTCTCTAGAAAACTTCATACTTATGAGTTTATCTATTCTCTTGAATCCAAGCCTCTTCAGAGAACATTAAAAGTGAAAGATTTGGGGGTTCTTTTTGACTCTAAATTTTCATTCTCTCTTCATATTGATGCTATTGTTGCGAAAGCTAACTCAATGTTAGGGTTCATTAAAAGGAACTCCACTGATTTTTCAGACCCATACACCCTTGTATCATTATATACTTCTCTGGTTAGGCCAAATCTCGAATACGCGGATGTTATCTGGAATCCTTGTCAACAATTTTTATCGGATAGAATACAGAGAGTTTAGAAACGCTTTACAAGATATGTGTTTTACAAAATGCGCTGGAATTTTTATCCATGTTCCCAAGCCAGGCAAAGCTTCTTGGGCTTACAATCTCTTAAAGCCAGAAGAACAATTCACGATATTGTTTTTGTGCGGGATATTCTTTGCTACCACATAAGATGTCCTGAGTTACTCTCCTTTATGTGTATATATGCCCCTTCGAGGCTGTTGAGGGAAAGATCCCTTCTTTTTGAGTCCAGACATAGAACGAACTACGGAAGTAACGAACCAATTTCAAGGTCAATTGGAGAGTTCAATAAAATTTATGATCATGTTGACTTATATCTTTCCAGAGAAAAATTTAAGAATGTATTATACTATTTATTCTTAAGATATTAAGTATTGTTATCTACTTTTAAGTAAATTTATAAATGTATACTATTTATTTTTACAGACATGTAATCTGTTAAGCTATTAAGCTTGTAGATGAAAATAAATAAATAAATAAATAAATAAAAAAAGTACGTAGTTGACTTGAAAGCATGTTACCATCAGACAAAAACTACGTTTCAAGACGACTACGTCTTCTGAACGTTCACAGTTTTTAGTATACCAATGAATATTTTGAATGGAACGAATTAATTAATTGAGTGTTCTACCTCCAAGTATTTAGCTTTGGCTCGACGTTTACATATTTCACGTTTACTACGTCTATCATTAGATTCCTTTTTTTATTTTTTTTAGTAGTGCTGCTCTACTTTCTACATACTATATATTTAAAAAATCAATCATCAAAATTTAAATGTTAGAATTTTCAAACTTCTATTGACTCCATGGATTATCCTCAGCGTTACCACTAAAAAAAAGCGAAGTAGATTTGACCCAAAAAGTGAAGTAGATTCAAGAAAAGGCAAGTATATTTCACAATCATAATTTTAGTAATATATTTAATTTTAAATTAGTTTTATGTATTTATCATCAGCATCATATAACTTGAAATGCGAATAAAAATAATAATAAGTAGGGCTAGGATTTCAATGCAATTGCATATTTTTTATGAGAAACTTTAGAAACACAGGAATAAAATACAAACTGGAATTAATCAATTTGCTTTAAAATGGCATTTAATCGTTAGTGCATATTTTTGCATATTTTATTATAGACGTATATTTTACTTTTCAATAATAAATGCATATTTTCTAATAACAAAACAATCCTGAAATAAAAACTGCACACGTGCCTTTAAATTTTTACTTTAATCAGTTTCTGTTGACAACTTTCACGGCAGCTTTTTTCCATATTCCAGTATTCCATTTTACATATGTATATGAGTTAGTATGTATGTTTTGTAACTTGAAATTTTCGATAAGTTTCAAAAACTTGCGTTTTTTTCCTATGGGTATTGACAGGAAAATGTGAAAATTTGTACAATGTTTTTGAGTTTTGATTGACAGTTTTTTTTGTTCTATTCTAAAGTTTCTGGATTTACTTTCATGTCGATGGTCTTTTGTTAATGGTTCTATTTTTATTTTTATATAAAAGTTTATATTAAATTTAGGATTTACTTTATCAAGTGATTAATTTGAGATATGTAGTTATTTCAGAAATAATGCCGAAAGCGAAGACGTCTGTTAATGCAAATCTAAAAAAATATGTTCCGGACAACCCGCACACTTTCACAACCGATGAAATAATTCTTTTTTATAAATTTTGTAGCAAAGATGTCTTCTTCGAGAAAAAAAATTAAAATTGACCTGAAATCTATTAAGCATACGGATCTGAAAAAAAAATCTAGTTCCGCAAAATCGCAATCACAACTCGTTTCGTTTAGACCCAAAAACAATTTTAATATGGATTTATGTGATGCACTTGTTGCTGCTGATAATCCGCTAAGCAAGCTCAATAATCCCAATTTTAAAAAGAGTTTGTTGACGTAAAAACTAAATTAATAAAATGTACAATTTCTAAATTGAATAAATAAGATCTTAAGACTTTTATTTTTCTGTTCGATTATAAAGACTGAAAACCTAAATATTACTAAATAATAATACATACAAATGGTTCCTATGTATAATAAGGGATATGGTATTTAAATGCATATTCTACATTTTTAAGAGCATATTTTAAGCTCCTAATTTGCATTTTTAAGAGCATGTAAATCCTAGCCCTAGTAATAAGAATAACCCTGCCGAAATATGTGCATCCTCTTCTTGAATGTCTACTGAAGTCACCACAGTCACTTCATTTTTACTACTTTTCGGAAATTTTGATTGTCCAGGTGTTTTTTTGGTAAAAATTAATGAAAATAAATAATTTAATTGTGTACCATAACGATATTTTTACAAAATTATATTTTTGCCCTCGAATCTTTATCCACATTCTTTATTACTTCAAAATAACTTTTCATGGCATAGTTGGCTATTAATCACACTCAATTTTCATCACAGACAGACAAGAACGAAGGTAAATCCAAACGTATTTCTTGTTTGAAATAAAATTAAAAGGAAAAGATTAATAAACGTTAGAAAATTGTAATAATTTGTTTTTTGTTTGAAGTAAAGTTAGATACAATTTATTCTTTTGAAATGTGAATATGGACTAACATGGAAAAGTGTAAACATTTTTTTTCCAGCAATTGAAGTAAATCTTTTTCAATTGAAATAAGGAGGTATCGCTGGTTATCCTACAAAAAATTGTTAAATTTACGACGCTGACTTTTTTGGGTGCTAGTTTCAAGTTCTTTGCTTTCCCGACTTTCCAAAACGCAGAACTATAATTTTGATTTTTTTTTAAGTGAACTAGCTTTAAAATATTACGCTGAGGAAACACTATTAAATGTGATGAAAGAATATGGCGCAAACTTTTAAACAGTCTGATGTTAAGGGCTTAGCATGATACCACTTAACAGTTTGCTAATACTAAAGCACTTTACAAATATTTTCCTAATTTTAAACACTTTTTAACTAGCACCATACTAAATCTATTTTCTTAATAAACTACAACTAAACACGCCTAAAATAATGCAACAAAGTAAGCGAACATAACTTTTTGACGTTTGAAAATATCAAAGTGGCATATGGATTTAGTACGATACTGAAAAAATTAAGTAGCCATTTTGTGATTTTAACTTTAGTAAAATGTTAAGAAGATCGTACGATACCAAACTGATTTAAAATTAGCAAATTCTCTTTTTAGCTTAGTATGATATTACTAAAAATGATTTAACATGTTACTAAATCGACTAAAATTATGCGCCTATATTATTATTAAAACCCCCTGCTTGACAAAATATAGGATTTGGGATGAGTACAAGTTTGGGTGTATGCAAAGTTTTATTCTTTAGATTTCTAACTCATTCATCCACGTTTCACTTGTTTGATATCTGAGCAACAGTTCTTTGTTGGTTCAATTCGTTTATGGAATTCATTACCAAGGTATATTCGAGGCGGCACTGGAGGATTCGGGAACGTTCTGAAGGCGTATTACATGAACAATAATGGTTAATAATTAGCTTTACACATTTAAACAATTTTATCTTATATCTTTTTCCCTTTCTCTTCTCTTCTTTATTTTCTCTTTCTAGTTATTCTCTTATCCTTCCTTCTTTATAACATACAGATATAATGGAGATGTATGTGTATGAATATGAATGCATTATTTATATAAATTGTTAAACTGTTAATAATTTTAAAATTTATAACTCATTTTTGAAGTCATAGTTAAAATAAACTCTGATTTACTGTAGCTCACCTCAATTGCATTTTAAAGCTATACTAGTTATAAGATAATTTAAGTCTTAATGTGTCAGCATTTAATTGAAATAAAATATATAAATAAATAAGTTTCTTTTTAAGAATTCCCAAAAGAATATCCTTATTCCACAACACTTACTATACCCAAGTACCATATACCTACTCTCGTATGTTTTGTTAAAGAACTGACAAAATAAACGCAATTACTTGTAGTCATAAATTGCATACATTTTGTATGAAAACTGAAAACTCAAAAAAAATATTAAAAACAGAAATCAAAGATTCCTCACATTAAATTGTAATATTTATTACTACCTATTAACCATAAATCTACAGACTTAAAGTATCCGCGTGTTAAAATTCGAGCTACCCTAAAGAAAAGTTGATCCAAAGGTTTAATAAATAAACATTTTCCAAAACCTTTGAACTCCGATTATCTGGTTCTTAGCATAAAAGTTGTGGGTTAACTAAATACTTTCTGAAATAGGTACATATGTACCTACACATCTGCACAATTTGCCTAGAATTTTTTTTTTCTAACAGAAACATTTGTTGAATTTATCTGAACTTTAAAATATAATTTTAACAAAAAATCATAATAAAGCTAAGAATGAAAATATAATACATAATTCATCTACAACTCCACTTAAAATAAATAAATGTGAAAAAATAATTTACAAACAATTATAGTTAAATTCCATGAAAAACTTGCTATCAATCAATAAGAAAGCCTTTGTTTGTCAATGGATTTAATCTCTCATAGAAACCTACCTAACTAACCCAATTTAAGTTGAAACAAAAAATAAATAAATCCCAGAAAAATCTCCAATGCCGAACAGCCCAGTTAATCTGAAGAACAAACGATCGTTATTTTTCAAAATAAATTGCACGCAATAAGCCTGTACAGCAACATATCTCCATATTTATGTAGGTACATTTACCTGAATACATATATAATGTATGTATGTACTTATACTAATAAGTGCTCCTTTGCCATTGTTAGTATTTTTTTTAAATTGATGCCGTAAATGGCATTCGCAAATACCGGTATAATTTTCCGGTTATTTACTTTAGCCTGTTGTCAACATTTTTCTTTCACAAGCCACAGGCTCCCCCTTTACCTATCCAGTCTACGTCGCGTCGTTTACCAACAAAAAAAGAACACCGAGGCTGAGATATATAACTAGTCGGTAGGTAAAACCAACCTACCTACCCGCCTGGGCCTGCATAGCCATATACGACCGTGTACATATACCAGACCAGCATAATATTATAGCTAGCTTACGAATTTAAAATATTTTTTAGGTGCAATGCTCCCAAGTCTCAATCTTAATCTCAACTACTACTTCGTACAACATCTGCTTCAAAAATGCCCAACAACAGACTACAATCTGCAGCACCATAAGCAAACATCGCGATATACCTCCTAACTGCCTACAACAGTGGTGGTAAAAGAACAAGTCCTCTATCTACTTGTTGAAGTTTCGCAATCAAACAAAACACAAAACAAACAACAACAACAACAGAAAAGTTAATGGAAAACGAACAAAGAGGAGACAGAATAAAGATAAATATACAAAAAAAAAAGTGAAATATACAATTAATTCGATTATCCACGCACCATTCCAATTCCAAGCCCACCAAGCCCAGAATAAAAATGTTGAAAGATTCCACCTTTGTTGGTAATAATTATTATGCTTCCATTTCCATCCAGATGCTGCAATTCTCAGATATATATGTACACACAATTAATTATAAAACTCAGCGAGTGTATATATTTAAAAACACTTGAAACTCGGAAGGTATTTTTTTTTCTTTCGATTTTTTTTTTGTGTGACTCCTTTCACTTCACATTCATTCCATTTTCACATCAAATTCTCGTGAATCACTTAATTTTAAATAAATTTTATCAATTCCAAATCTAAATTCTGATATATTTTAAATCTTTCACATGTCACGGCAGGAAAAATTAAAAAGATATTACGACTCGTCAGAAGTTCACATTCGATAATAAAATTTCACTTGACCCGCTAACGTACCGTCCAATATGCAGTTACCGTTCTAACTAACTATTTGTGGCGGCCAGACTTCGCGCTTTGGTTGTTTGCAGATTAAAGTCTGCACAGTGGTAGTTTTAGTTAAGGTGAGGGTATTGGGGGAGAAATAAGGAGGAGGTTGTACTAAAAAGAGTAAACTGACGACGACAATGGGAACAATCACTTTGCAGAGAGATACAAAATATTGGGAATAGATTGTGGTGGTTCTGGTTGTGCTCTTTGATGCGCAGGTTTTTCTTTTTTATGCTGCTGCTGCTGATTGCTCTCCACAAAATATTCGTATTCGTATCTTTCTTTTTGTATTCTTTTTTTTATTTAAAACTCGATGTACCGGTTTTTGTGCTATCGAACGCGACAAAGGCGACGAAGATTTCGTACGTTTAGTGTTTTACATCCAGCCTCGTCTTATCAATCCAATTTCGTCAGTGTTCATTAACTTTGAAACGCAACAATTTTTTTCTTGGTAAAGGAGTTGTTGATTGTTGGACTTTTGTGGAAGGTACATTGGCTTAAACGGCTTATATCTAGAATTTGTAAAAATAAGACCCACAAATTAAACAAATTGAATGAAACTGCTTAATTTGTTGGAATTCGGGGAATGATGGAAGCTTGGTAATGTACATATACTATAGTCAGTACAGGTCTGATGGGAGAGCTTTTCGAAATACACTGGCGCCTGTTGCTAAAATTTCCACTGAAAATATCCACTTCTAAATTATTTTTGGTAATGTTGTTTAAGCCAGCTTATATTCCAACGTGACCTAGCTACTGCTACTGCTGCAGCTGTTTGTTTGCCTTCACCATGCACTCTCATTGTGTGCTTTTAAAATAAGCACATTGGATCAGAGTTACCACTCCACTGATACGTTTGGGGTAATTGTTATGCTTACTAATGCAAACCTGTAAGAGCTTTAAAACAGTACGAACTTATTGGCATTTATTATAGTCAGAGTGAGAGACAAGCGTCATATCTTCCATGTACTGACTATTTTTGTTGCACAGAATATAACTGTTAGCAAGAAATATAATGTTAATTCAAATTTGTTATTGCTGTATTATTCTAAATAATGTGTTTTGTATTGTATACACACATATTTTGGTTTCTCTTAGTTAATCCGTTGTGAAGCTCGGAAAATGTCGGTTAATTGTGAAACGCATTGTGATAGAAGACGTTTTGGGTGGAGAAGCTTACGAGATATATATTAGATGACACTGTGTTGCGATCAATGCCACAACCTGATAGATTGCGTAATACATTGACTTAGGGTGTCCGCGATTTGTCAGGTGTCCTTTTCGCATTGTCATTTAGTATTCAAAAAATGTGCTATTTTTCTTGCTGCAATTGATTCGAGTTTGGCGTATTATTACACTGATAATCAAACGCAAGAGGTACGTGCAAAAGAAATAAATGTGCCCATATTGCATAGCTACAAACTGCACAATCACCACCACAAATTTGACAAAAAGTTATTAAAAGAAGAAAAGTGGTAAATGTAGACTTCAAACGCGCTGCTTTGGAATACGATTCCGCAATTGCACTTACTTGCTCAATGATCCCGGTAGGAGATTCAAGACATTTGTCATTTAGTTGATTCTAGGAACAATTCGGCCAAGATTTCTTTTGTTGCAAACGCTTCCCGTCATCCTGAAATCTACTGCTGCGGTTGAACTTAATGGATACTTAAAATCGTCGTCTTTGTACCGGCATGTTAATAAGTTGAAATTGACCACAAATATGAGTGGCATTGCAGAACGACCCATCGGCTGCTGAATTCTCAAGACAACAGCTGGCGCTTGGCAATGGCCAAATTTCTGTTGATGTCTCGACTGGATTGATATCATTTCCGGAAAATTGTTGAGAGTTAACAACGTCGACGGAGAAACTCATCACCAAAGCAAGGTGTTCCCCGCATTGGAAAAAATTATAAAAAATTCGATTGGATTTGTGAATGGGAAATACTTGCAGCGAAGAAAAAGATTGTCGATAGCTTGGTAAATGGTCTTTGTTGTTTATTTTTGCGCCGAAAAGCAAACCGAACATTGTTTATCATATTACTCTCTCCTTACTTTTAGTCCACTCAAATAAATCATATAGAAATTAGAACAATCTGTATTTTAGTATAGCTCTGCAGTTCATTTGAAGGCGTTAAATTGGGGGGGACGAAGTTCGCCTGGTCCGCTAGTTTATTTTATAAAATTATTAAAAATCAGAAGTAATAGCAACATGATTTTTTTTTTGTTAAATTTATTATTTTCATTTCTTATATGTACTCATTTAAGAAAGCAAATCTGTAATGTTTTGCCGATTTTAAATATTTGGAAAGGCTTTCCCAATTTGATCCATTAAAATTCGCTTAAATTGTTCCATATTGAGCGTTAGAAAACCAAAAAACAATAATCTGAGTTCTTTTAGAACAGGGCAGATAGCCAAAAAATGAAAGCCTTAAGCCTTCTTTCGCCTTAAGATTGCAGAACGTACAAGGAGGAGGAGTGGAAGTTTTGTTATATGGCATACGAATCAATCTAAATAATCTCTTGCTAGCTATATAATCGAACAAGAGAGGCGGTATATTGGGGCATTTTGTTTTTTGACTCGTTTAATTATGTATTTGTCTCTTGAAATATGAAAGTTTGAGGTTTTAAATAAATTTAATTCTACAATAGGGAGCTTCAAAAGAGGGATTTTCAGTTGGTCAATGATTTAATTTTTGTTAATACTCTAAATCAGATTTGCGTTCAAGACAATCCAATTTAGTTGTAATTAAACTCTTTATCAGCCTTGTGCCAAACGAAAGCGTCTAATTTTAGGGCTCTTCCAGTATGTTTCGTCAATGACTGCACTAATTTTTCCCATATTTTCCACACAGATAGTAACTTCTTTTAATACTTTCTGACTTTCTTCTATCTTTTTGTTAGAAATATTGAGCATTGTTATCTTCAGTTTTACACTGAACACCTATAAAGATTCCCAATTCCAACGTTTAAAATCTGATTAAAGTGGCACTTAAGTGAGAAATATGGTAAGCTTAAGTGTCACCAAAGTAGCACCTGGTCCGCTATATAAAATTAGCAAATAAAAATATAAAATTGTTAATAAGGTAGCATTTGCTTTGCCAACCAAATAATAATAATGTATGCCTCAAGACCACTATCTAACTCCAGTTTCTTTTTTTCGACTTTCGATTTTCTTCGAATACAATATCAACAATAGGTTTTTTCCAAAGGAGATTTTGTTGAAAAAAAGTAATTAAACAAGTTTATACAAAATTAAACACAAACAAAAATTGTTGATAAAGCAAACTTTTCAATAGGTTTTATTAAATTTAATTGTTATGAATCCATCCATCTAAAATTAATCATGCAATATTCGTTTAATCAGAGTTGTTTTATTAAATTTATAATACAGACATTGAAAATGAAACTTCGAAATATACTGTATTTTACAAGAAGTCCTCATATTCCACCAGTTAAATTTATATTAAATAGCTTTGAACACTGCCACAATTCGTTACTACTTTTATTTTTCTCGCAAAATTCCTTTATTTGTTTCGATTAAATTGCACTTTTAGCTTTAAGAATTCAATTTTACTTCTTAGAAACGAAATATGAGTAATTTATTTAGGAAATACTCAATTACTTGAAAAGGTCTTAGAGTGGCAACACTGATCAACGAATGCCCTTTTTTCTCCAATAAGTAATCAGTTACTTTTATTTCTCTTTAGTCTTTTCCTAGCTTGTAGTTCGACTAATGCGAATCCATGGTTCTTCTATAGACAAGGAAAAATAACCTCTTTTTGAAGTGGAGGCATACAATGCGGACAATGGACATCAAGCTGCTTGCATACACCCATTCCATTTCAAGACACTTTAAATTTTACAGAATATTTAAATATATACTTGAAGAACGGCGCTCGATGGGAGGCTAAGCAAAGGGATACAAATTGATGTGGTTGTTGACGTGGATGCAATTATGGTTGGCTGCTTAAATGGATTTACTTATAAATGACAACAATAGGCTCTATTCTCTTTCTCTTTTTCCATCTACTCAGACACCATCTATTGACCTTAAGCCAATGCAGTTTTTACTTTTAACCATACAGAGAAAAAAGCTGCTCTGTGTGCTGATAAGAGTTTGACAAGCTCTCTATTCCTTTTGATAAATGAATTTACACAAGCTATCAGGCTTGGTAGGCTCTTGAGAGTAAGATGGGTTCTTTAAGTAATTTGTTTTGTATTTCAATATAAAGCCATTTTCTTGTGTTAATAACATAACACGTAGAACTACTTGTCTTTTGACAGGAAGCTCAAAGAAAAGACTTCATTCAAGGACTTCTTTTAAGGCTTTGGCTATTTTAATCAAGTTAAGTATGTTTGGAATGCATATTAAAATAAAAAGAATAAAAGACATATTCTCGTAATTTTGTTTTACTTATAATCTTTTTCAATTTATTTAAATAAAAACAAAAATTAATAATAATAAAACAAATTAATTTTTAAAAAATTTTAATTAAATTTAATATTTTTTTTTAACACTTATGATATTGCAATAGTAACAAAAATTAATGTCAACATTTCAATACAATTCACTAAAACACCTTACTATTAAATAGTTACTCATTGAAAAACCATTTATTAAGGCTCTATTCAACTCTGCTTATATTCATATTCATATTCATAAAACAATTCCCAATCCATTTTAGTTACAATGCCTTGTGTCATATAAAGTACTAAAACGAGAAATCTATTACGGTAACAATATAATTAAAAAGACCTGTTTGTCAAAAAAAATCCAATATAACATTTCAATACTAAAATATCGTTAAATACCCACAGGCGTATTCATTACAATACGCTAAACGCGCGCATAGTTATGTAGTAAATAGTGTTCTACACATTATAGTTATAATGTGCTTGTGTCAAATAAAGTACCAAAAAGAGAGATCTATTCCATTTTTCGGCCATGTTTTTTAGGCAAAAATAAGTACATAAACATCGATAACGGTTTACGGGTGAATAAATTAAATTTCAATAGCAACTGAATTAAATAAAAAGAAAAAAATATGCAATCAAAACCTAAAAGAATCCGCACCGCTAATTGAGATTTATCTGATAAGGTATGTTATTATTTATAGCATAATATACAATTATTATAACTTTTGTTACATCTTCAGACTACTCAGACAACTGATTCGGGACAAAATTTCAATTATTGGAAATAAAAAGTGAATACCAACACATCCCGGAAGAAAAGGAATGCATTGAAAGAGTGCATTAAAATTGTTGAATTCATTTAGAAACGATACAAAATTTAAAGGCATTTTATTCTGTTTTGTTTTATGTGCAAACTCAAAATGACATATCGACACTATAATTTCCTTATGTAGGCTCTATTAAACATATTGGCGCGATTAGCTTATAATGGCTCTATTAAACGTTACATAAGTTTTATAAATGAAATTTTCGAGTTCAGAGGCATTATAAGGAGTGCATAGCGCTATATACTCGCTCTAATGCAATTATAAATAAGGCTGCCATTATTTAACCTCTAAATGAGTTTAGCTTTATTTTTTTTTTTTATGAATACAAATTCTTCATTCAAAGGTTCTTTAAATTTACGCAGTTACTGAAGTTCTAAAATGGCGCATGATATCTAGTCACTAATCTGAATGTAGATCATTTAAGATTATAAAAAAGGAAATGAAAATGTGCTTAAATAATTCTGTAAATGTAAGTCGATAATCAAAATCGATAGTCCAGTCATTTTAGGTTTTATCTGCAGAAAATTCCTAGTGAGCTGAAT
The DNA here is from genome assembly GCA_910595825.1 of Philhelius pedissequus. Classification (NCBI taxonomy): domain Eukaryota; kingdom Metazoa; phylum Arthropoda; class Insecta; order Diptera; family Syrphidae; genus Philhelius; species Philhelius pedissequus. The sequence goes on from OU343160.1 coordinate 34,633,144, forward strand.
TTTTGTATACACAACGTTTATTACGGTGTTGTAATGAAGATGTGACAAATCGACATCGATATCACCATCCGATAATAATGCATTACACATAAAACATGTATCACTCAGTATGAACTGTTTAAGAGCAGAAAACAACTAAAATAACGTGTTTAACACACAGTTGAAATAATTTTCAACTGAACTAAATACAGTGCGACAGGAAGTAGCAGGTATAAAGGGGTGGGTCTCGGAAAAATGAAATAGAGAACATCTGCCAGTGGAGGTAAATTGGATAAGTTATTGTAGATTTTACTAATTTTCTAAGCCTCTATAAGATAAGTATATTTTTCCCGAAACGTCCAAATATCAGACAAAAGTTTTTGAGCCACTTACAAATATTAATAAAAAGCAATGGAGTTTACGCCATGACATGCGGTATACAATACCGTATGTGAGTGCATTCTAGTGCGCTCTACTCCGAAAACGGTTGATGTTACAGAGAAATGTATGAGCCATTTTTTGTAGATAATTTTACTAGGAACAATTTTTATATTGACCACTATTGACCTCCGAGCAATAGATCGCGGGATATTTGCGAAAAACTGATTTTCATGACTTTTGACCTTCATAACTTTTTTAGCCTGCTCGATAACGATGTCACATCTTCATTACAACACCGTAATAAAGGTGTATACAAAAATTCAGCTAACTAGGAATTTTTCCGCAGATTGGGGTTTAAAATGCCTAAACTGACTGGACTATATCGCTTATTTCAAGGATCTTAGTAACGAGCAAATTATCTCTGTCAGTAATTTTTATTTTAGCGCAATGACGTAGAGCAATTGTGTCGTCATAGTTTTCTGGAGCCAGTTGGCTATGAAAAAAACACAATTGCACGACTATGTTTGAAATGTTCGGTAGCATTTTGAAGAAACGGCTAAGTATATTTTAAAAATCGTGTTTTACTGTTTTTGTTTTTTCTAAAAAAAAAGAATTGGTATGGCAATTTGCTGCACAATTTTTTTTATGCAGTATCATATAAGATTTCTAGGACATTCTGTATAAAAATTTGATCGAAATCCGTTGAGCCGATCATGAGATAGTCGAAAATCGATATTATTAATAACATTTCAATTAAAATTGTTTACTGACCAAAATGTAGACTATACCTGTAATTGAACACTGAATTTTTTTTACTAAAATCGTTAGATACGATTTCGGGATAATTGAGATTTACTATGTTTACTCAAGAATTTGTATGGCTGGTCGGTACCAGCTTAAGAAAAAGTTTTAAAAAATAATCCAGCCAAACACTTAATACGCTTCAGAAACAAGATTAAAGAAAATAGTCTTAGAGGCTTGACAAAATGTAGAAAAGGAATAAAATAACTAACGCCTTCATTTTTGAACATCTTTTTAGTTCATTTGTAAGATGTGAACAATAGTACTTTCGTTCATAAAACTTCCTTTTGAACTTAAAGTATTCATATTAAGCTGAATAGTTTGAAAAGTCCCACACAATATTTGATATTTTCGAATACAAATTCCAACTTCCCTATTATACTACTGTCGAAGTTTTCCAGTCTTTCTTCCTTTCCCTGTAAAAGAATCTTATACGCCCTTTGCCAATTAAATATTTTTGCAACGAACTGCATTCTGCTTCGATATTCTTCAAATTATTATGCTCAGGTGTTACAGCTGCAAAATTCGCTGTCAAGAATAGTAAGAACTGTGAAGCTAAAATTTTTACCAATTGTAGTGAATTCTCCATCCTCATAAAAGCGGCTTGCTAGAGGATAACAACAAAAAACAAGAATGCTTATATTCCTTTTTTTTCTATACAAAAAACAACTTCCAAAGACTAAGTAACGATGCGATGACAGAAATGAAATTTTGTATATTTGAAGCGACTTTCGTGGTATGTTTTTGATATTGTGATTTTGCACTGTGTATGTATGATTATATGCACGGTTATGCTCTTGAAGTGCGCTAGCTAGAACCTTCATGTATTGAAGTGTTTAAAGTCCGGCAGGTATTGTTGAAAGTTATAAGGATATTTTTTAAGCAATTTATTTATATATTGGGGAAAGCGATTAAGCTTTTCACGTTTATTCCACAAATTAATTGAATACTATGATTACTGTTGCTTTAGTAAAACACTGGGGTTAAAAAAATGTTATTAGAGCTATCTTCTATAGAGCGATGTAATAAAATAAATTATCCAGAATTTTTTCGAATTATACAAATAGTGTGACATTATGCAGAAAGGTTACGTATACGCCATAGTGGAAGTAATTACATTTAAAACTGCCACATTAGTGCATCAAAATAAGAGTTGAAACGAATATTCAGTTGATATGCGGCATATATTTTGCTATTCTGCTGAAGACCAAATATTTAGTTGCTATAATTGGTCGAAATATCGAATGCCCTAAAGTGAGAGTTACTTTTAATATAGGTATTTTTCTTATTTTTAGACAAAAAAAAAACATTCATTACTGTGGTATTTTCTTCGTTTAAAATAAAAAAATAAAATAACGGGCGTTTTTTTTAAAGGTGTGATTTCCAAGAATTAAACGCATATAATTTAATATTATGGCCAAGAATTTTCGTCGTCGCGTCCAGCGAACCAAGCAAGGAGTAAGTCTATTCGTTATGAAATGGCAAACAGAGCATAAATAAAGTGACAGCTGGCAAAAAGACCAACTCTCAAAAAAGGATTAACATATTGAAAACCACACGTCTAAAAAAAAGCACCCGTTATAATAAAATAAAATAAAATTAAATTAAATACAATAAAATAAAATAAAATAAAATAAAATAAAACAAAACAAAATAAAATAAAATAAAATAAAATAAAATACAATAAAATAAAATAAAATAAAATAAAATAAAATTAAAATTAAATTAATAAAAATAAAATAAAATAAAATAAAATTAAGTAAAATAAAATAAAATTAAATTAAATTAAATACAATAAAATAAAATAAAATGTATCTGTAGAAACATAGATAATTAAGGTATCATAAGTGGAAGACATTGAACAAAAAAAATTAGTACCACGTTTTGTTTAGCACACCATTATTAGATAATCATGTTAGAGTTGTTTTACGAAAAAAAAAACAATTTGTCTGCAGTGGAAAGAAGTCGTTTCTTTTTTTTTCATGAACTTAGTTCTACTTGCCTAAAAATCCTCTCGGAATAGGATCTGCTTACAGGAGATATTAAATACTTAAAAGCCAGTTTGACTAAATATTGGCAAAATTCCAATTTAGTTATATGCAGAACACCTTGTGCAGCCTCACTTGCTATGTTGTTCTTTGACGTGATGGATTATCAAAAAATGGCGTGTTTTTACTAGGGAATTTAATAAAGGAGAAAGGTATATTGTTTTGAGTGCGTCTGTCAATCTGTTATTAATTATTCTGTCAATTATGCTAAATCATCATTTGGCCAAAAAAATCCTTTTTAGCGATGCGATGGGTGCAATTTTGAACAGTACAGTAAAGATTGCATTATATGCATACACAAAACTACAAGAATCAGGTACAAATACATCCATATATAGTTACTGAGACCATCAATACATTAAGGTCAACAATAAGCGCAGCAGATCAATGATAACCCATTTCTTAACAATAGACGTTAGGTTGAGCGATTTGAAGTCATGATTATCTCACTTAAGTACGACGTGAACTGCTGCTACTGAAATTGAAATTACTATAAAAACAAATAAATAATTAAATAAAAATTTAGAATAGGATTTATTAATTATTAATAATTAATTATTTATTATATTAAATTTATTATAATTTATTATTAATTATATAAAATTATTTAAATTAATAATAATATATTATTTAATTTTGAATTTTTTTTATTGAATTTATAAAATATAATTTATTATTATTATTTAATTGTATTGTTTATTAGAGGGTTTAATATATAAATAACTGAAATAGTCAGCCTTATCACGAGTTCCATCGTAATCGGAAAGTTCTACGAATCCCGAAAAATGGTAACGCTTAACCGTTCGTATTGGCAATTTGTATGAGAATTTCCACTACGATGGATTCTGTGATAGATTTTTACGGGATTCGTAACAGATTTCCGATTACGATGGAATGCATGATAGGGCTGAGTATGATTTAATCTTATTAGAATTTATTATTCTTTGAGACGTTTTCGTGACGTCGCATCGCAGGTTTACTCTTATAAGCCAAAATCATTACACAATAAACCAACTATTTGCGCCAACTAAACTTTCAAGTTAGATATTGAATCATAGCTGAAAATACCTCTAATAAAAGTTACATAACTTTCATGAATAATATTTCTCCGTTTATATGCCTCGTAACTATACGCATTTCAGCATTTTGCGATTACAGTTTTATTTTATATAAAATAACTATCAGAATTTCAACACTACCTGCATGACTATATTTGGTTCAATGCTCGCGGACATCATTGTCGTTGGCATGTCGGTTGTGTTTACACATTTGAGGTCTTGTTGTTATGCCATTTTAGATGCCTTTCTCTTATTCTATAGCTCTTACTCCACTTGCGTCGCTTCGCGTCGTATGACCGACCACAAGCTGTTGGACTCTTACTCTTACTTTATCATGACATTCAATGCACTCAAACGTGCGAATGGTGTAACATGATCCTTTATTTCCCACAAAATTGCCGCTTTAATTTGTCAGCGGGTTCTTATGCTTATGGTGTCCGCCTGGATTGAGCATTAAAGGCAGACATCATGAAAGGATCTACTCTATGGCTCAATGGTATATAAGTCCACCAACATAACAAAAAAAAACAACAACAAATGACAAACAACAACAGAGTTATGTATGAGTCCTTTGATTGTACCTACCTATCCCGAAGGACAATGGTAACGGATATGCGAGACGTTGAATATGACGATGACAATGAGGTGTTAGGTATTTGTTTAACGTTTCTTGAGGGTATACGAAGTGCGAAAAATTATGAAAACAAAAAAGCATACGACCATGAAAATATACTTGTCATACCCCCATCCCCAACCAACCATTACCAGAGACACACGTTCTCGTCAAGGAAAGAGGTGTTGATAATTAGAATAAATTTGCAAGAATGAGTTCTTATGTGCATATAGTATTTGTTTGGCATTTCCTTCTTCGCATGATAAGTGTTTGCCTTTGTCGTGACTTTTTGCTGTGCTTCCTGCAACATAATTACTGCAAAAATAATTTCTTTTGGGACAAAGACACGGCAGGAGCAGAATATTATAAATGTGCCGGGGAAGGTGTCATAAGCTAAGTGTTCAGGTTTTTTCTTCAAAATGTTCTCCACGTGTTTCATTTATTATTGTTTTGTGCACTCGTGTGATGTGAACATACATATAGAAATACTCATATGTTGTTTTTTTAATTTTTACGTTGGGTTTTGAAAGGACCGCATTCAAAACATCAAAAGAAAGGCAGTTTGAGCAAACAATTTTCATTCGTTTTTTGACACAAAATCTTAAAGGATGGACATTTGAAATGTTATATAATTCTTGAACAAAAAAAATAGTAGACACTAATCCACCGCGAGGAAGGTCCCATGCTAAATATCTACTCGGCAAACCCTCATCATTTTACACCCCTCCTGTCTTTTTTTCGTTGGAAACAGGGGCTTTAATTTCAAGACTTATTTGACTAGAGTTGGCAACGAGACCTAGACTAGTTTCGGAGACGAGACTACTTTAAAAACATCTGAGACGAGAGCGAGAGTAGAACGTATTTTTGGTACAGAAATTCCCCCAGAGTATCGCTGGTCTCGGTAGTTTGGTTCCGGTTTTCGCTTGAAGAAATATTTTTTTATTTGATTATTTTTTAGTGCTCATATTCCATTTTTTATAATATTCACACGTTTTTTTTTGCGAAATATTCCTTGCGTTAAAATATCAATCCACATATGTACATAGTTGTACTCAAATAAGCGCCCTGCGAATACGTACGATTTATGTATGTGTGTATATGCATGTGTTGGAATATAAATCGATCATTTTTCTGACTTTGTTTCCCCCTCCCGAAGAAAGACTTTTAGGTGACAATTGGAAAAAAAAATATTATCCAAACTTCAAAATATAGTTCGTTGCCTATCTGTCAAGCCAGTTCGTTGCCTATCTGTCAAGCCATGGATCAAAAACCTGTATTTACATCTTCTTTTAACTAGGAAACCAAGACTACGGATGAGACGAATACTGAGACCGAGAGGAGACTGCACATTAAAACGTTCACGAGAAAAATGCGACACCAAAATCGAGACTAGAATTGGTTAGGTAAGACCGAGACGAGACTGAAACTTTTCGATTTTGACGAGACTAACAAAAAACTCGCTCGTTGACATCCCTATTTGACTCAAGCATTGTTGTACATTCACTCGATGCAGCCCAATAAATTAAAATGTCATATTTTGACAAGAGCCAGCAATAGAAGAATTATTTTTCTATCCAAAGAGAAGGTATCAGCTATCATACGCAAAAAATTGGTTGAATTTGTTAAAGAAAGTATGTTCCGTGCCTGCGTCTGTCCGAGAAAGACAAAAATAGCAGCAATGACTGTTCGGTTACATTTTTGAATAGCACACTTCGGTGTGTCTCGGTCCACTCAATCCACAAAACATCTGAACAACACAGCGAATCATCATCCTCCCATGAAACTAGATCCCAAGCTTCATTGTGGTTGGCGAATGTATAATTCATAAAGTCATTATTGGTGATTCATGGACACCCATATAGAGATAGGGTACCAGATTGTTGATTGGTACCAGAGCAAAAGTTAATCGAAGTTAATCGCAAAAGTTAATCGAAGCCTTTTTACATTTGACTTCTGTACATCGTTAGATCCTCAAAAGCACATAGTCTGCTTACATTGAACTTGGTCAAAAAGAAATTTTTTGATACAGAAGCAAAACCCAAAGCTACTTCCTATAATACAAGGTGGCGCATGAATCGTGCTACAATAAAAAACTTAAATAACTTTTATTTTAATCGATGTATTTCATTAATTTTTTTAATGGATTAAAAATTAAATTTTATTTTAAATAACTAATGGTTTTTAAGGATGATAGACCGCAAATGACCTCCACGCTCATCCACGCATATGCGGCACCTGATCAGAAAATTATTCATTGCGGCCTGAAGGGTTGAAATTGGTATCGCCTCAATTATTGTCTTAATGGACAGCTTCAATTCAGTCAAATTCCTGGGTTTCATTTTGTACACCTCCAGCTTGACATAACCCTATAAAAAAAGTCTGGTGGAGTCAGATCAGGTGACCTTGGGGGCCAACGGAAGGCGCAGTTTCTGGATATCAATTTGTTTGGGAATTTTCGTTGGAGCTACGCCATAACTTGTGTGGCTACGTGTGCACTTACTCCATCTTGTTGAAACCAAATCCTGCTGAAAGGGATACGTCTTCGGCGAAGTTATTCGTAAAAAAAACTCATTCAACATCTTTAAATAACGGTCCCCATTGACAGATTTTGTTACACCGTTTTCTTCAAAGAATTATGGGCCGACAATACACCTTGATGAAACTGCGCACCACACAGTGACGCGTTCTGGGTTCAGTTCCGTCTTATGGAGCATTTCTGGATTAGATTCACTCCATTTACGGCAATTTTGCTTGTTAACATTGCCATGAATAAACAATTTATCAATGTGTTGGCTTCTTCTGCCATTGCAATCATTTTTCGGCAAAATTCCAGGCGAACAGGCAAATCCTAAAGGTTTAACTTGGTTGTAATTTGGACTTTGTAGGGAAACAAGTTTAAGTCATCATGAAGTATCCGTTGTAATGACCGTCTGCTAACTCCAATTTGGCCCGATAAGTTCCGAGTCGAAACATTTGTATTTGCCTGTATTGCCGATGCAACAGCCACGATTGTATCCTGAACCCAAACATTGGGATCTCATTGATACGGTCTTCGTTCGATGCTTCCAGATTCGGCAAACATGTACACCAGCCTCAAACTTCTTCCTTTAAACTTTACAGTTAATATAGTTGCTCCAAGTACGTTTCGGGTAATTCTTATGATGACTAATCTTATACGGTTGCAAAATTTTGGTAGATTAAGTTACTCAAAAGAATCAACGGTAAACCAATTTTCAGATAGAGCTTGTGTGGCGGCATATCCTGAGAATTTAAATTCAATCGGAAAACTGGCGATCACATTTTCATTAATAATACTGTCAATCGACTTAAAAGACATTAAATCGCCTGGCAATAAAAATGTCAAAAGAATAAATTTAATGTCTCAAATTTACGTTTTAACGCTGATGAAGGCGATGCTGGTTAGACCACAAAACCAATATTATGTACATTAATTTGCTAAAATTTTTCTTTTTCTTTGATTTCAGGGTGTCCTAAAGGAAAAACAGCCTCAGTACTGAGGACGAAGCGAAAGAAGCATTTTTAAAATCCGTAAAATAATTCAATGAAATAAAATTAAAGTTAAAGTGTATACCTATCTTATTTTTTCAGACACCTTGTAATGAAAATGTGTTTTATGTGTAGTAAGTTGTCCCAAATCGAAATTTTCAAAGTTTCATGAAATTCGGTCCACAATCAATAAAAATATGACTATTTTGTAGCTAATAAGAGTACGTACAAATTCAAGTTTGAGTAGTTATTTCATTGGCGTAGTCATCTTGGATTTACTGGAAATAACATAATCAACCTCGCTGCTGATCAGTATAGCCAATCCATTAAATTTTTTTCTGTGAATTATACGATACTAAATGTATACACGAATTTCCCAAAAATGTAAGAATAATTGTTTGGTTCCATGAAAACTGAATTTCTCTTTTAAAATACATTTTTGGTTATTCTTATTCTTAGACCAAAAGCAAATACTCAAAAAGTTGGTATCATTCTATTTTTATTAAACTATATACTAGATAAAATTATTGAAGTGTGAGCCCTCATTGACTCACAACAACAACGCAAAGAATAGTAGATATCTTTTGTTTTCACTTTTCTCTTTTTTTTTATATGAAATATAAAATAAAATGGGCAACTGGATCGCACGTACTACTTGGTTTTATGTTCGATCACAACATATGTAAATGATTTCTATTAAGAATCTAAATATAAAAATATCGTTTACTTAATCTTTAATATACAAAACTTCTTTAATTTTTTTCTAAAAAAAAAATTGGCAATTTTAAACTTTTAATGATAACTTAAAAATGATATTTCAAAAAAATCATTAAGACGTTTTCGAAATTTGAATTTTCAAAAATCATTTTTTTTTGTTCAAAAATCCAAAAAAAATTTTTTTCGAAAACTTTGGTATGCCGTATTGCTTATAATTCGAAAAAATTACTATGTAAACATTTTTATCGAAATTCGTCTAGGTTATGACAAAGTCGAAAGTAAAAAAAAATTGTATGGCAGTTACCGTTAATAAAATAATATTAAAAAAAAAATGTTTGACCAAAATGTAGACTATACCTAAAATAGTGCACACACTTTTTCTTTATCAGAATCGTTAGAGCCGTTTTCGAAATAATCAAAATGGTAGGAAAAATTGTATGGCAAGTACCATTATTATTAAGTATGTATTAAGTATTAAAAACTAACGAGATTTATATATAATAGATTAACAAATTCTAGAGCTTTTTTTTATAAATTTAGTGTCATTTTAAATTTGCAAAGTGGAAGATTGCAAAACACTGACATCATAAACAATTTTATTCATTGAAAGGACCCTGAAAGTACCGTCACGTATATTTAAAAAATTTATATATCAATCGATAGTTAATGGTACGCGTTGATTTAGTAAGCTGAAAATATGTTAAATAAAATTTATTATTATAAAAAAAACATAAATGTTTTACTTTACCGCAGTTGTTTATGAATTTTGGTGCATTCAATAGGAAATTGCGTAATATAAGAGAACAGTTTTTTTTTTACCCCCAAATATATCGTTCAAATAGGCACATTATACTCTTCCGGCCAAATGAAGCTTGTCAGCAAAATTTTCAGTTAATTGGCAAAATTTCCTATCGAATGAACTATAATTCATCAAAATCCGCGATAAAAATAAGATATATTTTTGCTTTTTTATAATAATACATTTTATTTAACATATTTTCGGCTTACTAAGTCAACGCGTACCAAGTTGATTTTATTCGTATAATTGTTAACTATCGATTTACATATACATTTTTCAAACCCGCGATGACGGCACTTTCAGTGTCACCGGCTTCTAGCCTATTTGATTAACAAAATGAGGGAATTCCCCGACCATCACTAGCTCGGCCGCGTTACCAATGTACCGCGACAAAATTGAAGCAACCAATGGATGCGTTCTTAAAATTGACATCTCTTTGTTTTAAATGTGTTGAAATTCTAATGATTAGTTTGAATTTATATATGGTCTTTAGTTGTGCCCCACTTTGATTGATTTTAAGTACTTATAAATATTATAATTTTTAAGTATCTACTTAGGAACAAAATTTTGTTAAAAATGCAAGATTATTTCTGAGCTCGTGGTCACTTGACCCGGGGCTCGAGGCAATCTGCCAGCCCTGCCACTCTATTTGTTAGACTCCTCCACCTGATATTTAATTTCTTAAGAGAAATTTAGAAAATATTGCTCATTGGAATATTGATTCTATTCGAATGGGAGCTTAATTCCACTTCGACCCAAAAGTTGAGCTAAACACAGTTGAGCTGGTCCCTTTTTGCGAAATGTGTATGTAGGTAGTTAGGTACCAAGTTTTCACGAAACTCTGACCAAAATGCTTAATTGCTCACACGAATGCTGCAAGAAATTCATAGTGTGTAAAACAACATCAGACCGGAAGTTGATAAAATAGGCAATGTCGCTTCGTTCCTAAAACAAAGAACATAATGAATGTTGTATTGCGATATTAGGTGTGTTTTATCGGGAATCTATCCATTGTACCGTAAGTAATTCCCAAAAAAACGCATCGACCGTAGCATGGACCGTAGCTTTTTTATTATTGTAAAATTGGTACACCTGCACAGCAGTCACAAGTAATGAAATAGTCTTTTGCAAAGTAAAATTAAGAAAATATCAAAGTTATGAACAATAATTAGCTTTTATTCATATAAAATAGAAAGTAGAAAAACGTACCAATATTTTATTTATGTTACAAACCTATTTCTTGTTTTCATTTTTTCTGCAATTGCAGTTTTAAATTCGAACATTCATTTTGCACCAATAGAACGGAAATGATAAGTGAATGGCTTTGTTCATAGACTATGGTCAAGTCCCATTTTACACAGTCCAATTTTTGTATTGCTTGAAAAATGGTTTTTAATGTTTCTTGGTTTGGAACGCACACTACAACGTAGTTTAAATTGTTCGCTCCCCTTATATTTCATGTTTTTATTTATTTTCTGAGCTTATCGATAGCTAGAGGTTTATTTTTCAAGTCAATTTACAAATTTGTTTTCTGAGTATGTTTTGCTTTCAATTCAATATTTACTCATCAGACTGCACTTAACATACGAGGAGTAAGTAACAAAAAGTTAACATTTGGTTTGCCCTTTCACCATTTAGGATCACAAAAATGTATGCCCAGTCCATGCCCATGTAGTGAATCGAATACCGCCCATGGCCAACGTCCTTTAAACAGTGAAGAAAAAACACACTTTGTGAGTTCAGTTTCCGCTTAGTGCGTTTAGGCTAGGCGCGCACATGCAATTTTGCCGAAACGAAATAGTTTAATCACTAGTTGAACGATGATCGCACTCATAAGCAACTTAAAAATCAATCAACGAGATAAACCAACACACAAACATCATTTTGATTTAATGTGCGCGCGCAGTTACATTATTGTTCGATGTGATACAAACTGAAGAACTTATTTGGGGCGATCGTTCGATTTGTGCCAAAACACAAACTCTTAAGTTGCTCGAATCGCGGAGTGAATAATTTTTGCATGTGCGCGCACTCTCATTTAAGTCCAGTGTATTTTCTTTAGCAACCAAACTGTTGCAAAACTGACAGTTGCATATGTGCGCGCCTCTGGCCTTATAGCTCATAGAATTTCATACGAATAAATATTTTGCGGCGCAGTGTCAAGCAATTCCTCTATAGTGCAGTTCCAACCAATGCGGTTTATCTTCTCAAATTGCCTTTTTGTAGATCTAAATACATAGATGATTTTTTTCACCAAACTCCGTTTATTTACAACTATCAATAAAAATTGAACACAAAACGAAAATTGGGCTTGGTTAGTAAAAAATAAAAGTAAAAGGGAATTCATTCGATAAATATTGGATTCTTTTTCAAAATGGATATCAAAATTTGTTAAAATTGATTAATTGACATTAGGGGTACTTCAGAAAATAATTGATCAAAGAATACAGTTTTTAATAGTAAAAGTCAGAAACTTATCAGAAGAACAGCTTATAATTGATTAAAAAATGGAGTTATCTAAGATTTGAGAAATATGAACTGGACAACTATTGAAAAAAAGAATCAAAAGATCGATTTGTCTTACGAATGAAATTAATAATTATAACACTCCATGAACACATCCATCGAGATTCATTTCAATTATCGATCGTACCAACAAAACTAACAAAATCAGAATCGAGACTCGACTGAACGTCAACCAGCCATCCACCGTAGCTTCTACTTTAACTTTTTATCGACCGTAGCGAATTGTATGTAAAATGCTGCGACGGATAATCTTACGGCGGATAAATTTCCCAATAAAACACGGTTATTGTATTAATATAAAGTTTAAATGGATTTTTCACAAATTTTAGTCAATTTTTTTTTCATTTTTGAGTACTAACAATAAAAGTATAAAAAAATTGTTTAATTTAAATTATAATATGATAAATGAGATAACCATGACGTTATTACCTACGTTTCCAACTAACTTTTATGTATTTTCTATTCGAATACCTGTTCAAGTGTTTGAACTCAACAAACACCATAAATCACGGGCAAAATCATCCGGAACATGGAATGGCAAAGTAGAACATATTTTACCATCTGAATGTCTTAAATTAACTTTTTAACTTGCGCAATTTGCCTAAAAGAAAAGTTATATCAAACTTTACATTCGAAAAAGTCATAATTTCTGCCAAATTTCCCAATAAGTTCACACAAATTTAATGTTCACATTCAAAAAATTCCCTTTTCTGTTGGTTAAATGGAAAAAATCCATTTGGGAAACTTTCCATTACTTATTACCACCAACTTTGGCCAAAAATTCCAAATAGGCATGGCTGATGCCTATGATGGTTAAATAAAATAAAATAAGAAAAAAATATAGAAACCTCAGAAAAGATATTTATGCCTACAATGTGAAATAGTGTAAATCTGTATGTAATATCTTTTATTCGTCTCTCCTTATAGGATTGAAGGGATGAATTGAAAATGTTTTACCCAAGGCTGAATCTGGCAGTCTACACTTCGTTCTGTGTGAAAGTAACCATGATATGTATGCCTTTACTAAAAATGTGCACCTTATACCTATATATGTATAAGCCGAGAATAAGATGTCTTAAAAGCAATACGAATTTTACAAATATCCTTTTAAATATAGGATACGGGAAGGATGAGAGTAAAGTGGTGAGCATATAAATGCAAGCACAAAAATTTTCTAATAAGAATCTGAGGCAAGACATAGAAAATGTTCCTTATGTTTGCCAACCTCAATGGGACTTTTTAATGAGAGTGTTCGGTTTTCTGAACAGAAAAGGATGCGAATTGACATTTTTTTTTTGTTCATTTTTTTTAAAGCTTGGAGATTTTATTAGATAAGAAAGCAAGCGTGCAAAATGTACACCTGTTCTTGGAGATTTTCCTTAGATCTGGGTTTCTGTGTCTTGCTTGTCATTTTAAATTAAAGGCAGAAGGAAAATCTGGGGCAACTGCTGAAAATCTGGTCTTTTTCAGTTACCCATTGACTTGCTATAAAATGAGTTTTAGAGCGATGGACGAAAAATTTCTTCGTAGGTACTCAATTTGGTTGGGCTGTCTGTAGGTACAAAACTCTTTAGCCTAATCGGCTGAAGCGATTTTCTTCAAACTTGGTATTTAAGTGTTTTAAGTGATTATCAAAAATAGATTTTTGAATCGTTTTGTATGCCCAAGCCTAACGTACCTGCCACACAATTTTTCTTTTCCATTTTACGAATAATTATCTCTAATATGTGCACTACCATATAGATATAATATGTAGTCTACATTTTGATAATTTTTTTTTACTCGTATATCTTGTTATTAACGGTACCTGCCATATAACCATTTTCTTGATTTTGGAACTTATCATAAGGGGCTTAACGGATTTCGATCCAATTTTTTACGATTTCTAAATAATAGTGCATAGCAAAATTTTCGAAAATAATTTTTCGATTTTTGAAAATTCAATATTTCGAAAATGTGTAAGCGTTTTTTTTTTGAAATTCAGTTTTTAAATATGTTATTAAATAAATAAAATCGTCATACTTATAAATTCAAAAAAAAAAATTGACGAAATTATGTGATTTAAAAATTAAGTACAAAATACGAATAAAATATTGAGCTGTTTCTACTAAAAATCTTGTACTTAAGATGTGATTTAGATTTAGATTTTTTATTCAAATTTTCCAGAGCAGTTTTCGAGATAGCTGAATTTTTTTACTTGCAAGTAAGTACTATAGAGCAAGATTTAGAGATTGTGATTAACATTGAAATAACGAAGATAGAGAATATGAAATAAGTGAGCCCCGCGCGCCGTTCAGTCGGTCTGTTTATCTGTCGAACTACGAACATAAAACACTAAGTCGATCTTACTAACACTTGGTACTAAATCGTCTAAGGTGATTCTTATAATTTAAAAAAAATATTTTTAAGCCTCAAAAATAACGGTTCCTGTAATATAATGGTTTTTTGTATTTTCGATTTCCCCATTAACGGATCAACGGATTTCGATCAAACCTCTTTAGCAGAAGGTACTTAACATTTTAAGAAATACAGCCTACCAATATTTTCTAATAAGAATCTTGTCTATACGATTTGATGGAACATAACACCAAGTACATGTTATGTTGTCGTGCATTTTGTTATAACGTTAATTTTATGGCTTAAAAAAACTTTCTCCTTTTGGGAATCAGCTAAGAGACCAGGTTTGAAGAAAATCTATTCAACAAATGGCAAACAACTCCAGATCGATTTTTTAAACACATAGCTTGCCAAATTATATATTTATAAAATTTACATATATAAAGGGTTATCCGTTTTGCGGTTTGACATCTGTCAAACTAAGTTGTTAGACCATTTTTTTTTTCAGTTGAAAGTCTGATATTTACCAAAATGGATGGCTTAACCATCGCACAACGCATACAAATTGTTAAAACCTACTACAAAATAGGTGATTCTGCCACAGCCACATATCGTGCTTTAAGAGGAGATTATGGTTTAAATAATCGTCCAACTGCGCAAGCAATTGGCAAAATTGTAAAGAAATTTGAAGAGACTGGATTGGTTACAGATATTGTAAGGCCTGTGCATCAACGTTTCGCTCGTACCACTGAAAATATCGCTGTTGTAAGTGAAAGTGTTGCCGAAGACCCGAATGTGTCGATTCCTCGTCGTTCTCAGGAATTAGGACTGTCTTACGGCACATTCTGGCGTATTTCGCATTTGGATCTACACATATATCCATATAAAGTCCATCTGACCATTCACAACGTCGTAGATACGTCGAATGGGTGCTTGAACAACAGGCGGGGGCGGGCGAGGTCATTGTTTGTGGCGCTCTTTGTGATTGGACCTTACTTCTTCGAAAACGTCGATGAAACGACCGTCAGTTCTTAGCGTTATGTTCATATTATAACCGGCTTTTTCTTGCCTGCTATTGAAGAATACGACTTGGAGAATATGTGGTTTCAACAAGATGGTGCCACATGTCACACAACTCGAGCGAATATGGCTTTATTGCAAGAGACATTTCCTCGCCGCGTAATTTCTAGTCGTGTCGATACCAACTGGCCACCAAGATCATGCGATGTGACACCGCTGGACTTTTTTTTGTGGGCTACACGAAAGACCGTGTTTATGCAGATAAACCTTTAACTATTGAGCACTTGAAAACCAACAGTCGTCAAGTTATGGCTGAGATACCGCCCAATATATGTCAAAAAGTGGTCGAAAATTACCTCAAAAGAATCGATGCTTGCAACAATTCGCGTGGTGGTCATTTAAATGATGTAGTGTTTCACACTTAATGCCAACGTTCAATCTTTATAATGAAAAAGAAATATCATGAAAAAAAAATATTGTATATGTGTTTTATTTACGTTTACTTTTGAAACCGCAAAATGGATAAACCGCTTTATCAAAAATAGATTTTATTTATCTCTTCCAGAATATGTTTATTCAGATAATTTTATTTGTACCACGAGATATTTATTCAATTTTACACCAAAAAGGCACAATTTTTAAAAAAATAAAACGCACCACTAGATTGCACGTATTTGCTCCTATGTTCGGTCACATTATTTACAAAAGATTCTTTTTAGTAACGGCTAAATGTATTTTTAAGGTCGTTTTTCACTTAATTTTGTATATATAAACAAATATATATAAATGTATAAAGAAATCTTAAATTTTTTCTAAAAAAAATATGGTTTGAACATTTTAACCCATTAAATACCAAGCACCTTAAAAATAAAGTTAAAAGAAAAACCTTTAAAAACCTGTTTTATGAGTTATATTTATGACTAAAAATGCAAATTTTTTTAAAATATTTTTTTTAGTTTAGTACTTAGAGGGCTGTACTCAAACGATTACACTGGTCAGATATGGGTACATTCATTACCTAGTTAGAAAATATTTTGCAACATGAATTCGAGCAGAGTAGCTTACGGCATATGTCACATATCCTTCGAACTCTTCTATGACATATTCGGCATCTTAGTTGGTTTTAATTTTTTATTTGGAAATATCCGTCTTCAATGTGAAAGTATTATTTGGTGCTTTTGTTGACGGACCTGAATGTATATAAGTATTTGCTATGACCCTGACAAATAGATTCCTATTTTCTTTGGTTTACTAACAATGGATCGGTCAAGCATTTACCAAATTTGTTTCTTCTACTGTCACGAACCGTACCAGTTACAAGAAATCCTTGTTTTGAGTAAAGTTGACGTAAGATCATGGTTGGTGAAATAATTGTCAAAAAATACACTGTGCTGTCACTTGCCTTTTTTACTATTTCAAGTTAGTCAATTACCACTCGAGATCCAAGTGGTAAACAATTATTGACTTACATTTTTGGCACCGCAGTATATGTCAAAGTTATAGCAATATCTATCACAACTGCAAAGCAGCCACTTCTTATAGACAATCCGAACAAGCTTTCCACGCATATGTGCCCTGCTTTGCAAAATGATAGCCAAAGTATTTAGCTACTATCTAAGCGCCAACACAATAACTATTGAGGTAAAGTGTGATATCCTGACAAAAGCATTATACCAAAAAACTATTTAAAATCTTTCGTAAATACGAACGTGTAACAGTTTTGGTCTACTGCGTATATCAGGATTTGACCAATTTCATTACCTCATCATCAAAAAACGGTTTAAATATTTGAACTTCACTTTCCGATTCTATCTTTTATTTTACTTTGGATACATTTTCCAAATAGTGGACAGGTTCGTCTACTTCATACAATAAACCATATGCTTTGACCATTTTGTAGAATTTCCCTGTGACTTACCTCTGGCTGAGCTTTCTTTCCTTAGATACGCAAGTGAAATATAGTCTTCGCTTTCATATTCATCGTTGAATTTGATCTCCACTGCTCCTGGGATGCTCAAGCAAGTCATCGTCACATAAATCCTCCCCGTCCGTTTAAATATCAACATCCGGTGGAATAATCGCTATATCCTCATTTCCATCATCCGGAATATCATTAATAGCCATGTAGAGATTTAAGTAGCGCGTACCATAATAGCTGTTGCAGGTATTTGTTGAAAAACCCATTCCTCTGCAAAACCAGTGAGAAAAAAATTAGCACAGTTTTTGGCAGTGTACTCAATTGAGTACACCAGTAGTAGATCACTTACCATGAACAAAAAAAAATTTTAATGAGAATTGTTAACAATGTAGTTCTTTAGCCAGAAAATATATTTACCAGAATTGCTTATTCCCACATTAGCCGACAGTGTACATCTTAGCTAACATTTTACTTTCGCAAGGACACAAACTGCTTAAAACAAAAAATGCACAGATACAAAAGTTGACCAAATTATTTGAAAATGGCTTTCAACCTCAACGAAATTCTTCCGAATAACAAAAAGACAAGTCCATTCTTGCTTTCAAATCGTAAGAAATTAAAAGCCTATTTTTCAAAAAAATTATAACGGAAATTTTCAAAAATACAATACTCAATTGAGCACAATGTCGGGTAATGGATTAAAAAATTAATAACATAAATTTAAAAACAAATTTGGAAAAAACATCCTTCACCCGTTTTCAAAATATTGAATTTTCAAAAAAAAAAATATTTTTTTTAAATGCGTGGGAACGGCGCAGTGGATAAAGTGTGTTTGATTGCTAACTTAGACGTGTGGGTTCGATGCCCTCGCTAGGCGTATTCTTGTCTATACCTCCAATTTTATTTCTAAGCCGCCCATGGGTTGAAATGAGATAGTCAGTACCTGGTTCTAAGATCCACTGTTCCAACAAAAAATTATTTCCTATCATTCTCTCTCTTCTAACAAGTGCCGTGCAATTCAGGTTGCATTTAAAACCTGAAAAATTAAAAACAAAAAATCAAAAGAACAAAAACAATTTTTCGAAAATTTTGAAATGCAGTATTATTTAGAATTTGAAGGAGCTTTTGAAAGAAATCCATTGAACCGTTGAGTAAGTCGAAAATCAATATAACGTTTGGCAGGTAACGTTAATAACAAAATATTAAAAAAAAACTATTTGGCAAAAATGTAGACCATACCTAAGGTAGTACACACACCAATTATTATCGGCATCGTTAGAGTCGTTTTCGAGATAATTAGGATGGTAGACAAATTTGTATTGCAAGTACCATTATTTTTGGGGCTAAAACAACGATTCAAAATCTATTTTGGACAATCAACTAGAACGCCTAAGCACCGAGTTTGCACAAAATCATTTCAGCCGTTTAGGTTGTAGATAATTCTACAGACAGAGAGACAGAGAGACAGAGAGACGGAATTGCGAGACCCATTTTTTTGGTATTCTCTATCATCGTTATGTCAATTTTGATTAAGATCTCGAGTTCGATTTTTTTTTCCAAATGCAAAACTTACCCTATAATATTACCTATATCGCAAGTAAGAATGAAGGAATGAATACAAATTTTATTAAGCAATTTTGAATTTAAAGTATATACACATATATATACTTATCTTAACCTAAGGTTACAACTTTTCTTATTCTATAGCCATATATTTTCATTAAAATTTAGCTTAAGGGTTGACTTGAAAGGCGTTATCGATATATTTAACACCCTCACATTCTCTACAACAACGTTGCTTTAAAATTTTTCAAAAAATTATGCTTAATAATTATGAATGACTCCACCTCTTATAAAAAAAGGAATAATGACATCTGTCAAAATATTCATACATTCACCAAAATAATAAAAAAAACTCAGAAGTAAAATCCTTTAAAATCCAATTAAACGCCTCTTTCACTTTCAGACGCCCGGCCCTCGATGAAAATCAAAATCAAGCCATTGAATTGATTCTATGTGTCCTATTGAATGTCAGAAGCAATTTAAAGTCTTGAGTTTTACCTTGATGAAAAAACCCAGCGGCAGCGTATTTGGCAATTCATCAGCCCCTCACAGCAATACAGCCGACCCATAAAGAAGGATCTCAATTGAAATTATTACCATTTCAATTTTTTTGTGTGTTGGCCTAATTGAAAAATTATTTGCTTTAGATTTTAAATAGCATAGTCTGTATCTTTGGATGGATCAGCGCAATCTAACAAAGAACATTTTGAAATGTGCTTCGGGCCAAATATGTCTATTGGTGAGTCGATAGTCATCTAACAACCACTATGAAAACTCTATTGGCCACAAGCCGACAAGAGCAATATTAATAGTCATAATAATATGGCAATATCCTTTTTTCATACACCCACTACTGTTGAAGGATGAAGCAGGAAGAGCAAGAAAAGTAACTTACCTACCCTCAGGCTGAGTATTGTGTATAAACACTCAGGCAAAGCAACATAGGAAAATATTTTCGCTTTGAACTCTAAAGTGCGTAGATCCTGTTTTCGACAAAGGAAATAACCGAGAGAAATCAATGCACAGACAATAAGTATTCCAAGGAGAAAAAAAGACTTCCTATTGAAAGTTAAGGCGAAGGCGGACAAACTTTCCCGATATTGGCATTTATCGTATAACAAAAAAAAAAGAAGAGAAATTAACTCAAACAAATGAATAGTAAACACAAGGACTTGAAGTCATTGCGTATCTTCACTTTTGCCACATGTTGCGATTCCATCAAAAAAGCACGAGGGTGGTTTCCACGTTCATGCAAAAAAAGGACGAATTCCTCGGAGACACAATTCACAAAAACCATTGCACTGAACCTGTCTATCTGCAACTCCTCGTAATGTGTATGGCGGTGAGGGTAATTTGGTTTTTTTTTTACAACCCTTCAATTCGGGAACACAAAAGAGCACTTTTAAACTACTATAGTCCAAATCTATGAAGAGGGTATAAGAGGGTTTTGAAACAAAGATGAACACTAATAAACGACACACAGGGGTATTATATTCATATTTTGTGACGACATCCATATGCGAATACATCCTTTCACCACATCTCACACCGGCTTGCATATACAGGTCGTCCCCATGGAGTATTAGGGCATCGCAGACAATAAAAACTAAAAAAAAAAAAAAAAAAAAGTGTATTTATTCTTATAAGGACATGAAATTGTTTTTGGCATTGTCTGCCGCCGCACCATTGACACCGCAGGCTCTTTAAATCCACCCTAGAAATATTTGAATAAATAAATATTAATAAGGATCGAAAGGTTCATGTTAGAGCCCTTAAACTTTCGTCGCTCTTTTGGTTTAACAAGCTCTATGATGGCGGTTGAGGTGTGTTCTTTGATGTCCTGAATCCTTGCAAAAATGTATTCCTAACAAGCTCGTTCCAACCAACGGGGAATAACGGTGAACTGTGAGTTGAGAAAAAAGTTCTTAATTTTTTTTATTCTAAGATTTTGAGTTTGTATTCAAATTTTACGAACTTGGTAAAATCTCTGTTCTTTTTCAACACCAAAACTATACGGTTTGTCCCTAATTATTTTAAAGAAGGTAAACTTTTATTATTGCAGTTAAATAAGTTTTTGTGTAGCTTACATTTTAAAAACCCAGTTATAGAACTCAATTTAAAAAAAATTAAATCTTATTTTTTTTAGGCAACTCATATTAAAATGAATAAAATGTACCAACGACTCTTCCATACAAGGTGGGGCAAAAATCGTATCAAATAGCGTAAAGTGACTCTGTACTTTGATATTTATGTTGTTAATTTAGTTGAAAAGAAGACATGGCGCGAAAATATTGAAATTATTGATATTTTTTATTTGAGCAATTTCCGATGTGTTGTTTTACGGCACCGTACATTTTGTCATTTAAATTAAAAAATTAATCATTTGTCCAAGAAGTTTCCGCCACATGTTGTAGACTTTGAAATACCAATTTTTTTTTCAATTTTAATTTGTCAATCAGATCGCTGAATCTGATAGAATCAAACTTGGCCATACCTGTTTTTTTGAAATGCCTAGAGATTTACTACTGAGTTAGATGTGTGGGTTCAAACTTCACTCTCTATAACTCCAGTTTTAGCTCAATGATATCCGTAAAATGAATACCCAATTCTCAATCCACTGTGCCAACAATTAGTGCCATATAATTTAGGTTGTGTTTAAATAACCTTAGCTGTTTACAAGCAGTTAGTTTTATATTTCCGTCTAGATTTATCAAGGGTATTTGAAGAATTTCGGGTTTGAACTGTATAGTATACTTAAAAAACTTTGTTATTTTCCAGATTACGCCGCCGGCCGTGCGAAACGCGGATAATATTTCATATTTTTTTTGGTGAACAACAACTGTAATAGATTAGCATTTTTCTAGTTTCGTTCAGAGGGCTCCATATTTTTCACCTGCTCTTTATACAATTCTTATCAATGTTCTCTATACAGACCCCGCAGTACCGAATTACGGTACTTCTGGAGTCTTTTCATCACCTAAGTGAGAATGCACTACCAGGGTTTCTTTGGCGAATGACTACCCAGGAACGATAATCCTGCCTTATTTTGTTGTGCTACCTCAACGAGGAACAAGGAGACTTAAGTGAAAACTATTCCTCACCATCGGGTTAATGGATCATCGTATTTTCACTAATTTATACATGCACCACCACATTTGTATTGACTTAATATCCCATTACCAGTCAATTTAAACTTCTAGTTATCCAACTTTTTCTTTATCGGAGTACCTCACCAGTAAACTTGTTTACTGGCTTCACCCCGATATCAATAACCATTTTTCGTCAACTCTGTAGCATCCAATTTCCGTTAATTTAGATCTTATTACCTTGCTTGACAAGGTAATGATGGTACTCAATACCATACATATTTTTGGATCTAAACTTCTCTCTCATTCCACCATCTCTCACTCATCCATACAATTTTACTTGTATGCATAATGAAGCGGCTATTCAGACAGACTCCTTGCCCTCCATTTACCTGATTGCCTATCCGAGCAGCCACTCCACTACCACTCGCTAATTGCAATCACTCACTTTCGCTACTCAACATCATACACACCTCGTACACTATTTCATGCACGCATCCACTACTTCCATGCAGTTTTACCTGCATGGCCTCGAAGAGGGAATGCCTGCTCAATAGAGCAGTCACGCCACTCAACTGCTCGTCATCAGTTATCTTCAGGTCTCAGGTATTTCTACCATTTTGACCTGTCAAAACTTCCATGCATTAATTCATACAAGCCACACTTACTCAATCACACGGTTTAACCCGCATGATCCCAGAGAGAGCGTCTGCTCAAGTAGACTCCTTACCCTCCATATACCTAATTGTCTAGCTTGAGTAGCCGCCCTCTACTCCCAACGCTACTAGCAATCGCTTTCACTCTTCATCGATCAATCATCAAAACATCTGTTACAACGTTATCCGACTTCACAACCTTTTACATCAATTCCTACGTTCCATCAGAAACATCGGGATGGTCTCCACAATCACTTGGATATAAACTCTGACTGCTTTGACCATACGGTTAGAACGTTCTACTCTAATCCGCCTCTATTAAGGCGCTAAGCCTGTTAGATTTGCCGGTTGGGTTCATTGTATGTAAACATACCGCTACTTCCAACCGTTTCCATCGGATACCTCGAGGAGGGACTAACTAGGCACGTCCAAGTTCCACTAGCCTTGGTTCATCCGACTCAAACTTCATACAGAATATTTTTTGGGTAACACGCCCACAACGTTTTTTTTTCATATTTTTTAACCAAAAGTAACTGTAAATGCCAAAATTTTTTTTGCCAAAAGTAAATCCTCTTTCAAACGAAAAATTTTGTTTTTGAAGACAATATTTCGAACTCGACTAGATCGATTTCTTCGAAAATTTGTATTTAGTAGTATTGTTTGACATTGTATTGCATACTTGTACAAACTATTCTAATAAAACAAAAAAACAACGGTATTTCTCATACAAATGTTAAAAAAAATGTAAGAAATTATTATTTTATTAAAAACGGTTCCAACAATCGTGAACATAAAATTTGTGTGTTCTTAAATTAGCACAGTCCACTTTTAACCAAATATTTTATTTTGCTTACTCATTGATGTTACCTCGCTTGGAGTCAATTTTCATATATTCGACTTTCTCACTATTGGATAACCGATTAAAATTATTTTTATGCAAATGTTCCATAAAAGTATAAGTATGTAATTTTATTTATTTATTTATTTAGATTTAGTAAAAAAGAAACGAAAAGCACGTAAGAAATGGCAACAAACTCGAGCTCCTCAACACAAGGTAAATTTAAAACGCTTGTGTAATTTACTAAAAAAAGACTATAGCAGAATTCAAAAATTCTGAAGTTGGAAATTATCTTGAAAGCTTGACAGTAGGAAAACAATCCAACTACTCACTGTGGAAAGCTGTCAAAGTACCGAAGAAACCAAATTTCCCAGCGCCTCCGATTAGGAATGATCAAAACGAATGGGCGAAAAGCGACAAAGAGAAAGCAAACGTTTTAGTGGATTACCTTGAAAACACATTTAAACCTTTTGATGGGCAAGGACGCAACGAAAATTTAAATATAGGTTCTAACTCAAGCGAAAATTACATAACCAGAAATGTTACCTTTGCCGAAGTAAGTAGAGAAATAAAAAAGTTTAAGTATAAGAAATCTCCGGGTTATGACCTAATTACGGTCGATGTTCTCAAAATGCTTCCTCGCAAAGGGATAAATAATCTTTTTTATATAATAAATGCCACTCTAAGGCTAGAGAACGTTCCGAGCCAATGGAAGGTTGAAGGAAAACCATCAAATGGTAAGAAATCTTATAGACCCATTTCGCTTCTGCCCGTAATATCTAGTCCTTGAAAGAATATTACTTGTGCGCCTGCACAATAATACCTTAACATCAGTTCGGATTTAGAAGCAAGCACTCGACAATTGACCTAGTGCATAGGATCACTGACGTCATTGAGAAAACTCTTGAAGAAAAGAAAATTTTTTCGCCGGTCTTCCTAAACGTGTCGCAAGCTTTTGATAAGGTGTGGCACGAAGGCCTAAATTTTAAATTAAGACAAATTCTGCCTGAAGCACTTTATACGCTTCTAAAAACATATCAAGAAAACAGACTTTTTAGAGTAAGACGTGGAAACGATTACTCGGATCTCAAAGAAATAGTTGCTGGGGTACCACAGGGAAGTGTTTTAGGTCCAATATTGTACCTATTATTTACACGTGATATACCTCAAACAGAAGACACTATCGTAGCCAAGTTTGCTGACGACACTGCAATACTAGCAGTGGGCCAAACGATAAATGATTCTACGACAAAATTACAAAAAGCTCTGAATAATGTCAGTGATTGGACAAAAACATGGCGGATATCACTCAACGAAGTAAAATCAGTCCATGTAGATCTTGTGTATAAGAAAATTAATAGATTTCCGGTACTTGTTAACACGGTTCAATTTCCGTTTAATAATTTAGCAAAATATCTCGGAATGACTCTAGACGCGAAATTAAAATGGAAACCGCATGTTAAAATAAATGCGAAGAGTTAAATAATAATCTCAGAGATATGTACTGTTTGCTCGGGAAATACTCTAAGCTAAGTATCGAAAACAAGCTAATTTTGTACAGACAGGTGCTTAAGCCTTACGGTATACAACTCTGGGGTTGTAAGGTAGATTCTAATTTAAATACCTTACAAATATTTGGAAATAAACTGCTAAGACACCTTGGTATATTAGAAACGAAGATCTCCACAGATATCTCGGGATTCCCACGGTTCGCGATGAAATAAAAATTTGTTCGCGAAATCATAGAAAACGACTATTACAATACTGAATAGTACTATAAACGAAATTATCGATGAGACGAATTTAGAACGCCGGCCGCCTGCGAAGGACTAAGCCTTCCGATCTAGTGCACTAAGCGAGAATCCGCTTTAAAATCGCGGTATAAGCAGGAACTGTCACCGGATCGTTACCTTCAACACATTAATTAAATTCGTTAAAAATAAATTGTTAGATAAGTTTCAACTTAGTTGCAATCGGGAGAAGGAGGTGTTATTAGTGCCCAATCCTATGAGCACACGTTTTTCGGCCCTCATAGAGCCTTTTGAAGGTTTTACATCTACGCACGGGGAAAAAATGTATTTATTTATTTATTTATTTATAACATGGACATTAAGTAATTAAAACTCTTATAATAAGTGATGTTTTACATTGAGGCTATAAACAAATTTAACGAAAGTATTAAAGTATTATCAATTCAAAATTAAAATATAATATATTCAAAATTAAAAAGGAACATTTTTTTGATTTTTAAAAAAATAAATACATTTTTGTTTGTTAATATTGATTTTTCCAAGAACAGAACGAGTCACCGATTTTTTTTTAATTAAAATTTTAATCAGTGGCTTTACATTTTTTTGCTTAAACTTAAAAAAAATAATTTCTTAAAAATCCACTCCAAAATTAAAAAAAAAATATATTCATATTTTAGCTAAATTAAATGTGTTAGCTTCAAGAGCAAGTTCGTATTTCATATCATTCATCATTTATTATCATTTTATTTTATTATTTACTTACAACGTACTTATAAAATAATAAGTAAAAATCGACTTTAAAAATATATTTAGATTTTAAATAGAAAAAATCTACATACGATTTTATCGAATATGCGAACAAGCACGTCTGATCCTATTATACATTTTATTTTATTTAATTAATTTTAAAAAAAATATTACATATAAAAGATGTTAGCCGTGTTATTTGTGGAAATCTATCGGTAGCAAATCAGGATTTTCCCAGAGAACGACCCCAGCAGCCTGATATCTTATATTTTTAAGTTGCTATTACCGACCATATGTCAATTGATTTGTTTTTATTTCTTCAGATTAAAGGCATATAGGAAAACTAAAACTTGAACAAAAAAGTCCAAATAAAGTGAATATAATACACCTGCGTTGTCCTAAATGTTGATTTTAAAATAAATTTATGCTTGACTTTTTTTTTCAAAAAATCGAATGTAGTGCCAGTGGAGGCCTATGTTCGAATAGTTCTTCCTTGCTAAAATGTTAGAATTTATTCTTAAGGATTTTATGAACTTCGTTTAAATGTGGTTAAAAATGGAGTTGGAGTAGACAAGTTAATTAAGAATAAGTTGTATAAATTATGGACAGAAAGCCTTTTTAGCTACTCTCGTTAAAAAAGTTACCAATGAAAAAGATGTCAATAAACCAAAAAATGAATATACCTGCAACATTCTACATTTTTTATATGTATCTCGTAATTGGGATAATTAGCACTGCTTTGGTAAAAATTGAAGTGAAATTGAAACGACGGTCAAGTTGATTATCTACGACATAAATCAATAAATTTTGACATTTTCTGACTAGGCAATAAAATATATTTTTAAATATTTAGAATATTAGTATTTATTGCTAATTTTGCCGAAAGCTCTAAAATATCACCGTTTCCGTAGATGAAATAAAATCTGAAAATTTCCAATTTTTGGTATACTTAACAAAATTGAGTTTTTCTAGAAGAAATCTTTATAATATTTCAATAGAATTCGACAGTATATGTCTTGCACGTCTTACAAGTGCTCTATCGATAACACACACCCACGTGCTACTAATGCGAGTGTTAATTTATTACTAAATAATAGATATGCACTGACTTGCTCCTTAAATGCTTGTTGCTGTTTCAATTTAAGAATTTAGTAGGGGGCGCTGCTCAAGTTTTAGTTGTGTCATTTTTAAGAAAGTTGACATCAGCTGACACAAAGCAACTCAAACATCTTTTATTAAAGTATCTTTGATCTGGCAGTATCGCACTAGTAAGCTAACTTTAAGGGACTATTCACATGAGAAGGACCAACGACCGACCTAATAATCGAATAAATTCCATTTAAAAAAATTTACCAACATAAATTCTTCACAAATTCTAAACAAAATTGTAGAAATATAATTTATTTTAATGTATACGACAGAAAAATGTACTTTTTAATCGCCAAAATAAGATAAATTTGAGATAACAATATTGGTCATCGCGAATTGCATCTGATTGCTACGAACAGTCAAGCTCTATTCGCATTCCACATACCATCCACCCTTCAACGAGTAATTTTTTCGCACGCGCCTAACCTCAAAATCAGATTTTCAACATATATTCGTGACGAATAAAATTAAAGCCATGTGAACAAAATTTCAAAATGGACTAATATTCGTTAATTAGTTGGTCGTTGGTAATTTTTACTGAAAAAGGAAGAGAGCCCCCTACCTATGCTTATTAATACGATTTATAAAGCAACAACAATAAATGAAAGGTAATTTTAGCCTAGTTCGTTGAGTTATTAATTTTTATTTCCTGAACTTGAATAGGTGTGAAATAATTTTTTAAGATATGTATAGTATACTTCCTCAAAAATTATTGGCGCAAAATTTTAAACAACCTATTGTTAAGGGCTTAACATTTTACTAGTTAGCAATTTCCTAAGTGATTGAATAACTATTTCAAAATTTTTAAACCTTTTCTAAACTAGTAAATTGCTAATTAAGCAGAAAGCTGAGCATTTGTAGGGTTTAAATTTCGATGAACACAATTATTGTTGTTGTGCGTTGTAAATTAATTATATGTTGATGAAAACCCAACATGTGCCCCTAAAAAGATATTAGTTATTTCTATTTTCATCATTCTAACTTCATTGTTTACAAAAAAAAAATTGTGCACCAGCAAGACTCGAACCTGGGCACCCGGCGTGCAAGGCTGATATACTATCAGATTCCGTAATGGATTTAGCAAATTGCTAAAAGTTAAAGTAACCTTTCCGTGATTTTAACTTTAGTAAAATGTTAAAATCGTTTAAAATTAGCTCAATCATCTTTTAAGCTTAGTAAATTGCTAAAAGTGGCTTTAACATTTTACTAAATCGTTTAAAATTTTGCGCCAATGATTTTTGACTACTTTCAGCTAACTTATCCGAATAGTTCACAAATATATTCGTATAGCTTTGTATGGGAGAAACAAAGACTTCGAGATTCATCGAAGCCATCGGAACTACCAACTAAACAACATAATATCATTCGATACTCGAATAAATGTCACAAATCTATCCAAAGCAGACTTTTACTTTTACTTTTATAGAAAGCAGGTTCTTGTATTTGTAATGTGTGTAAATTCTGCTTTGCTGCAAATAGCTTTTGCCAAAAGAACATGGCTGTTGATATCATATCCAACACCACAAAAAAAAAGTTTGAATATGTTAAAAAAACTGTCTTATCGTTTATTAAAATTCTGGAGGTAAATTATTCTTTTGTTCAAATTATTTAGTACATCTTCTATTTAAAGGGCCAAAACACTTAAGAATACGATAACAGAAATCTTTTTACAAAAGGACAAGAGGTGTAATTCTTTTAACAACTTTTTTAAGTTCAAATTCCAGTGGTGGTGTCTGCGGCCAAACCATATCTCCCTAGCCCGCCGACTGACACCTCTTATTCTTGGCCAAATTCCATAGAACTGAGGCAAGTCAAACACTTTGATATAAATACCTTCTATACTGTGGGGCTTTTGGTATTGTATTTATGGCTTCATCTTTAGTTTCACACCTCACTTCATTGAAATCGACGACACGACCGGCGGGCGGCGCTACCAATTCACTAGAAGTTGGTTTAAAAAAATAAAACCCAAACAAAACAAGTCTGGGTATTTTAATGTCTGATGGTCTCTGCTTATAAAATCCGCTTACGCCAAAATTATTTTTCAAGTAGGCAGGTGTTGAATTTCAATTTCGCCAAAACAAGATGGGGTAACTACTTTGTTGTTCTTCAATGTCCCTTAGAGTAATTCGTTAGTCCATTTTTGCAATTGTTTGGTTTGATGGAGGGAAGGGACATACGGCAAACGAAAAAACTGCTTAACACTCAATTCCAGGAATTTGACTTTTCGTCATAATAACGGCTTCCAAATAAAAGGTATGTTTGCTTGATTATTTTGGCAACTATGTCACACAATCAGACTGAAACATGACACAGCTGTTAGATTGGGTCACTTTCAATTTCACAGCTGCGAGTGAGTGGATTAAATAAATTGAATGAGCTCAATGATCCTTATCTCTCTCAAAAAAAAAAAAAAACACTCAAAGGATAATGCGAACATATTATAACCCATTTTAATTCAGGTTTATGACACCCACAAGAGCATTTTTTTTCTTCTATTGCAAAACCCTATCCCAATTCCCAACACTTACAAAAATCGTTTGGAATACAAATCAAAGAATGATTTTCCCACTAGGTCGCTGTCTGGAGCAGCAGCTCGTCGCCCTCTGCACCGCGCTAACCGGTCGCCATCACCCACACTTCGATTTATCCAAGCGTGTGCCAGTAGGAAAATCCTTTCGATTAAAAATTATATGATTGTGTGTGCGGTCTCAGGCACAGAGGATTCTGTGAAAGTTGAAAAGGACAGAGAAGGGTGGGTGAAAGTGCAGCTTCAACAAAACGTTTAAACCTTTTGCCGGCTTCCTTGTGCGGTGATAGTGGCGGCACTGATGGTTTTGGAGTTCCGTCTCACTGAAGCGGAAACTTAAAACCAGCACCTATACAACTGTGCTAAGGTGTGAAAATATTGTGTGTTCGTCAAACACGTTTGCTGACACCTGTATGCGTTTATTTTTGTATATGAACCTACAGGACAATGACGTAATTTAATCAAAGGTTGTTATGTTTTCAAGAAAGATTTAAAATGTACCTACTTATATGTAGGTACAACCACAGTACACATATTACAAGGTATCTTCTGCGCATGCTGTAAAAATTCGGTCATAAATGACACAAAGGTCTATGAGATTTGACACATCCATTCTGATTTTTGACACTTAAACCGCCTAGCCATTCAGATTCTGTTCAGATAACACCCAACGGAAGATATGGCGAGCTCTTTGCTGAGGTATAACCTGAATCAGCTGGTAACTGAGCCAACAGGAATGCAGGTCATTCCGCCAATACCCTATAGACTTGTTCCTTACCTCTCAACATGGTAAATCAACTATTAGTGTGTTATCGCCTCTATAGGCACATCGGACCATTGTATCATATCAGCCAATTTATCTTGCTCAAATTTCTCAGTTAAAGAAAATATTCCTAAGTGGAACGTATAGCAAAACGAGAATGTCAACTGGGACAGTCTCCATAACTTTTTTCAGGATCTTTAACTGGTCAGTATGATTCCTAAATAGTGGTTTACTACAGAGCTGGTATGATTACAAACATAATTCTTAAGGGGATGAATGCTTTTATATCGACCAAAACCTAACGCTACCTGAAATATAACCGTTAGGAAAAGCTTATTTTCGAAAACGGTTCCAACGATTCTGATAAAAAATTTTGTCAATTTCCTTAATTTGTTGAAATTGGTGATCTGGTGCTTCGATTAAATAAATAAATTATTTTTTTTATAAGACAGGCTTACAGATCAGTAATTTCCAAATTTACATAAAACTATTTCAATATTTCCCGACGTTTCGTTGGGGTTTTCCAACTTTTTCAAGAGCCTTGTCTTTAATAAACTGTAATAAACTTGCATAATTTTGCTTACATTGATGATAATAATAATATTTAGACATTACTTTGACAACCTAAAGTCTTTGCCTTCTTTGCCACTTATTGCTTTCGTCAGTTTTTCGTCAGTTTTTCTTGTATCCTCAAGCTATCTATCGTGTACCTTGAATTTTCTCCTGTTTCTTTGTCTAATATTTGGACAGCTATCATTTAATCAGAACTAAATTTACGGGAAAAGTCTATTAACGGTACCCTTCATACAAGGTTGTTTTATTTAATTTTCGGCTTTCTCGTTAACGGTTCTTCGTATTTCTGTCAAATTTTATATTTAAGAAGACGTAGGTAGCCAAATTAATTCTGCATATCAAAATTTTGAACAACTTTTTTGTTCTAATTAAAATTAATTTTTGATTTTTACTTGCGATTATAGGAACTATAAGACAAGTTATGTATTCGTAAAAAAACATTTTTTTCTAACAATCAAACATGACATTACGATCATAGAGAACACCAAAAATGTGGGTCCCGCAATTCCGCCTGTCTGTCTGTCTGTCTATCTGTATGTCTACCTGTCTGTATATCTGTCTGTCTGTAGAACGATCTACAGCCTAAACCGCTGTAATTGTCCAAAATAGATTTTTGAATCGCCGTTTTAGTCCCAAAAATTACGGTACTTGCCATACAAATTTTTCTACCATATTAATTATCTCGAAAACTGCTCTAACGATTTTAATAAAAATTGGTGTGTGTACTACATCGGGTATGGTCTATATTTTGGCCAACATTTTTTTCCAAATATTTTGTTATTAACGGTACCTGCCATACAACCATTTTATTGATTTTCTACTTTTTCACAAACGGTTCAACGGATTTCGATAGAAATTTTTATACAAGAGCTCCTTTGAATCTTAAAAAATACTGTATTTCAAAATTTTCGAAAAATACTTTTTTTGGATTTTTGAAAAAAAAAATATTTTGTTTTGTTGAAAATTCAATACTTCGAAAACGAGTGGACGATTTTTTTTTGAAATATTGTTTTTAAATTTATATTATTAAATATTTAAAATATTCATACCATTTTTTTTTAGAAAAAATTTAAGAATTTTTATGTTTAAAAAATTAAATGAGAAACGACTTTAAATATACATCTAGCCGTTTCTATTAAGAATCTTTTGCATATAATGTGATCGAACATAGGAGCAAGTACGTGCGAAGTCGTGCATTTTATTATTTTTTTTTTTGAAAAGTCATTTTTAAAACTAATCAAAAAATATTAATTCAAATCTTATAATCACATGTATGTTAATAAAGTCTGAAAAACTGCATAGCAAAATCTCATAAGAATTTTTTTTCAAAATTTAATATAATAACTACATATTCTTTAAATTATCTTTAAAAATCACATATGAATATTATGTATATTGCACTTATCATATAAAGTTATATGCATCCGCCTACATCCCTCACACTCATTATATATAAATACATAAGTTCATATTTATATACATATAGGTTCCATCTATGTAGTAAGGTAGCAGGTACATATTACACTCTTAATTTAAATCATTTAAATATATGTACATTTTTCTATACTAAGAACCAAAGGTAATCTTACCTACATCGGCTTTAAATTGAATATCGTAAGGATATTTTAATATCGAAATGCCATTTTGTCTGACAATAAGAAAACTGAAATATGTCTTGTGTTCAACAAAAGGACACCGCCAGCGATTGGAATAATTGAATAATCCATCAGGTCTGTTTTTTTTCAATCCCAAATAAAATTTAACGCAAATAAATAATTTCTAAACAACTAATTGTCCTTACGCTAGTTTATTTATTTTGGTTATATTTTTATAAACAGTCAAAACTTAAAATATCCATACATAAAACATAGTATAATTTACTTATCGACTTTTAACGAATACAATAAGTTGCTAATATTTTCTAGTATGCAAATTTCCTTCGGTGGAAGGATAACAAAGAATTGGTATTTGTATCTGCGAATAAAACAAAGATTAGTTGGAACGTTACTTTTGCACTAAGCCCAACCATAAGATCTTATATTTGTAAGTAAAGTTTTTCTTTATTTTTATATACATATGCACCCAGACCTACATTTTATATACATATATGTGGTATCTTATAAGCTCATAGAATAAAAAAATAAATATTTAAAAAAGATTTCTCTAATTTACACACACACAAGACAAACTTAATAAAAAAAACATTTGGGTTACCACATTAATCAGGCATATGTTAATTAGTGTAGGTATTCACAGGTAGTAGTTGGTGGTGCGTCCTTTTTGTTATATCTCTCTCTTTCTTTCTCGAGCATTTCCCCATATTGATATTACCAAGAATTGTATGTATTTAAATTTTTAGTGTATATTGTAAATAAAAAGGATTAAAATTTAATTTCAGGTATTCATATGCTTTAGAATAGAAATTACTGATTAATCTCTTCTATGTGTATAAGTTTTTGGTACAATAGCTTATAAGTTTGCTATAAATACCCAGCACCGAAGAAAAACAAATCATTATTCTATTGGAATTTAAGTACAACAAGTCGCGTGCTCTTAACCAAAATAAATCTAAAATCTCTAGTGTTGAGAAATAAACGACCGGATCTAATACACATTCAAAATTTTTAAACGTAAGTATTCTTTTTCCTTGCCAGAGGTCATTTGTCAAATGTCAGATGGTTTTCGTTTTCTCTATTTTTCTCTTTCGTATATAATATATTACATACTTTAAATAATCATTATAATTTTGTTTTTTTGCGCAATATTCACCATTTATTTGTCGGTTACAACTTATTGGATAACCGTGACAGCTATAAGGGAACTTGACTCGTCATCACCATACAACCAAAACGGATATGGCAATGTTCCTTCCGAAAGTGAATATTACACCAAATTACGGGTGATTTTTTTGCTACTTGGTTTTTGACGTTTATATTTTTGACAGATCACACATGACAAATTCCACGAACATTTGACATTTCGATTCAGTATTGTTTGCCATTTCATCATGAATAGACTTACGCCTGAACAACGTTTGCAAATTATTGAAATTTATTATCAAAATTCGTGCTCTGTGAAAAATGTGTTTCGCAAGCTACGTCCGTTTTATGGTCGTCATAATCGACCAACCGAGCAGGCTATTCAGCTCATTGTGACCAAATTTCGCACCAGCTTCACTTTATTGGACATTAATCCACCAAATCGTATCCGTAGAGTGTGTACCGAAGAGAATATTGCTGCTGCATCCGCCAGTGTTGCTGAAGATCGCGATATGTCCATTCGGCGCCGATCCGTTTTTTTATCGCAAAATTGTCTTCAGCGACGAGGCTCATTTTTGGCTAAATGGATACGTGAATAAGCAGAATTGCCGTATTTGGAGTGAAGAGCAGCCAGAGGCAATTCAGCAGCTACCAATGCATCCCGAAAAATGCACTGTTTGGTGCGGTTTATGGGCAGGCGGCATCATTGGGCCGTACTTCTTCAAGGACGATGAAGGCCACAGGGTTACGGTCAATGGAGGAAGGTACCGTTCGATGATAACAGATTTTTTTTGCCGAAAATGCAAGAATTGAACTCGGTCGACATGTGGTTCCAACAGGACGGTGCCACATGCCACACTGCACGCGAAACCATGCATCAATTGAGAGGCGAATTTGGTGAGCAGTTGATCTCACGTTTTGGCGCAGTCAATTGGCCACCAAGATCATGTGATTTGACCCCGTTAGACTATTTTTTGTGGGGCTATGTTAAGTCTATTGTCTATGGGGACAAGCCAAACACGATTGCTGCCTTGGAAGCCAACATTGAACGCGTCATTGGTGAGATTCCGGCCGAAATGTGTGAAAAAGTTTGCCAAAATTGGACATTCAGAATGGACCACCTGAAGCGTAGCCGCGGGCAACATTTAAGTGAAATTATTTTTAAAAAGTAAATGGCAGAAATTGATTTATCGATCCAAATAAAAATTTCATTCACTTTTTACAAGTTTCTGTGTTTTTTTGAATTTTCAAAAACCAAGCTCTTAAAAAATCACCGTTTACAATATTTAGGTAAAAGAAAGTGAAGCGCGGCTTCCACATAATGCTCAACATAGGGAAGAAAAAAGGCATTCAGATAGCCACAGAGATCATAGGATTAAGGAGTACAGCAAACAAACCAATCATGATCACGAAAGCAGAAGTACCAGTAAGTCTAATGGCAAAGAGAAAAGCCACAAATCATCCTCAAGACATACCGAAAGGTCAATTTCCAGATCATCTAAGTCCTCTTCTGGTAAAAGCTCATCTAAGAGACGCCGCGAAGAGGATTCCACCAGCAAATCACACAAAAAAGAAGTTGTTCCCCACGAAATACCCCAACGATCGGCTTCCTCTTCAAAACAAAGTGAGCAATCGGCAACTGACGAACATCACCCCAAAGCAAAGAAACCAAAATTAGTAATCAATGAAGGCATAGACGGCACTATGGGCGCTAGTTTTTCTGATGCCCTTGGCATGTGCGGCATTGGTGGCACTTCCCAGAACAAGAAGAACAAAAAGCTCCAAAAGCATGTGGAATCATAGCCAGTTGTAGAAACATCGCCTTATTCGGAAGTAGTTGGGGAAAAGGAAAATAAGCATTCTCCTTTTCGAATACCGGAATCTTTGAAGACATCACCCAAAACTAAGCTTAATATATCTCTCGATCTGCCCATAGCACCTTTAGTATGGACATTTTGGAAAATTACGAAAACTCCCCTATTAATCAAAATATTATGAATTGCATTTGTCCTTCATCAATGCCACAGAAGCCTGCTTCTTCGAATTATACCAATCTAAACTTAGGTATTCCTTCCAGACAATGCGCACTAAGGTATACTCTGGTGTAAGGACGGGTGGTCTATTAACAGTTCCCTCTCTCTTCGATATTTGCATTCGAAATTTCCAAAAGAACATCGATATTGTGGAATACACAGGAGGAGTTCCCCTTTAATGTAATACGGCAAGTTTAGAGCGAACTACTCCGAAACAATTATTAAATTTTGAAGACTTCAATGCTTATTTGTTGGAAGAAACCGACGTACTGTGGCAACAACATGTCAGCCGACATTTCCGTGGAAAGATGAAGAAAGATGGAGAATCCTGGCGACAAATGTTCTTCAGATGCGAGGCCGAAAAGGAACAAAGGCTTAATTTACTCACTAAAAACATAAAAATAACTCAACAGCAAAGGGCGCTACCAATTAAGAAGACTCTCTTAGTTTACGTTAACAATGTGGTAAAGCCTCCACCTAACATTCAACGCAAACAGCAACTATATGGGACAAATGACAAATTAATAGCATCACCAGCCAGCAGCAAGAGTCGCTGCTTTGTCTTCTGTGTCACATAACACTGTTGTAGCTGAAGATCCTAGATTCAAACTTGCAAGGGAGTTGTGTACGTCAACCAAAAATAATTCACGAAAGATTAATAAGGCTCCACTGATGGCTAAGACATTGCAGTTTTATAAAAAATATTATAAGAGATAAAAACATCATACAATAAAATTGTAAAAATACATAAAGTCGTAAGGGTCAGCATAAGGATTCATACTAAGTGAAATCTAAAGAATAACTCCTATGCCTAGTTCTACTACTATAAAAACTTCTATGGGTTTGTTAAAGATAGAATGGGTATTTTGAAAGTGCTAGGGCCTTAAACGCCGCGCCGATTGTTGGCCATACAGAACAATAACTACAATATTATGAATACATGAACCGTTTTTAAGGACATTGATTAGACTTGTTTTTAATTCAAGTTGTTTGGAAAACAAAAATTTCAAGTTAATATGTTTGAAATATTTAACGCTCTTATAGTTAGTAGTAATCTAAAACTAGGTACTTCTAGTTTAACTTCTTAAAAATATGAAAATTACCAAGCAATTTTTTCAAAACAAAATTGATAATTTAAAGTTTATAATTAAAAATATTTTCTTAACAAAAAGTTGAAATACGTCCAAATCATAAATACTGTGAATAAAATTACCAGTCATAAGGGTGTTTTCAATTATAAAAAGATTTATTTTATCATATTTTTTGTATTTGTACAAGCTGTAATTTTCTTAAATGCATAGTTGCCTTGATAAATTAAAAGGTAAGATTTAGTTTTTAAGTGCTAGTTTTTTTTTATAATGGGTTTTGAATTTAAGAAAGAATTTCTTTGCTGCAATTGTTTATACTGCGAACAGCAGGCCAGCTGTTTTGGTACTAAGTGCAACCTAATTAGGTTAAGATTCTGACCCTCAGAATTTAACCTACAGCGATATAGCTTAGTGTAATTATTCTTCACACACTATCGTCTATTTGCGTCAACCAAAATATGTTCCTTGTTTGAAAACAAATTTTAACTTCTTGTGGTTCAAATTCACCGTCTATAAGTACATCATTCACCACATGCGTTATTTATAGAAGCCCTATCTTGGACAGTATTTCGACTTTTAACAAATTCGATGCGCTGTCCGATTCTATCCAAAGAAATGTTTCCCAATATCCGAACAATATATACAATTCCAAGTAGCTACGCTGGCCAGACAACACCTGTATGAAGGTGTGCCGAGCTCTATGCCGAGCAGGTAAATAACCAGACTCAGATGGTTACTGAGCCAACAAGAATACCTGACGTTGCAGGTCATTCCGCCAATACCATAGACTTGTTCCTTACCTCTCAACCTGATAAATACACTATTAGTGTGTTGTCGCCTCTAGGCACATCGGACCATTGTATCATATCAGCCAATTTCTCTTGCTCAAATTTCTCAGTTAAGGAAAATATTCCTAAGAGCACTGTATGGCAATACGTGAAAGCCAACCCGGACGTTCTTAATAATTTTTTCAGGATACTTAACTGGTAACTATGTATGCTTCGTCGATAGTGACGCTAGTGATTACAAACATAATTCTTAAAAGGGATGAAAACTTTTATACCGAACAAAACCAAAAGCATCAAACCAAAAGAATACTCGTGTTTCGATCTGAGCTGTTAAGAGGGTATCAGATTAAGAACTAAGATTCCGATATTATAAAGCAAACCTAACAGAAAAAAACCGGTATAACTTCGAAGAAGCTAAAAGGACCTGTCATAGTCATATTCAACGAACCAAATTTTTACATGAACAAAAATTTAGGCAAAAAATACTAAAAAGTCTCACATTTTTGGTAATTTATAAAAAACGTACCAAACGTCCACCTCTTCGTCGGTTCCAATGCTTGTTTCAAATATCACTCCTGTGGTATAAGCTCACATGAAAAAGCAAATTTGCAAGCAGCACCTTTGCTGCTAGTTTTACGCTTCCGCAAACTGTTATGATTCCTCCTTTAATTGAGGACAGGAGATAATGGAAAACAGCATTTGTCCTGCCATTTCTAAAAAAAGACGAATCTTCGATACCCGCTAATTACTGTCAATTGTACTTACGACCCTTCTTTTAAAGATCATGGAAACACTGATTAATTATCAGCTTAAGAAATATCTTGAAGCCATTATTCATCGAACAGTGGCAAAGATCTTTACATCGTTTTGGCGAAAGTAAGATTATTGCGCTTGTAATTTCAAAAGTATTTGATCGAAAATGTGTGCATTTGGTATCTATGAATCTCTTATTTTTTGGATTAGAAATAACCTTTCGTACCGCTCAATACTATAGTCGTATCAGACGGTTTCAAGGGGCTCCGTTTTGTCTCCGACTCATTTGCTCATCATTATTAATAATCTCCAATCTGGAAATTCTAATTCAATAAATTAGTTTGCTTATGATAGAATTCTCAGCTTTTCATATTCGTTTTTAGTTTTACACCCATGTTCTTCAAATGTGGAAATTCAACGGCAGCGAATGATAAGCTCATTTAATTTTGAACTTGACAACATTTTGCAATGGGATATAAGAAACTTCTACATAAGAGTGAAACAGTCTACATCAGGTTTCACAAGCCGCCCTGGGTCCTGCAAAGATCAGGATGGAAACACCATAGTGGAAACACAGGCTATGTTAGTCATCTGGATAGACTACTTTAACCAGTTGTTAAATGGCGATGACAGCCAAGATCCCGCCCAAGATCAACTTGTACCAGTTAATCTAGATGACAACTATGAGCTACATCCACCCGACCAAAATGAAATCAAAGTAGCCATCACCAGACTAAAGATGAACAAAGCAGCTGGATGCGATGGTCTGCAAGCGGAGCTTTTTAAACACTGTGGGGATGACTTGGTCAGGAGCATACACCAACTCATCTGCAAAACATGGTCGGAAGAAAGTATGCCCGATGAGTGGAATCTCAGTACCATCTGCCAAATCCACAAAAAAGGAGTCCGCCTAGTCTGCGCCATCTATAGAGGCATAAGTCTTCTAAATATCGCTTATAAGATCCTGTCTAGCGTTTTATGTGAACGTCTCAAGCCTTTTGCTGATTATCTAATAGGTCCTTATCAATGCGGCTTCAGACCTGTGAAAATCTACAACCGACCAAATACTCACATTACGTCAGATTCTGGAGAAAACCCAAGAATATAACATCGATACCCACCACCTGTTCGTCGATTTTAAAGCAACCTACCACTGTGTTAATAGAGTTGAAGTGTATCGTGCCATGTCCAACTTTGGAATCTCTGCTAAACTGGTACGCCTTGTCAGGATGACGTTGGAAAATGCTCACTGTTCTGTCAAAGTTGGTAGGGACTCTACTGAATCCTTCGAAACAACCAGAGGGCTAAGACAAGGTGACGCACTGTCATGCAGCTGTGTAAACATTGTGCTTGAAAATGTCATACGACACACCCATGTCAGCACATCGGGTACTATCTTCAATAAATCGACATAATTACTTGGGTTTGCGAGCAGTAACTGGTGCCTTCACTAATATGGAGTCAGCAGCAAGCAGAATGTGACTGAAGATAAATGAGGGCAAGACGAAGTATATGCTAACATCAAAAAAACCAATCCCACCACCGACTTGGTCAGAACGTGAAAATTGATAGGCATAACTTCGAGGTAGTCAGTGAATTTATCTACCTGAGTACTGCTACAACATAGGCAAAAACATCAGCGCAGAAATCAAACGCAGGCTAACCCTGGCTAATCGCTGTTTCTTTGGGCTGAGTAAGCAATTGAGGAATAAATCCCTATCGAGAAGAACCTAGGTGACCCTGTATAGAACACTTATCACCCCTGTCCTTCTATATGGTGCAGAAGCATGGACTCTCTCCCAAGCGGATGAAAAGTCACTTGGAGTCTTCGAGAGAAAAGTTCTGCGTACGATCTATGGTCCTGTCTGCGTAAATCAAGAAAACAACATTTGGCGAAGAAGATACAACGAAAAACTATGCGAACTGCACAGCGACATATTCCTAGCCAGAAAAATTCGAATTCAGAGACTTAGATGGCTGGACCATGTAGAGCAGATGGACATCGACGCTCCAGCTCGTAAAGTCTTCAACGCCAAACCAGAGGGAGCCAGAAGCCAATGTATACCTCACCTTCGATGGAGCGACCAGGTATAGAGGGAGACCTCTGACAACTTGGAGTGCAAAATTGGAGACGGCAGACCGGCCGGCTTTAACGGCATACTAAGCAAGGTCCAGGAGTACCACGCTTTAGTAGCCATCATAAAATAAGAATATAAGAAACTACGAGAAATTTAATGTTTCAAAAGCATACTGCAGTCTTCTGTCGTTAAAGCAGAATCCACCTTCCAAGTTGCATTGAAGAACTGATCAGATCACAGACCACATATTCGGTGTCGCCAAAAATGCTGCAAAGTGGTTTGGGTTTTCTTCGAAGATTCAAGAAATACTTCTCCCCTTCTAATCTAGTTGTAATCTATAAAGTCTTCATTCGTCCAAATCTGGAGTATAACTCTCAGATATTTGGGCAGGATCCCCCAAGAATTATTTGATTCTTTAATATAGAATTCAAGAGTTCTAAGAATGATAGGCGATGTCGAAATGTGATTTGTCTTTATATATTTTATCGCTATTTTGATAAACAATTTTCTAACGGAAGAGCCAATTCTCAACCTGGCCCTATTTTCCCCTCCGATTTTGATTTTCAGAAATTCAAAACAGGCTCCCGGAAATTACGCCAGATTTTTTTTGGAAAAAACGCCAAAAAATTCTTCATACAAAATTCTGGACTTTTTCCCAGGGAAAAAAGGCAAAGTCTTCTGATAGTCTTTCACAAATTTCTGGCCTTTTTCCAAAATAAAATGGGGAAAAAGCCAGAAAAAAATTCGGGTTTGTGTAAAGTGTTTTTTGCAATTAGGTTCACAACACACAAAAAGCTTAGCGCGTAACCCCCCCGCTTGGCCCAATATAATATTTGGGTGGGTACAAGTTTGGGTATTTGGAATTTTGTTTTGGATTTGAAGATTTTTTTTTAAAGTTCCAAAAAAAATTGTGCATATACCCAAACTTGTACCCACCCCACGTCCACGTCCAAGCACTTAAAATTTATTGTTTACATGTGAAATATATTTTATGTTTTGAATAAAGCTTTCACAATGTGTCATGTGGTCCCGACCAAACGCGAATTCCACCGCATTCGTCTTATTTGGAAATACTGTAAAACATTTTATGTTTTTTTTTCCAAAACTTTATTTGGAAATTGGACCAGAATATACAAATTTTCGGGCTTAATTTCCATTTAGCTTTGAGGGTCTTTTTCCACATATATTTGGCATAATTTCCAATATTTTTGGCTTATTTTCCAAAAAAAAATCTGCTCTTTTTAAAAATTTTGAGCGAGAAAAAATTCTAGAATTTTTCCAAAAAAAAAAAAAATCGGGCGCAATGTCCTCTTGCGTAATTTCCGGAAGCCTTCAAAACAAATGTGCATTGGTATCTCCTCTTCAATCATTTCCTACTATTCTCACGCTCGCACTGGGTTTCAACATTTAAAGGGAAAACAAAACCCTTCTATATATTCTGCCCACAAAAAGGCAGTACACATCTTATATAATGAAAATGCTTTTTCAAAATCGTGTCATATTTCTTCACCATACTAAATTGAAAGAACTCCTCCATAAAAACTTTGCTTTGGCCCCCCGTTAATTTGGCTCTGGCTTCGTCCGCCACAGGAAATTGTGCCAGAATTTTTTTTTGAAAAATCACCAGAATTTTTGTCTGGCTCAAAGTTGGAAAAAGAACAGAATTTTATTTACAAAATAAGCCAGAAATATTGGAAATTATGCCAGGATTTTTTTTGGAAAAAAGGCCAGAAATTTGGGAAAGATAATCATAAAACGTTGGCCTTTCTTTTTTCCTAGGAAAAAATGCAAGAATTTTGTATCAAAAAAAAAATTCTGACGTCATTTATGGGGGCCGTTATAATTTAATTGCATCCAACGTCCTATTGAGCGCAAAAATTATCAGTACAGTTTGGTCTTCACAGATCACAGATATTTTGTTCACCATTCAAATGCAACCCTCGAGCTTTATGTAGAGTTATTTATTGATGTTTATTGACCTTCTTGATTTTCGACACTCTTATTTATTTCCCCTTGCTCATCCTATAAATACGAATAAAGAAATGTCCATAAAAAGA
The DNA here is from genome assembly GCA_910595825.1 of Philhelius pedissequus. NCBI lineage: Eukaryota > Metazoa > Arthropoda > Insecta > Diptera > Syrphidae > Philhelius > Philhelius pedissequus. Next base: position 34,676,060 of record OU343160.1, read on the forward strand.
ACTCAATAAATGTCTAAAAGATTACATATAAACGACAGATTTATCAAATAAAACTTGGGATTATGTCATCGGAGCAAAATATATTTATGAGGTTATCCTATTGGATATGATTCAATTTGAAAGTTAATAATTAAAAAATACATAAAGAAAAAAAAACTCTTACCAAACTAAAAGTTCCTTAACCTATTTCTGGCTTAATCGTATTTTCCTGGAGCCATCACCGCATCTCTGCTTTCAAAAATAATGAAGATCATAACTTGGAAATGATTTCTGTTTTATATCCTCGCTTTTTTACAGATGCAATTTATTTTGTGGCAACACAGTTAAGTGTTTGTGTTTGTGTGTGTGTGTCAGACAGAATTCCTTTTCCCTAAAGACAAAGCTAAAAGCCCACGACAAAAAAAAAATAATACAAAAAAGTTAGTACACAATCCTTTCATATTTACACATTGTGCAGTTGCAACCAGACAAGCTTCCAAAAAATGCAAGGACCTCTTTATCCACCTTTCTCAGGGTTCCTGCTGCTGCTCCTGTTAAGAGACAACTAACTGTATACTACAACTCATTATTCAACAACTATGTTAGTACTTTTTTTGGCACCACGTCTGCTAGTTGTCTACGAATATAGGAGCGACGAACGTTGACTAAAATGAAAAGGAGGTTTTTCACCCCCTCCCCCCAATTTTTGTTCACATAATATGGAACACTTCCTTCTTCCACCCGCCTCAAAAGTTACGCGTAGCGATAATGGTGACACAAGTTATCCCGACGAGGACTCTTTTTTCTTGTTCTTTTATTTTTGTTGGTGTGATTTGAGGAGGGGTAGATGGGTAGATGGGAACATGACAGGGAGTTAAATTCGCTCATAATGATGATGACTGTGCATTCGAGAAACGGAACGGTCGGTGTCGGTGCAGCGCCCGCCATATACATACATACACCTATGTACATATAGAAGAAAAGAACAACAACTGTGTTGAGGTACGATGTGAATTATGCCAAACGTTAGCCGTGGTAATGTGAGTGAAATTGCATTAAAAACTTTTCCAGTGGAAATCTTTTTCATTCTTTTTTTGTTTTTCCATCAGTTCAGTATAGTTTTTTTTCTTCTCACGACTGACGTCGGTTTTAGTGTGAATTTGGTACACTATACAAGAGTATGTATGTGTGTTGTTGTTGTTGCCTTGTTTGGGAAATTGAAACACATTTTGTTAAAATTTAACTCGTTTATGGTATTTGAGCTCAGTGAGCGAGTAGAGCGAACGCAGCTAACGGTTGTAGCAGCAGCAGCAGCATGGAAAATAGAAGGCAGAAAGCACTTAAACGGTTGTGCGAATTTGTTGCCAGTGAGCACTTTGTCGAAATTGGGTAGTTTTATTATTTTCGCCATATTTTTTTTTTTTTTTTTTTTTAGTTTGAAAGGCAAAAATTATGGTTGATGGTCTTTATGCTGAATTAAACTGAATATTGTATTCAAATTATATGAGCACATTGTATAATAAAGCTGAATTAGAAATTAGTGCGCAGATAAAATTTGGGATTAATATTTTGTTCTGAATAATTTTAGCACTTAATTATATTTTTATGGGTATAGAGGTGATAATAGGTGTTTATATAGTTATTTTTTTAGGTGAGAGTTGAGAGTATACAATTGTATGAACTTGGAGACAGACTAAAACTCCCATGGTTCGAATTACCTGAGGTTTGCTACCTTTAAATATAAACCGAAATCCCAAGATCTTTGACACCAACCAATCAGAATCAACGAAAAGAAAATGTGGTACTATTTTTGATTTTTAACAGTACACCGAGAAAATGTTACCACTTAAAATAGAAAAAAAAAATAATAAGATTTTTCCATGGTTTACATCCAATAAGGAAGTCTTATTAAAACTACAGAGATAATCTTATCAAAATGTTGGTTATCGTTTTATAGGATAGAATACTTTTATTACCTATAGTCCAAAATGCGTTTCGCCCAGATACTACAGTTAGGCTCATCAGTTAGATGCTGTTGTAAATTCGGTAAACATCGACCAACAAATATTACGTCTTAGAAAGGTATTACAGCATCTAACTGATGATGATGAGCCCAACTGTAGTACCTGGGCGCAACGCATTTTGGACTACAGGTCATACAATTATTCAATCTGGCTTTAATACAAACAGTCCACAAAGCACAAATAATATTAATTAATTGTTTGAGTTTTCTTCAAGATAGTTTTATGTAGTGCTGCAGTTTCTACTGTTACGACAGTGGACTGCTATTTTTTCGCTCGAAGAAATCCAAATTTCTCCAAATCTCCTGTTTCCACGAATTTTGTTCCTCAATTCTCCTGTTTTTTCCGTTGTACTATTATACATTATAAGCTTCTTAATAAAATAATTTATTACTTATTACAAACTTCCTATAGTTTATTTAACTTCTTGACACATTATGCGTCATTTTAAACTCCAAGAAACAATGTTACTAGAACATACCTGTTCAAGTTCTTTTTCAAGTTCATCCCTGTTTTGAAGTCTGCATTGCATTTGAAAATTATTGAAGTTCACAATTGATTTGGAATTTGGACAAAAAAATATATATAAACTTATTTCTAATCTGATTAGACCAAATCAAAATTTTAGACTTTACCAGCGCTGCCGTTTTGAAAATTTGGAAAGGAGTATTTCAGACGATTAGAGGGGAGTATTTTGGGTTCATGGGGAGTACGTAAAAAGAGCAATAACTATTGATATTACCAATATAACTTTAGTAAAGCATTTGCAAAATTGGTATTTCAACTCATTTTATTTATCACTTAAAGGTGAAATAAAAGAACAAACTGAAAATAAAAGTAAAACAAACTTAAGCAAAGAAAAAACTTTAAAAAAGTCAGACTTTATTGTTACGTTATCCGCAAGACTTTATGAGCTTATTTGTAATTATTATACACAAGAGCTCGATTGATGGCCACTTATTGTAATGAATGTATATTTTGAAGAAGAGATTCGCATTACCAATAAAACTGTATTAACTGTGACAATGCTTAAGCAGGTTCTATGTGTATTTTTATTATATACAATATACAACTGGTAAACATGCGTTTATCGTTGGCACTGCTGTGATATGTACAAATTAAAGAACCAATAAATGCTTTCAATGAGATAAGCATTGGTTTACAAAGAGCATTTTGAGTTGCGAACAGATTTAGCTATAATACTTCCAAATTCAATTGAAGAATTCGTTGTTGTGCAAGAGCCTCCACAATATTACCCGTTACAAGATTTGTACAAGGTCTGATCTATACCACTTAGCCCAAAACAGCCAATTGGCACAAATTGACACCACTTTCTGCCAATTACTGTTCCAGACTTACAGAAAGTAAAATATTTCCTCTTCCTGACAATTTCTTGTCAATTTCTGTCCAATAAATTTTTGTAGGCAACAATTTTTGGGCAAAATTTACAATGGTCAGTTTGACGTTTGTCATAAAGGAAAAAAATGTTTCGTAGTTATTGTGGAAAATATTAGTTGAACAAATAAATTAATTTAGAAGCACTAAAATACAAAACAATTAGTTTGATTAGAAAAATGTTAATTTTAAGCAAGGAAGAAAATGAAGAAAAAAATGTTGTGTTGACGTTTAAAAATTGGCAGAAAATTGTGCTCAAGCCGTCCCATACTTTTTCGGACTTAATTTCTTTATGAGAGATCCCCACTCTTTAAATTTTGATAATCTGCTAATTTCTGCCCAAAAAAAGTCTGGCTCAGACTTATCGTTTCAAAGTTCGCAATTAATTATACGTTTAACTATACAAATCACCTACGATTTTCACAAACGAAACTGACTGAAATGAATCTGCATCTGCGATTTTCAATTATAAACATGTTTCTGTATTTACATTCCAATCGGTGAATAGATTTTCGGCATAATTTTTTAAAAATATAAATATAAATACAATATATATATAGTTTTTTCTATTGTATGATATCAGAAATGCTAGCCGAGCACTTAGAATCCGAGGTAACTGATTAATTAATAAAAATATGAATGACGTTCACACTATTTCAGGATTGAACGTACGTATCATATTAAATCGGAAATGCCATCTGTATTGAATGTGTGCGAACGTTTTGGATATTTTCGAAGGGAGTACAATTGCAGTGAAGGGAGTACGGGTGTACAGTGAATACTCACCTAGTATTCACTTCGGCAGCGCTGGACTTTACTTTTCATTTGATTGGTATAATTTCAAAGATTTTCTTTTCCACTTTTGAGTAAAATGAAAAAAAAACTGGCTACAGAAATGATATTAGCGATTAGTTTAAATGTTAGAATATAGTTTTATAGGGGGCCTTATCCATTTTTTATGGTTTCGAACCTACAAAGGTGAACCTAATAATTATAAATAAGATTCATATTATTAATAGACAATATCAATAGGTTTATGTTGATATTCTATTTAAATTATTAAAACTATTTTAAAATAAGATTATAAACATTTTTTTTATGATTAAAAAAGAAAACGTCTTCTAAAGTAGGTAACAATAAGGATTGGAAATAATAAGATTTGACACATTTTTTAGTTATATACGTGTATGCGGGCTTTTCCCATAACATTTCTTCATTCTTAACTCATTTTTGAAAAAAAAAAAAGTGGAAAAACTATACCACTTATTTTATCAGTTGTTAAGGTTGGCGAATCTAACGTTCGAATTTTTGGAAAACTTCGAACATTACATATTCAATTCAGAAAAAAAATTGGTACAAAAATCAATTATATTTGGTTGTAAGTAATTGGCAGTAAAAAGATTGAAAGGGCGTTATTAATAAATGGTGGAAATTTCACTAAGGAATTTGAGTTTAATTAAACGTTCAATTCCCCCGCCGTAATAGGTGGTTTTATGTAAACTCTAATATCCTGTTTTTTCTACCCATTGAACAAGAATTTTCCTGTTTTTTTTTTTAAACCATCGGACGGCAGCACTGGCTTTTATGGGATATCCACATATTTTCAAGAAGATAACTTAGTAAGCTTTAATATGACTTCTTAAAACAATAAGAAAAACTTTTTGAAAAGTATGAGCAAACCTATTTGAAACAATAAGAAGATCTCATTGATTATTCATGTGAAAATCTTTTAGATACAATAAGAAAAGAAACTTCGTAATAAACTTACATAATTATAAACACATATAAATACATTTTTATTAAAAAAGAAATGTGTTTTTATAAAGCCCTGTAAAAGTGAACATTTATTTGAACATTTGATTTATTGTTTTCCATTTTTTAAGAAAATAACTAACAATCACTTATCACCTTAATTACTTTTTTTCCCGAGCAGATCACAACCTAACCTTATCGTTTCAAAGTTCACAATTAATTATACGTTTAACTATACAAATCACCGTTGTGGGCAAACATCAAGCACAAGGGCTTGGATGGACAGACACGCGCAAAAATAATACTTTTTTCAGCATGTGTACCCAAGCTCAAAACACAATTATAGAATTTATGAAAAAACTTATACTAATTAAAGCGAATTCTTTTTGATTCCAGAAGATTTCCTTATAGTGAGTAGACGAACATTTGTAAAAAGTTTACAGGTATAAAACCTGAAAAAAGTCATACGGTTTTCTCAAACTCATAGAATAGCTATGAAAAAACAACGGAATTTGTTACCTAAATATTCACAAGAGAAAAACATTTGATTTAAGAAGATTTACTTATTAGCCTTTACAGTAAAAAAAATAATAATTAGATTTTCTTCTTAAAACTGAAAAGAAATAAGGTTTTCACATTATTTATTTTATTTAACATGTTTTCCATATAGAAAAAGTAGAAAAAAACTCTTCAAACTTCAATACGTTTTTATTCATAAAATCAATAAGATTTATCTATTAAAATATCATATTATGCAATGTTTTTAATAAGATTTTTTGTTAAAGTGGGTCAATATGGGAATCTTATTGATTTTATGTAGTACCTTTTCGGACTGATTACGGAGAATGCGGCTCTGTTTTAAATTATTTTGACATCACTCGAAACCATGAGAATCAACAAGAGCGAACTATGCAGAAATGAATTATTGATTTTGTGCCAGGAATTTCTTTTGTCATGGAAATCGAAGAAAAATTCTTCGTCGAATAAAAAGTACTTAAGAAACCCAGAAGGTGATCTGAGGCAACTTTCAATAAAAAGTTCTTTTAGGAACTTTAGATTTTCTTCAAAGAAACATAAATAACTATTTTCAAAAAAAAGTTTTTTTTATAATATTTCAAGAAAAACTAAAAATATTTAAAATATTTAATAAATAAATAAAATGTTTTTCATAAGTACTAGATAGTACTTTTAGAAAATTTCCGGGCAATTGTTAATGGGACAATCATGAATTAATATTGCTAATGCATGACACTATTCCTTTCCATAAAAAAGTTACATTCCCAATCTGCAAAAAATGAACATGTCGGTTGTAATTTTATAAGCAAGGAACAATAATCTGTACTGCATAAATGGTTCAATGTAATGTCAAACTGCAACGTTCGTGGAAGCCACCTCTTCGTTACTGATCAAAACGCAAACCATCAATTCCTCAGTAAGGCTCGTTTGCTGATACCCAATTTAAGCATTTAAGTTCTACTTAAGCACTTGTTTGACAGTTTACGCAGAGGAAAAAGTAGGCCATAAGCGTCTTAAGTTGAACATACATATTTATGATGCGTATCAGCAAACGGGCCTTAGAGACTAAGCGAGGGCGAGGGGCATAGGTCCCGGGTGGCACTAAGAAGCTATCTATCAGGATAAACTATGCTTCACAGTACATAATCTGACATTCCGCGAGTCACAAAAACATCACATGAACGTTGCTCCCTATTTTGCAACTAAGAATCGTAATAGCATTGGTTGAAACCGTAGACAAAGTTTCTCTTTAAACCGCATTATATCAAAGTAACTGGTAGTTTTTTTCCGGTTCAGAATTTTATTGCCCACAATCATTTGTAATCAAATTGTCAATTCATATGACTAATCAATACTTTCACTGACCTGCAATCAAACAAATCCCTCAAGTTAAGAAGAACAGCGTTAAAACGATTCACATTTCATGTACCATGTACCTACTGCTCGACGAGCTGATTTTTCTACAATTGTCGAGCAAAAAGCTGTGCATCACATCTAATGTACACGAGGTCCTGCAGTATATTCTCGCCTTTGTGGTTTGCTTCCAGAAAAACTCCAAAGGAATTCCAAGAACGAATTTGCAGACATGTTACTTTGAGAACACAATTCGACCTTCATCATAGTATTCACTTTGGGAATCAATCCAACTCTACACCGTAATAAGGCTATTCAAGACTACACACTTATAAGAACAGCTCGTGTAGGTTTTCTTTCACTGGTTGATTTCTTTCGAAGATTTATGCCCAAAGCATCCGAAATTCAAGCTCCACTTCACATTACCATTAGTAATCCACAACTACAAGAACAAATGTTCACAACCTGTTCTATGAACACCAGAGATAGAAGAACCTTTCAGCAGTTACAAAGACGGTTAAAATTTCGCCACACTTCTTGCCCATCCTAGCTACACAGCAAAAGTTGGTCTTTTTTTAAAAATGCACAAAGCCAATCGATTAAAACGTGCTTAATGTGACCTTGTTGGCAACCATTGTTGTTTTTTTTTTGTAACAAAATATCCGAGAAGGGGAGTTTTTGACCAATTTTTATAATCGATAGATACTTTCCTCATAATCAATAAGCCAACATTTTCATCATCTATTGGAAAGTCAACTGTTCACAATAGCCGTGTTTTATTGGGAATCTATCCATTGTACAGTAAGTAATTCCAAAAAAAAACCCACCAACCGTAGCCTTTCTTTTAGGTTTGTAAGAATGGTACCCCTGGACAGCTATCACAAGCAATAACAGAGTTTTTTGCATAGAATAATTAAGAAAATTTCAAAATTATGACCAATAATTTACTTTAAAATGTATAAAATACTAGCAGACCCGGTCGCGCGTTGCAGCGACTTTATTGTATTGCGTTCAATTATTAGATATTAAAATTGGTATTATTAAGGAAATGATTGATAAAGAATGATACAAACGTCAAAATAATTTTTAATGAATAGGAAATGTTTTATTAATTTTATTATAAATTAACAAATAAGGTAGATTTATTCTAATAAGTAGCAATCTGTGAATTCCATTAATTAAGAACTAAATAATGAACAATATTTCTCGTTTATCTCTGTTTCGTTAAAACTAATAAACTTGATGATTTTCCAACGCGTGAGCATGCAATATACAGCTGACCATGGGCAAAACACGGATTCTCCTTTCCAAGCCAAAAATTGTCATTGTCTGCCCTTGCGACTTATTTATAGTGATCGCGAAAGCCAAACATATAGGCTTTTGAAAGGTATTGTTGAGTCTGATGGAATCATAGGTATCCGTTGTAAGCTAACAATTGTTTCTACCATCTTGATTATTTCGAAAACGATTCTAACAATTTTGATAAAAAAAAAAGTGTGTGTAGGTACTATTTTAGGTATATTCTGCATTTTGGCCAAACATTTTTTTTAAACATTTTGTTATTAACGGTACCTCCCATACAATTTTTTTTTGATTTTCGACCCTTTCATAAACGGTTGGACGGATTTCGTTCAAAGTTTTTATATAGGAGGTCCTTCAAATTATAAATAATATTGCTAATTTTTTAAATTTTTTTTATTATTTCATTGGCGTAGCCATCTTGGATTTAATGGAAATAACATAACCAACACTACTGCTGATTAGTGTTGCTAATCATTAAATTTTCTTCAGTGAATTATACGATATGAAATCTGTGCACGAATTTCCAATAAATGTACCAATAATTGTTTTGTTCTATGAAAACTGAATTTCGCCTCTAAAATACATTTCTTATTCTGAGACCAAATACCAATACTCAAAAATGTGGTTTCATTCTATTTTTTATTGAACTGCATATGTACTTAATAGAATTAATGAAGTGTGAGCCCTGAATAACAACGACGCAGAGAATCGTACATATCTTTTGTTTTCACGTTTCTCTGTTTTTTTTTTTATAAATGGAATATAAAATAAAATGCCCGACTGGATCGCTCGTACTTGCGCTTATGTGCGATTATATCGTATGCAAAATATTTCTATTAATAATCTAAATATATTTTTAAAGTCGTTTTTACTTAATTTATTTATATAAAATAATCGTTCAATTTTTTTCTAAACAAAAAAAAATTGGTGCGACAATTTTAAACATTTAATAATATCAACTTAGAAACGAAAATCATTGACACGTTTTCGAAATACTGAATTGAAAAAAATTTTTTTTTTGTCAAAAATCAAAAAAATATATATTTCGAACATTTTGGTATGAAGTTTTATTTATAATTCGATGGACCTTAAATATAAACATTTTTATCGAAATCCGTCCAGCCGTTTATGATAAAGTCGAATATCAAAAATTTTGTGTATGGGAGGTACCGTTAATAATAAAATATGTATCTAAAAAAAATGTTTGACCAAAATGTAGACTATACCTAAAATAGTGCACATACTTTTTTTACAAAATCGTTAGAGCCGTTTTCGAAATAATCAATATGGTAAAAAAAATTGTATGGCAAGTACCATTATTATTAAGTATTAGGTATTAAAAACTATCCTATCTTAGGAACACCAGCAAAATAAAAAATTCAAAAAAAAAACATGAAAATCGGTTAGATAGTTTCGGAGTTCATTCAACACATCAACGTGACACGAGATTTATATATAATAGATAATAATATTAATTAATGTCTGAAAACCATTTTTTTTTTGCCTTTTTTCTCCATTTTCAATTTTAAATTCGAACATTCAAAGAAAAAAAATAATAAGTGAATGGGTTTGTTAATAGACTATGCCCAAAGTCCCTTTTTAAACAAGGAAATTTTTGTATTGCTTTAAAAATCGTCTTTGGCGTTTACACGAGGAAACAAAATTGTGGAGATTTCTTTGTTTCCTTTTAATGTTTCTTGGTTTGGACGCACACTACACGTACTTTAAATTATTGACTCCTCTTACATTTGCCCTTTATATTTCATGCTTTTAATTATTTTCTGAGTAGATAGATAGATACTCGTAGTTTTATTCTTCAAGTCAATTTACAAATTTATTTTCTGAGCGTGTCTTGAACTCAATTCAATAATCACTCATCAGACTTCACTTAACATAAGCTGAGTAAGGAACAAATAGTTAGCATTTTGCCATTTCTATGTCCAGAAAAAAAAATGAGATCACAAAAATGTAGGCCCAGTCCATGTAGTGAAGCGAAGTCTCTCCATGGCCAACGTCCATTAAACAGTAAACAAAAAGCAAATTTTGTGAAGTTCCGTTGCCGCTTAGTGCGTTATCTTATAACTTATAGAATTTCATACGAATAAATATTTTGCAGCGCAGTGTCGAACAGTTCGTCTTTAGTGTATTTCAAACCAGTGCGGTTCTACCTTAATTTAATATTTCCACCCATCCAAACTTGTCAAATTGCTTTATTGTAGATTTAAATAAAAAGATGATTTTTTTTCACCAAACTCCATTTATTTATAACTACCAATAAAAATTGGAAACAAAAATTGATCTTTGTTAGTCAAAAATAAAAGTAAAACGGAATTCATTCCACAGCGATTGATTTTCTTGTTCAAAATGGAAATCGAAATTTGTTAAATTGCAGATATAAGTGGAATTTTAGACGTCCACCAGAAAATAATTGAGCAAAGAATGCAAGCAAATTTTACTTACATTTTTTAATAGGAAAAGTGAGAAATTTTTCACAAGAACAGCTTATATATGTATTTATTAAAAAAATGGAGTTAACTAAGATTTTAGAAATATAAGCTGGCCAACTATAAAGAAAATAGAATAAAAGAATCAAAAAGATGGATTTGTGCTACGAATGGAAATTACCATCGAGATTCAATCCAATTATCAATCGTACCAACAAAACTAACAAACTCAAATTCGATACTCGAATAAACATCAACCAGCCATCCACCGTAGCTTCTACTTTAGCTTTTAATCGATCGTAGCGAATTGTATGTAAAATCCTACGACTGATAAATTTACGGTGGATAAATTTCCCAATAAAATACGGCTAATATATACTGGCAAACCTTTTAAATCATCACCAGTGCAACTAAATCACCATCGCTGAGTTTTTTATAGCGACATTCAACATACCTCTCACATTCGAGCCATATATTCCGTTTTATACTATAAAGCCATGGCTGGCTAAACGAAGTAGGAATTTCAAGATTTCCTCAAGACAACATCTCCTGTCCCTCAACTTAAGGAAGTTTTGGACCTTAACACCTCAATACCCATCTACTGTGACACATCTACATGTAATCTAAAACCTTTTGTAGCTATATTTAACCGTCGTCACATTTTTGGTCAACATGCTTACAATTCACAGTGTGTTAACTGATAAAACGTAACAAGGGGTGGTAGGGAATTGTAATAAGGGGTGAAATTTTTAGACTCATTGTGAATCTTGATCTCGAGGAATAAAATTGCCATTGACCGTAGTTGGTGGAGCCAAGCCAGGTATCGATCAATTTAGAATGATTTAGTCTATCAGTGTTCGTCGTTCGATGAATCCGTGTGTCATCTAAGGTGGATATTTTGTGTTCTAACTAAAAATTGTTGTTTTGAGTTTGAATTAGTTGCCTAAACAGTGGCTCCTTCTGAGCGAGCAGTGATATTGTAGGCCAATGCACCTAGATTCAGTGGAAAGCTTTGTATTTATATGATGTTTTTTAGACGTATGGTTTTCAAAAAGAAATAAAACGCATATAATTATAGATAAGATAAAAGTTTGCCATTGTCTTTCTTAAAATGATTTCAAGCAAGTGGCTGGCTCGAATAAGTACCAGACGAGGGCCAATTTTGGAGCAATTGGGGCCGTATGTCAGTAATAACGCGCCGAATATTCTCTTCCAAAGCGTTAATAATCTTCGGTATTTCTTCGTAGTCAAGCGACTTCACATAACCCCACAAAAAGTAGTCCAGGCGTGTAAAATCGTACGATCTTGGAGGCCACGCCACAGGCCCACGACGCCAGATATCACTAAAAGTTTCCTTCAATAAATTGGTTGTTGCCTCCAACTTTTTGAGGATGCAACGGTGTCTCCACACTGGCCTGTGGATTATCCACACTCCAAATATGACAATTTTGCATATTAACGTACCCATTTAACCACAAGTGAGCTTCATCGCTGAACAAAATTTTCTTGTGAAAATCGGAATCGGCGGCTATCTCGTTTTGGGCCTATTCATGCACAATTTGCAAACGTTGTTCAGAAGTAAGTCTATTCGTTATGAAATGACAAACCACGCTGAGCATAAATCAAATGACAGCTGTCAAAAAGACCAACTCCGAAAAAAGTATTTGCCAGATTGAAACCACACGTGTAAAAAAACACCCGTTACTAGAACTTGTTATTTATTTTCAGGAACATGATGGAACTTTAACATTGTAAAACTTTACTATCTTAGTAAATAAATATAATTGTAGAGACCTAGCACGCAGGAAATACTATCTTATAATGCTTGTTAGAGATAGCATGGGAAATCATATAGACTGCCCTTACTTGCTTATCATGATATATAACTTATTTGCTCCCTCAAGGCACATAAGAGAACGCGAACTTTTTAATATACCGCGTTTTAATGTTTAAGCACCTCCGTCTATTTCGCTTGTTGGTTTGATTCTTGTTGAAAACAAATCATACAAAATGGATAGGTAAGTAATAAAATATATTAATAAATCCCGTTTGTTGATACGCATCATAAATATTGATGTTCAACTTAAGCCGCTTGTGGGCTACTTTTTCCTTTATGTAAGCTGCCACATAAGTGCCTATGTGTTGTAGAACTCAAATGTTTAAGCTTAGTATGAGCAAACGGGGCTAAATCTTTAGTGTAAAATTTAAACAACATTATTTAAGGTTTGTTAGGCTAGGCGCGCACATACAGCTTTCAGTTTTGCAACAGTTTGGTTGCTACAATGAATACCTACCATGGACTTATATGAGAGTGCGCGCATACGCAAAAACTATTCAGTTATCAGTACGAGCAACTTAAAAGATTTTGTTTTGGCAGAAATCGAATAATCGCCCCAAATAAGTTCCTCAGTTTGTATCACACCGAACTATATGTAACTGCGCGCACATTAAATCAAAATATTGTATGTGTGTTGGTTTATCTCGTTGATTGATTTTTAAGTTGCTTATGTGCGCGATTATCGTTCAACTAGTGATTAAACTATTTCGTTTCGGAAAAATTGCATGTGCGCGCCTAGCCTTATTGTGACTAAAAACCTCGAGAAGATCACGGATATCCTCACAGATGAAAATGAGCCGCAATCTCCCTTATAGAGAACAGACAAAAATATTTAGCCGTTTAAAATTTTGTATTACAACCAAAGCTGAGGAATTTCTTAAAAAATCGATCCTCACAAGTTTTAGCAAAAATCGAATTAAAGCTTATCATTTTTATTTAGAACTCTTACAACAACTGCTACTAATATTTGAATTCAACAACAATGATTTGGGAAATTTGCTCCTCCCTGTCTTTACTATTCACACACAAAACAATTGCAATCGGCTTTTCTTCAACGTATTCAATAATTTTCCAAATAATTAACAAAGCAACCGACAATTAGCAAGTGTGACCAGGTGTGTATAAAGTTAATAAAGGCCGAAGTTGTTTGTAAAACAACTGTATTTTTTTTTGCTAAAATTTTTTAAACCCAATGGCACGAAAGTTCAGCAAAAATCTAGTATTTTATTATACAAACGTTTTAGTTGTTTAGATTTGTTTATAGTAATGATTTTTTTTTAATAATTCTAACTATGCCAGTAAGACCTAAAGTCTTCTAAGTGATGCAAACTGAATTGCACGGCACTAGATAGAAGCAATGAAAATCTTATAAAAAAAGTATCTCGAAAATTTAGGACGGATTTTGATGAGTATTGAAATCTCTTTTTTTTTAAGTTTTGTATGCACTTTTTTAGAGTTTATTAATATACATGTCATTATAAAATTTAAAATAATTTTTTTTGATTAGTTTTAAAAATATTGATTTTTCAAAAAAAAAAAAAAAAAATTTTAATTAGAAAAAAAGAGTTTTTCAAAATTTAGATATTCACAATTAGTTTGGATCCCTAGATCTTCTCAGATGTGAAATTTTATAAAAATCTAATGTACCGTTACCGAGAAAGCCAAAAATTAAAAAAAAACGCTATATGAAAGGTGCCGTTAATAGACTTTTCCTTAAATTTGGTTCCGATCAAATGATATCCTAGTACCAACAAAAAAAAAATCAAAAAAAATTTTTTATCAAAATCGTTGGAGCCGTTTTTGAGAACAATAAGATTTTTCTTAATGGTACCATTATTTTTAAGCCTAAAAATAAAATTTCAATTTTCCTTCTGAGGAATGTCAAAGACATACTAAATTTGAAGGAAATCTCTTAAGTCGCTGCAGCTCATTATACATACAGACGGACAGACTGACAGATAGACATTTTTGTCGATCACTTTTTTAGGCTTCTGTATAATCGTAATGTCATGTTTGATCGTTAGAATTTTTTCCGAATGCATAACTTCCCTTATAGTACATATAATCGCAAGTAAAAATTAACTTTTTATTGATGTTTTTTTTTTAAATACTTATCCCCAGTTTCACAGTGCAAGTTTAAACTCCACTTTTGGTTTAAGCTTCAGATCAACAATTTATTCGGTTTCACAGTATCGTTTCAACTTTGAACAGTGTTCAATTTGTGGTTTAGGTTAACCGAGATTATTATTATTCTGCCGTTTAAACTTCAGTTCAGTGTTTTTATCGTTTTTTTTTTCTTCAGAAAATATTATGAACAGAACAAATTTGTGTATTTAAAAGTTATCTAGTTGTTATAGTGATTTTGAATATTATTATATTTAAACGAAGTCTGATCTGAAGATCAGATTTCACTGTGAGACCGAAAGAATTAAACCAAAAATTTGAACTCGGTTTAAGGTTCAGTTGATCTTTAAGTGAAGTTTAAACTCCCACTATGAAACTGGGTGTTAGACTTACCAAGCAACTTTACTTTATGTTTATGTAATAATATGGGTTTATTTTCCGACCAACTTTTTAGTAATAAAAAAAAATCTACGAAAAAAAGTCACTTTGGGTATGACCAATTTAGGTAAACCAAATATGAATGTCAGTTAATTTCTAACAGCTGACTTTCAAAATAAGATTTATTCAAGTTCATTTTTTGCAATTGGCTGAAAATTAATATTATTCGCTGGGATGTCAAAATATTAAAAAATTGATTAGTTCAGTGTTTTTATCGTTTTTTTTTTCTTCAGAAAATATTATGAACAGAACAAATTTGTGTATTTAAAAGTTATCTAGTTGTTATAGTGATTTTGAATATTATTATATTTAAACGAAGTCTGATCTGAAGATCAGATTTCACTGTGAGACCGAAAGAATTAAACCAAAAATTTGAACTCGGTTTAAGGTTCAGTTGATCTTTAAGTGAAGTTTAAACTCCCACTATGAAACTGGGTGTTAGTATTACCAAGCAACTTTACTTTATGTTTATGTAATAATATGGGTTTATTTTCCGACCAACTTTTTAGTAATAAAAAAAAATCTACGAAAAAAAGTCACTTTGGGTATGACCAATTTAGGTAAACCAAATATGAATGTCAGTTAATTTCTAACAGCTGACTTTCAAAATAAGATTTATTCAAGTTCATTTTTTGCAATTGGCTGAAAATTAATATTATTCGCTGGGATGTCAAAATATTAAAAAATTGATTAAATTGATATATATTCTATTGAAATAGCTATTTCGAAATTCTAAACTTATTATAATATGCTGTGAAAAAATGTGATTAAGTATTTTGGTCCTTGTTATTTTCAATTTTGGTCACAAGTTTTATTTCCAGATGGTAACTGTGGTTGCAATCCTAAGATACAGTTTTTTTTATTTCATTTCGCGTTTTGATACAACACCTTGGAGTATAATACATGCTCGATTTCGTTTTAGATTTTTTTCCCTTTCACACACAAGACAAGATAATCAGACACACACTAAAGAACCAACAAAAATTGTAGATACAAACGTGTCGCAGTACGTTTCAAACAATAGGATCAAACTGGGACTGGGACCTACCGGTAAGTCCCAAATGTGTCATTTTTATTCGCACTGAGTGCGATATCTGCATGTAACTCTATTATATGTGCTACTAGCCTTTTCAGATTCAGACCATAGTTTTATTTACTTTCTTCGAAATACATCGGACACCGATAATTCAGCCTTTGAAAAAAAACTTCACAGCATATTTGTCCATGAATCAATGAAAAAAAGATTACGACACTTCTTTGTTTTAATTATTTTAATGGCGTCATATGTTAAACAAAACCTCCAAATTGTTGTTGTTTGTGGATTAATGGATTTTGTTTCACATATGACGCCAATAAAATAAGAAGAACAAAGAAGTGTCGTAATCTTGTTTTATTTGATTCATGATATTTGTCCAACACTCCAAAAGATATCGCTATGTAAGATTACCAATAGGAGATTTAGCGATTTTTTCGAATGGTGAACCCTCACATATTTTTCAGTGTTTGGTACTAACAATTTTGTTTGTATTTAAAGTGTTTATAATAAGCGTAGTTTGTCTGATTGTGAGAGTAAATTTCAATGAAAAATGAAAAGCATAGCACAAAAATCTCATTAAAAATGGATTCCTGGAAAAAAGTTCAATTTAATCACCATTTTGAAAGAAAAAATAATGTCGCAACAGCTCGTGAGAAATCAGAGCCTAGTGAATTACAACTCCAAACCATTCCTATGCATGTTGTGTGTAAATCGGTGTTAGAGGAAATTTTTTCTGACAACAGATACTCTTACTCCCTTCTTTCCATTGCGAAAAATTACATAGTTACTAAAGTTACTCTAAGTTGGTTAATACAAAGGTAGAAAAAAAAAACAATTTAACGCATCTTCATAAATTTCCAAATTCCAACACCCCAATTCAACAAGACTTTTCCATTAAATAAATAAATTATTAAAACCCACGATTTCATGGACCTCAGCTCCAAACCGCATTTTTTAACTTTCTATAAATTTTTAACAAAACCCAACCTGAGTTCCACATTATTTTTCTATTAAAACTTTTTTGCAATCCTCGATTTTCTCTTCGGAAGCCTTTTTTTTGTTAACTTTTTCCTGCCCATTGCTTACCATTGGAAATAATAAACCAAACATTTTTCTTACCACGTCATTTCAATCGGAATGATTTCGCATAAAACCGTAAAAATGGCCCCAAAAAAAAAACACAACCAGAGGAAAAAGGAAACACTTTAACCTTCGGCGAAACTACCCCCGGCCGGATAATAAAATAAACAACTTCCGAGCGGTCCTCATGTGCGGCACACATGGGCAATTTGAAAATCCTGACTCAGCGATTGTGAATATATCAATCCGGGGATACACGATGGACGTATTCCCAAGTGTTGTTGTTGTTGCTGTGTATATCTATTATAAAGAGATGTAGGAAAACACTTATGCTAATAGATATTCTTTCGCAGGAATACTTTCCACTGTTATATACATTTATATTATCCCGGGTATGGGCTAGGACATCCTAAAATTTCCATACAAACTGGATTGAATAAGTAAGGTATGTTGAGTTGAGGTGGTGAGTGACCATAGTATAGAATCTAAAACCGAACAGATCGAGGCGAGGTGAAGGCATGTTTTGCCGCCACCCTTGAATGCCTAATATACATGTTTTACTGAATGCTTTCATTTTTCGTCTGGAATTCCATCCTCTCTTTAAATGTTGTTCTTTTCGTCGTGTTGGATTGTGCAACGAGTAATGGTATTGCCGACTGGCTGGAGTCAGAGGTGGGGGCAATTTATGTGGGTTTTGGGGATTCCTTTTATTTCAATGTGATGCTGAAATGGTAAAAGGCCGTATATCCTCGGCCAGGTCCCGCAAACTTATGGAAGAGAGAGAGATATTTTATAAAACTATTTAGGGTCTGATGCTGGACAGGTGAAGGAGCGTATCTTTATGTTGTTATTTCTGTTGCCGCTGCTACAATCTTTTGCCCTTTTGACGCTGGGACAGTAGGGTATATATGTGGCAGAAGTGATTTAAAAGTGAAATTGTATACCTAGGTTATATGCAAGTTGACTCAGACTAGTGTCAAAAAATCTCCAGCGAACAGAATTTTTCAAACCGTAACGAGAATTTAAGGCGCGTTTTTTTTCCAACATGGAAGAAAATTCGACCAAAAAAAAAAAGGCAATTTACCCCTTATGTTTTAGCTATTCGCTCAGTATTTTCAACACTTAACTCTTATTCCGCAAAAAAAAACTGTATTACCGGCGGAAAATAAATTTCTGATATCAATATTTTATTTCTGGGCGTCCGTAGCCAATATTGCATGTGCTTTCAAAACAAACACCCCTAATGTGTAAGAGTAGCGAAATTAGGTTTATTCAGAGTTTCCTGCTCTGTATTCAGCTGTCAATTTTGATTTTATATAGAACACTTCTCTGGATTAAATTTATTGTTTATACAAATTAATTCATGTGTATTATTTCCTTGCTGCGGAACAAAATATAATTCATTGTTAAATTTATTGTTTTTTTTAATTATGCTGACATTCACAAACATTTAATCGTTACTAAATTTGAGTTTGACACTGACGTTTTAAGAAACATCGCCAGTATGTTAAATGTTCCTGTAAGCAAACGTCATATGTACATCAACGAAAAATAGCTTTTTACATCGTCAGAAGAAGTTAACACCCCTCACTGTAATTATTGTTAGTAGTTTTTTTCTTGATTTCTCCAAATGTCAATTTCACTTAAGTAGTTCAGTGAGTAAACTTAATGAAAAGCTTGCGAAATTATAGGCATGGCTTGCCATTACTTGTACTCGGATTATTTCATTCGAACATTTCAGTGCCTCTCGGGCTATTAAAGGTCTAAATTCAGCCAATCCTAGTATTGATGAAATTCTTATTCGTTGAATTTGAAATTGCTTTTGGACGCCCCCACCTCAAGTCGTATATGCCATTTTCAAGCCTAATATTCATTAAATAATGATGGTGTACCACAGGGCTCCATTTTGTCTCCTACTCTCTTTCACATATTCATCAATGATCTCTTGTCTAAGACATTTAATCCATCGAACTGTTTTACTGACGAAATTGCACTTATACTGAATTAGTTCAGTTCTTTCAAGTTATTTTGCCCACTGTTTGATATGTGGAATAATTTTTGATATTCAGCATTCGGCTCTTGTCCATGGAGTTATTCAATTTTATTGAAGGTAGGTTATTATGTGATGTGTGTGAGGGGGTTTTGGATAATTTTGAATATTTCGCTCGTATAAATTGCTTGCTAAAAATAAACTTTTACTGGAAGTCTCTGAAGGTGAATATGGTATCTTTATGGAGTTACAGGTAGAATTTATGAAAATATAAAAGTAATATAATGCATATCTATCTATGGATGTGGGAATAGTCATTTTGGCATTATTTTCTGTGGAATATAAAATAAAATGAGGTGATAATTATAGCCCAGAAATGTTGTCTTGCGAAATCGGATTTTTTCCTTTACAAATTATTAGAGTTCGACGTGCACGGGGGTCTTTATTTCTTTTTGTAAATATTGTATAATAATTTAGGGCCTCTGATTAAGAATTAAAATACATTTGCACATTAATATAATATATAAATCTAAATGTATAACAGTTTTTCTTAACTAAAGAGATAATGCTTTAAAATATTTACTGCTTAAAAAAAACTTTACTTGCCCAAAGTACATCCACTGGCCGGCAAACGAGGAGGGAATCGATCTGCTGAAAAATTACTACTAACAAACAGAGCTCCATCAGAAGTTTCGATGGTTGTTGTCTATGGTTTGACAGTTGAAAATGTCAAACACTATCGACATTTCTGTTCAGTAAGGTTTGGCAATTCATCATGATTCAAAAAAAAACTAACTTGAAATTTTAATTAAATTACAACATTCAGAGCTTTTTGTTGGTTTAGTAGTAGTAGTAATAGTGATTTCATTTAACAATTAAAGAATTCTTGTTTTTGTTTTACAATTTCACAATTTACGCCTTGCCTCTTACCGTCAGCGAGAAATAGAGAAAGAACAAATATAATTTAAACTTATCGAATTTTACACATTTTTTAATAGAAGAGGCAATTCTTGGTTGTATTGAAATATACATATAAAAAAATGACATTAAAAGGAATTATATCAAGAGGACACAACTGATTTTTAAAAAGCTTCATTTACAAATTGATTTCTATATCTTAACGCTGTTTTGACAAAGCTGTATAGACGATTCAAATCTGGTCCATTTAATAATTCTTTGGTTTCATTTGCAGTAAGAGATCTTTTTCCCAAATGATCTTGACGTATAGTAGCAAGGATAGGACACGTTCCTAAGAAATGTAGGACATTTTCGGTCGCTAACCGAATGATTTCACCTCTGATTTTAAAAATAGTTGATATGGTTGATATGGAGTGCCGATCTTGAAAAAAATTAGCTACACCTAGGCTGTGCTGCAGAGTTCTGTAAATATTTCTGGTCGAGCTACGTTGCGCCATCTGCGAAAATTCGGTAAAACATGTCTGCTTTATCCTGTCCAGCATTACTTGAAAGTTTTTTCAGCAAGTACTCTAATCACTCTCCACTATCTGCACGTTGTCTTGCACCTCCATGCGCGACCATTCTGCGAAAAATTGTTCGGTCGTAGGTGCCTTGCAATGATGTTGAGCAGTCGATGGTTTCCAAGGGTCATCACTTTAAGGATGTAGTTGAAATGCAACTTCAGGGAAAAGATATAAAGAGGCGGAAGACCTGTTTCCAGATGCAGCATATAAGTAGGGGTATTTTCTGGGAGCCAAAATATTTTCTTGTTGAAGTACCTCAAGAGTTTTTCTACTTCTTCATACTGAAGAAGCCCCAAACCTGTCCTGCATAGCACATAATCGACCTCATCACCGCTTCAAATAGCTTGAACTTGGCACTCGGTGCTACACGTTTTTTCCCAAGCACTCCCTTCCAGTTTAATGGCTTTTTTATACTCTACTAGCTTCCCCTGTAGGTGTTTGTTTATAAGAGAGCTGAGGAGTGACGATAACTCCGAGGAACTTATACTATTTTACCAACTCGCGGTTTCTATTTTTCCAGGTCTATTTTTCTTCTTTCCGTCCACCGGAAATTTGAATCAATATTTACATTACGATGATAGAGAAGACGAAAAAAGTGGTTCAAGCAATTTCATCCATCTATCTATCTGTATGTCGATCTACAGCCCAAAGCGCTGAAGCAATTTTCAAACTTTATAATTAAACGTTTTAGGTGATTGGGTCGATTCTTTTTAAAATCCCATTTTAGCCCCAAAAATAGTTAACGTTATTTTACAAACAATTTTTTGATTCCGTTTTTCTTTTTTTACTCTCTCTAAACGGCTCAACAAATTTCGATCAATTTAAAATGACACTGCCTAACACAATTTTTGAAAAAATATTTGTTTGGATTTTTTTGAAAAAATCATTTTTATACTTAAAACTTTTGTTTGAAATTTATACTTGACCACAGGATTGCCAATATCACTGTGCTCAAACAACTTAATTAGTCCAATTTTAATTCTGTAAATAAATATACCTATGTACATATATCCTAAATTTAATTTTTATGAATTGACTTACGAATTTAAATTTTATTTATATATTTGGGTCAACATAAAGTTTGCTCTTAGGTTCTATCACATCGTATGCAAAAGGTTTTAATTTTTTATTTACATTTTTTTTAAATTTTTTTCTTAAAAAAAAACTTGGTATGTCAATTTTAAATATTTATTATTATAAACTTAAGAACAAAATTTCAAAAATATCATACAGCCGTTTTCGAAATATTGAATTCAAAAAATATTTTTTTTTTCTTTTCAAAAATCCAAAGAAATATGTTTCGAAAATTTTGGTATGCAGTAATATTTTTAATTTAAAGAACCTTCTATATAAAAAATTTGATCGAAATCCGTCGAGCCGAGAAAGTTCAAAATTAAAAAATGGTAGTATGGCATTTACCGATAATAACAAAATATAAAAAAAAATGCTTGACTAAAATGTAGAGTATACCTAAAATAGTACACATTCTTTCTTGTCAAAATCGTTATAGACGTTTTCGAGATAATTGAAATGGTAGAAAAATTTTATGGCAGGTACCGTTAGTCTTGGACCTAGAAAACGATTCGATTAAGTTTAAAGAAAATCACTTAAGCCGCTTAGGCTATAGAGCGTTGTACGACCCATTTTTTTGTTGTTCTCTATCATAGTAATGTCAAGTTTGATTAAACTCTTGAGTTCGACTTTTTTCCCAAATGCAAATCTTGCCCTAGCTACATTGTACGAGTAGATGTATGTATATCCAAGTAAAACATAAAATTATAGAAATGAAACGATATCAAATTAGGCTATTTTTTAAAAATTGTTTTCGTGAATTGAAAAAAAAAATAGACCAATCTGGCAACACTGCTTGTATTATCCATTGTCGTCTACCGTGATTGCACCGATTTTTTTTTTAAATTTGTACTTAACATTTTAGACTTCGTAAAATGGACTAAAAACCTTTCACACAGAATCAAAAACCCGGCTAACGCGAAAAAAATTGATTTTCTTCAAAAACCTGCATCAAAACCACTTGATTTCCTGTATACAAAAGTTTTCGTTAAAGACTGGTTTTCCCGAAAAATCCAAAAATGAAACTATTCAGCTCTCAATTCGATTTTACACTTGTTTAAAATTTCTACATCCCAGCATGTATCCTATACTAAAATTTTCTACATCCCAGTGGTTTATCCAGAAGTTAGAAGGCAGTCATATCAATTGATATGTCAAACAAAACACGTGTATGTGCTGTGTAAACTCTTTTTTCCGTTTTTTTTCAAGACTTCTTGCACAAAACCTGTTTTTGGTTCGGTGTGAAAAGGTTATAAGCAATATTATGACGCGTTCAAATCTTTTATTTTTTTTTCTCGCAAATATAAACTCATGCACCATTCACAATAATTTTTCTATTGAAAACCGAATTTAAACTTGAAACCGGATGTTCAAAACAAATCCGAAAATGTACATAAGTTTATATAAGTAACTTCTTCATGGTCAATTTTGTCTAAGTACATATATCATCTTGTTTTTTATTCTTGTTGAATAAATTTATACATCCTATAAAGCTTTGGATTTCCCAATGGATACCCCAATAATTTGATTGTCAAAAAATGTCTTATAGCAAAATAGGTGCTCTCTAACCAAGCAAAACTACAAAAATAAACTTCAAACATTATGTGTTGGTCCCATGTATTTGTTTAAAAAGATGCACCTGTATACGATTGAAAGTCAAGTCACCAATCACCATTGTCAATCTAAAGATGATTAGGCAAATTCTATCACCAAATTTACATGCTGCGGCTTGTACTTTGATTGATGCAATTGAAATATTCAGCATAAGCAACGAAGATGACGTATGCTTGCTCAAATTGACAGCTGTTAAAAATAAAAAAAAAATTAGACGCAAAAAATACTTACTCTACTGAGCTAAGAAATCAAACAGGCACCTGAAAGTTAAAGTGCGCCCAAAATATAGCTGTGGAAAATGAATTTTTCTATTTGTTGTTTTTACGAATCCATTACTTGCACTTAGATTAAGTAAGTAAAAAACAAAAATCAAAAAAGAAAATATATCTTATGAGATTGAAACCCAAAGGGTTAAAAATCAATGCATGAGATGGGTTTGTAGGCAGGAACAAAAGGTCCTGGATTTATAAATATGTCCCGCAAACATTTATTGATATTCGCTTAAACACATACGTACATGTTTTTTTATTCAAGTTAAATTTATGTTGTACATACACACCCATCCATCACGCTCCCCTTTTTTTGCCAAACAACCCAATATGTGAAACGGAGAAAGTTTAAGGGTTATAATGATGAGAGAGAAGATGTTGATTCCAAAGGCCTGTCAAGGATTAGGTCATCTTTTATAACTATGCTATATGTCGTCTCGCATTACAATTTTAAAGCAGCTCTATATTACCCAAAGGGGGGACATACTGATGCGGCCAACTAGGGGGAAAAACTTCGTCAACCGTCCAACCTATAAGGCAGGCTATAGGACACAACTTTCATGCACTCACACTCAGTCAACATAATACATTGAAAATAATGTAAATTGCCAAAGTTTCTGAGTGGTCATAATATTGTTGTTTTCACTTTTCACAGGACACATACCTACACACTTGTAATCATAAAATACTTTGCATACACTTCCTTATAATCCAACAAGGTTTATAGATTGAATTATGGTGATAGGAATGCCCCAGAGCTAGGGCAGCGTCTGCGACATATGGGATGTCACCAGGAACCAAACCAAAAAACTTTGACTACGTATAAGGATATAAGAGGACAAACACTACTCCAGGACCTCGATGGAGAAAAAGAAAAATAAGCCGCTTGTTGTACCAAAAAAAAAATACCCAAAAAAATGGAAAATGGATATCTAAAAAATTGCTAAGCTTCATATTTAAATTTATGATTATGTCGTCGTTGCTCTGCTGTTGGCGTTGTCCCCCGTCGTCGGTCGTCTTCAAGTTTGTGTGATGATGTGAACTCTCTCCTTAATTCACATTCACATACACGCACATGCCAAGGTCCAAGGGTAGGCTGCTGTACTCGTAGGAGTGTTTAATTCAAATTTATGGATGACAGATTTTCAGCTTTATTTTTCTTTCACTGCGGATAAATTGAAATAAAAAATAAACACTACTTCAGGTTCATTGATTTATAGTAGTGATGGATTTTCTTGTTTGGGCAGTGTCTATTTTTTTTACTGTTAAGGAAAGCTTGCACCAAAAGATGTTAAATTTATATGAATACATAGACACATATACCTAACCTATACTTATTTAATTTTTTTCATGAAGATACGATTAGACGTGGTTAATGTAAATAAAGTCAACGTGTTGACTCTATGTAGTTAAAATGAAGTCAAAATTTGTCACAAATTCGTCACGTTACGTCGTTTGATTGTAAAATAAAAATGTCGTCAATACGTTGGATGAGAACGTTGGCACCTATGTTGACATGAATTTTTGGGATCAACGTATTGGCAATTTTCAATTGCCGTCAACACATACAATGACACATATCATTTTTGTTTTATTGTGTAATGTAAACATATTTTCATTAGGCCGTGACTCCATTAGAAATATTAATTTCGGCCATTATTTCAGACACTACTACGAAAAATAAATTTTTCCTTGCTATGTGGGCAAAAATAAATCGTGAAATTTCATTCTTCTCCTAGAAGCGCTAAGCGCTTTATGTACTTTAGAATAGGTATAATCTGTCTCTTCTGCACAATTTATGTGGGATGTCATGAAACGTCAAATTTTATTTCTCCGTTTATTTCTTCTGAGAAGACAAGAAATAAATACAAATTCTTATGTCTAAAAATAAAAAAAAATCCAGACATAAGGGCCCTCCACAAGAAATATTGACTACATGACACATTTCTTGCAATCTTTTATTTGAAGTGCCAAGCAGCCGACCACCAATAAAAATCGCGAACGAAACTTATCTCTTTTATAATCTAGTTTAGAAAGAAAGATAATTTTTATAATAAAACATTTTTATTTCTTATTTTTCGTGAAGAATCGAAGACACGCTAAATATGCCGTTATGTATGAAATATAACACCGTTGAAATGTTTGCTGCGGCTTTGATATGATATGAATGCTAGAAGTCCAATTTTAAATGGCTGAAGATCAGGGTTATGTTGAGCTTAAGGACAAGACTTCGATTTCTTTATTCAACTGGAACCACATGTTTAATATTGACCTTTTGTACACACCACATCGATCTATTATGTCGACGGGTGCCGTGAAATAAGGAAGATAGCAATAAAGTCGAGTCGGTTAATAGGAAATAGGCGCGAATTTGTTTTTTTTTAGTCGACTATATTTCCTACAAAAATGGTAATAATTTCGATCAGTATGCGGCCTTATTTCCAGTCAGTGCACAAGGAAATTTTGTTCGATGTTATTTCCATTTGAAAAAAAGACAATTCTACATTATTTTCAATGAAATTCATGTACGAGAAGCTCGGTCGTAAAGGGGGAAGCTACCCCCCCCCCCGGGGGGTTTATACAAAGTTTTTTTTGGATTTAAATTCACAGTTTTTGAGTCCACCGTGATCATACAAACCAATTTGTATTTGTATGCATGTATAATTGTACCACAAAATTTCGTCAATAATACAGTTTAGGTGAAAGATATTTCGGTTTTATTTCCATATCTTTCTATATTATTACCAATTATAAATTGCCCACTAAAACACGTTTTGCCAAAATGTCAGTCGCTTGTATTGCCTTCTTGTTCATTCTACATTAATTTACTTCGGTTTAGGCAATAATGCAGACAATGTAAAATCGGTCTTATTGCCACCTGGGTGGAAATAAAGTCGATCGACCTTATTACCATTATACCTTATTTCACGACACCTGTCGATGATGTAGTTCTTTGTTGCATTAGTATTCACACGCACACAAGCCGACGTATAATTTCATGCCATAAACAGCAAACAAATATAATATAGTTGTCAAATTAACATTAAATAAAATGCACAACTCGATCGCACGTACTTGCTCCTACGCTCGATCACATTATATGCAAAAGGTTTTTAAAAGAAACGGCTAAATGTATGTTTAAAGTCGTTTTTCACTTAATTTTTTATATATAAAAATTCTTCAATTTTTTCTTTTAAAAAAATTGGTATTAAAATTTGAAATATTTAATAATATACATTCAAAAGCAAAATTTCAGAAAAAATCGTAAACTCGTTTTCGAAATATTGAATTTTCAAAAAAAAAATATTTTTTTTCAAAAATCCAAAAAAATAATTTTTTAACAATTTTGAAATGCAGTATTACTTAGAATTTTAAGCAGCTTCTGTATCAAAACGTTGATCAAATTCCGTTGAGCCGTTTATGAGAAAGTTGAAAATCAATAAAATGGTTGTATGGCAGGTACCGTTAGTAACAAATTATTTTAAAAAAAATTTTGGCCAAAATGTAGACCATACCCAAAGTAACCAATTTTTATCAAAATCGTTGGAGCTGTTTTTGAGAAATTAAGATGGTAGACAAATTTGTATGGCAAATACCGTTATTTTTGGGGCTAAAACAACGATTCAAAATTCTATTTTGGACAATCACCTAAAATGCCTAAGCACCAAGTTTTAACAAATTCGATTTAGCCGTTTAGGCTGTAGATATTTCTACAGACAGACAGACGGAATTGCGGGCCCCACTTTTTTGGTGTTCTTTCGTCGTAATGTCAACTACGATTAAGATCTCGAGTTCAATTTTTTTTCCAAATACAAAACTTGCCCTATAGTACCTATATCGCAAGTAAAAACAAATTAGTGAAATGAAAATGTTTGTCCGCCATTTTTTTTTCCAAGAAGTATTGAAGCAGTTTTACTTTTAATATATATATAAGAAGAATGCAAATAAGATAACTGTAAATTATCAACATAAGCAGACAATAACAAAAAAAAAATAAAATATATGCCGGTAAGCTAGTTCGATCCTTTTACACGCCATGTTGAGACATAACACTTCGATCTTCAGAAATCGAACTGCTGTTTAAACACATTTCTTGTCACGCGACCAAAAATTCGTGTCGATACTATAGATCGACGAAGTAGTTAGCTGCGTGTGAAAGCGGTAATATAAAAAGAATTAGCTTGTTAAGAAGAGCTATTCACCTAAAAATTCGCTTGCGGCGGCAAAAAAAAATCTTCATTTAGGCGTGTTTGTAGTATAGTGTGTCATCAGTTGCTGAATAAGAAACAATAGATAAACACAACCGATATGATATGATCAGAAGAGACTATTAACATTGATTCATCTCAACTAACATTTTAGACTCGAAGTCATTTTAATAATGGATATTGAATATTTTGTCAATTAGGACGTCTGCGTCTTGTGATTGGGATACAATATAGCTCGAACGTACTTTTTAATGAGATATTCATATTAATAACTTTAGATGAAATCCTCTACTTTGTGCATAAAAATGCACACATAAATATTTGATTATATCTTGAGCGCTCGCTCTACTGTGGAAAATGACCAAAATTGGATTTGTTTTAAGTTCGTTAATTTTCGGAACATAAGTACCTTAATTATCTATGCAATCTTCTCATAATGTAGGTATGTATATGTTTCTTCTGTGGCCAGAATGGATGAATGATCATTCGAGTGCAGGCTGGCTGGCCCTCAGTCCACACGAGAACAAATTCCACTTGGTGGACCCTGTGTGTTGAATCTCATTGTCGCCTATCCGACATTTTGTTTTGTTGACGTACCAATTAATCCAAAAGTGCTCCGCCTCGCTCAAGATATTGGCATCCATGAACTGTCAAAATCTATACAGCTTGCATAGTAAATAGTACGTTTTATCAAAATTTGTGGCTTATAAAAACTTTTGGTTTATCAAAAATGGTTTTTCACCATAACGATATTTTTTGACTTTTGTGTGAAAAAAAAAACACTTAAGAAGTTTTCAAACTATTAAAATTATGATAAAATAAAAACAGAACATATTCAACTTGGTATTTCAAAATACTTTATTTTTTGTTGAGTAATTATATAAGATTCCACTTAAAAAAATAATATCTGTAGGTACCGTCTTCTGGCGTGTTATTTTTGAATGAGCTTTGTCTTAGAGATTTGTTTTGAAATTCACTCCATCTCTTTGTGCCTTGGAAATCCACTTTCGTGATTTTCTGTAATCCAAGTAACAATTTGTTGTTGTTCTTCAACGGTCAGGATGGTTTCCGTTCCATACGTTGACTTGTGTACCCTTCCAGCGGATAAGCTTATATGTGCTGTGCGGGGAGCGGGGAACTTTGAATTTAGTCGCCGCCATTTTTGTTTAACATTCCCCCCTTAACTGCATCTAAAGCATTTTTTTAAATCGTTTTCTTTATACTGCTTTTGCTTTGGCATTTTAAAATAAAACCCTGAAAAAATTTGGACAAACAGTCAAGATATAAAATAACGGTTTATTAACAAAATAAAAAAGCTTCTTGAAAATAATGATATAGGAAAACAGAAAGTAAAAAACGATGGTGTCCGTGTGTCTAGTGTAACTAAAATCATCAAAACCGTCCAATCGAGACAGTAATTGACACCTCTGTCGGTCACTGAATTTATTGAACATCACAAATTAAAGGCTAAAAATAGTGTCGACAGCATCCAGCTGTGGAAAATGAAAAAATAATGACAGGTGACTAGGTAGTTAACCCTACGCTACATTTAAACTCATATGTGTGCTATTTCCTACTTCTGAATAATCTAGTGACCAACATCGTGCAAGTATTTATCGCTGGCCTTAAGTGGATACATTTTTAGTCGTCTATTCTGACAACAGGGTCAAATTGACAAAACATTTTATGTAAATGAAACATAACTTGATGTGCTTATTATCCAAATTGGCCTACTCAATCTACAACTTCTAATAAACATTTTGACCTTTATAACTTCACTACTGTGAGTCCTGAAACCCATATAAATATTATATCCCTAACAACCAGTACCTTGAAGGCTTTATATATAAATCTTCCATGCAGAATTATTCCTCTTGGTATCATATACAGACATTGATATAATGTTATTACTTGCAAAACCAAACCCTAAACGCTCACAACTCTGTATCATAATCAACATCCTTGAGAGTCATTCATATAAACATACAAAGGTCTATAAAAAGATAAAGCCATATAGAATTATCCTGCGGCTGAAAAACCACAATGTTTTGTGCCAAATTGACAATTTGTTCGACATTATTTCCACATATTTGCACTGCAATAACGCAAGCAATTGTTGAACAATAATTTCCCGTATAATGATATAGGTGGTTGGGAGGGTCCAGTCCAGTCGATGCCGGTCCCGATCCCTAAACATCGAATAAATATTTCATTCGAGTGAAAAATCAAAAAGGACAAAAAAAAATATAGCAAATTCCATCGATTAATATTCATTCATCGTCGTGCGTATATCACTTTTTATTTGTTCATCCTCCACAAAGTTGGCCCATATTCTGGTCGTCATCGTTGGACAGAGTATCATCAGCCCAAATATCAACTCCCCCTTGAAGTATACGTATATTGAATGATAGCCCGGTTGGTTCTACGAGTAAGTATAAGAACAATTTCGCTCCTTTGTTGCATTTGGATCCTGAATGAATTACATGTACCTATATATCTGGAGGATTTGCTTCTGCTGTATAATATTGTTCCACACCACCCGACCCCCATAAGGATATGAGCACTAAAAGCAGCTAAATGGAATCGAAATTACACTCCAGTCAGGTGGATTGATGCCCAGGACCATATTGCAAATTACAGGGGATGACTTGTTCATCCGCCTCCTATCCGGCACACACATACCTTGCCACATTAAAGGTATCATGAAAGACAATGAGATGTGGGGACGATCCTTTCCGGAAGTCTGTGGCGGAATTATAAACGATTTCTTAAACGCTTCGATGCGAAGGTGGATATCATCAGAATAATGCTATATCATTTGAGAATTTATGCTCGTACGATGTGCTGGTATGTGTGCTTGGTTGTTGGTTGTCTTTCAGTTCGCAGCCACAGCTATATCATGTTACTGGAAAATGATATCAGGAGCTCCTTCAGCCATTATAGGAGAATTTTATTTCAATTTCCATTACTTTTCCTTTTGTTATGCTGGGAACGTGTCCGAGCACTACTGAGCGACTTCCTCATCGTCGTCCCTGGTCCTTTTTTGGGGGGATAGACATTCCCTTCTTTATCCGATATAGGTAGCCAGTGTTTGAGGTGAACCCATTTTTTTGTGTTTTCCAAATACGCTACGTGATACATTGAAAGCTAATTAAATTTAATCCAGGTGATCATACCTATACCTACTCGAATGGTGGTCAATTGGGATGGGAGATGTTGGA
Organism: Philhelius pedissequus; assembly: GCA_910595825.1. Taxonomy (NCBI): domain Eukaryota; kingdom Metazoa; phylum Arthropoda; class Insecta; order Diptera; family Syrphidae; genus Philhelius; species Philhelius pedissequus. The sequence goes on from OU343160.1 coordinate 34,707,191, forward strand.
ATTGTACCTATACGACTGGACAAAGTCCCAAAGAATGTCTGTTCTTCCTTCTTTCTATGTCGAATTGTATGATAATCGTGCTGGCTATCTGTTAAATATTCATGCGACTGATTAAGTGAGATTGGAAACGTGATGTCGGAATCGAAGACTGGTTTATATTTTAATTAGGAAATTACAAATGTAAGCGCAAGCATTATTGGTTTTAATAAAATTCGAACAAATACAAGAAATATATACTTTAAGTCAGGAAAAATATAAAGTTAGGTCCTTCACAAAGATATTCCGTTTGATTATCGATTTATTATTTTTTTTTTTTGTAAAGCTGAAATTATAATAAATTGAGTTCTTTGACATGAGGACTTATCGTAACGAGGCATTTTTCATAAAAATACTAAATATTATATGCTAGGATTTCGTAGCCGCCATTGTCTGACCGGACCAAAGTTAGAGGGAGATCTGATTTCACCCATCGTCAAAAGAATGTAGAACAGTAAAAGTAGTCTTTCACAACAATCGAATCCAATAAGAGATTATAAATTGTAAAACGGTAGCTGACCTTTAGTAGGTATTCGGACAGTAAGCCTTGGGAATTTTTAAAAGTCTAATTGTTTTGAATTAAAATAATAATCAAATAATCAAATTTAGTGTTAAGTTTAAAAGAAAATCTCCAGATTTTAGAAAATCCACATACCAATAACGAATTTGATCTCCAGTTTAGTCGTTAGCAAAATGTCAAAATTTAATACACGGAATCCATGTTTAAAGTCGAACATTAAATGAAAAGTGTTGCCTTGGTTCTGTTTTATGGTACGTAAATTTGTATTTAATACTTAAATCTAATCCCAAGTTATCAGGTCGATTATATTTATGAGTTGGTTTCAATCGTCAGATTTTTGTTTTAAAGTAAAAATGAAGTACTTAATTTAGAAATACTTTATTTATTGTTGTTTTTTTTATTATTGCCAATGATCCAAATATCATTCCTTGAAAATAAAACAAGACAAATCAGTGTAAAGAAATTATCTAATACTCCCACTTCTTTTAAACTTATGTTTGTTTATGTTTCATGCAATTCTGGTGGTATTTCCTTAAGGTGAGCTATAATTGTCGACTGGGCACTTAAGCTTATGTCAAAAACCAACGAAAAGTAGCTTTCAGGACAGTCAAAAGGAGAAAACACCCATATTGTATATCTAAGTGAAATGAACCACCTTTCTCTTTCTTTCATTCCTACTTTAGCGAGATGTCAGTTTTTCTTAAGTAAGGTGCGCTTGCTTCCCTCCGAAAGCAAAAAGTGAACGAAACTGAACAAAAAGCAACTAACCACAATTATAAACGCATCATTTGATTTAATTGCCTTATTTTCGTAGTTGAGCTTTAAGGTTAGACCGCCAACAACTGCAGCGGAACTACACTTCACGAAGCAGCAAAATATTATTCGTATGAAATTTTATGAGCTATATCGCACTAATACTTTGCTCCCACTGAACGAAATTGCGCAATTTTAAATTATTTTGCCGAAATCATCTTCGGAATTGCACAATTTCCATTGCAATGATGCAATTTCAAAATCATCGCAAATCACCTTAATTTCCATGAAATCTCGTTTTATACCAGTTTATACCATTTTTTCGATAAAGTTAAAAAACAGAACTAACGAGCTGACAGTACTGTTAACTATTAATTTATGTTGTTAAAACAAAAGTTATTTTTGGCTTTGTCTGGTTTGGTTCCTTTTAATTTAGTACTAAAATACTTGCTGTTAAAAAGAACACGGCAATACTTAACTTTGAAGAACAAATTATGACAGTTCCTACTTTGTTCTTTTTTTATGCATTTTGTTCCTGTGCGTCTGACATCTGTGCCGCGAAAAATAAATTGTTTTAAGAAAATATTACATATTTTTATTATGGATAAACAAATTCAAAAAAACGAGCTAGTAACTGGACGCGTGAAATGAAAGAGCTCTTAGTTTCATGCGTAAAACCCCTCGGCCACATAATTGATAGCAAGCCTAACATCCTGCCTATGATAAAGGAAAAAAGTGAGGCTTGGGAATAAAATAAAGAAGATTTCGAGGCAAACGGACATCAGACTTCCCACCAAACAATTGAGGGATGAATGGAGCCGCCAAAAACAAATATCACGGAATAAAATATCTATCAAAAGATCACACAGACATATATTTAAAGAAATAAATTAGATATATATTTTCGAATGAAAACAAAAAAATGATCTTTGACAGTTCTGACAGTTCATGCAATTTCTTTTCTCATTTGTAGTAGATTTTGTAATAGATTTAAGGAAAGTCTTGAGACTAGTTAGTTAAAGGGTTAAATTGTTCATTGGTAGTATTTTGTTAAAGCTCAGCACTTTGTCTTAAACTTCAAGTTAACTAATAGTCGACATTAACGTTTTATTATTAGTAAGGCCCATTGAGTTAGCTGATAGGTAAGCCCGTGCATTTTTTTGAATATACACATGTTAACAGTTAAAGCTCTTATTACTGACAGCCCTCCTAGACGGACAAATTTAAGTAACCAACGTTTTATGGTAGACGGACAAAAATATTTTGTGCATGAAGAAGAAAACACAAACAATATGTAAAATATTATTTTTGTTTTGTTTTTGTGGACTTTGTGGATTACAGCCGAATTGAATGAGTTTTATGACCTTTAGTCCAAAATGCCCGGGCGAAACGCATTTTAGACTAAAGGTCATAAAACTCATTCAAAAATCTTTTGTGCTTTTGGATTCTTGAGAACAAATCAGGACTTATCTATGTAAACGCGTCTTTCAATACTTCAATAGGGATATCCGAATTCGGACAGTGGATTGTGCGCATATTGTAGAACTTACATTTTTCAAATTGGATTTCACTTATTTAGTCTGTTTTGCCAAATCACCCATTTCAACAACACGAATGTCTGGCCAGGACAAAATCTTCCAATTTTGATGATTAAAATTTGCATCTTGTTGGATATAGTTCACATTGTTTTTTTGTCAAAAAATCCATGTAAGTTGAACTGAACTTAACAAAAATTGCGTATTGATAAGGAGCTTACTATCCAACTGATTAAGTAATGCCATAAACGTGCTAACGACACGTGATGGATAAATGGAGTCCACTGATACAGTAAACGATCAACCAACACCCATAAGTCGATGAAATGCAAGATCAGCATAAACATCGCCGCTGTCTGTAAAATTGTGCAGCAGAAAATGAGGCAGTAGATTTCGCGTCGCTCACAAGAATTCGCAGACTACAACTTGGCGAATTTTGCATCATCAAAATTCAGCTGTCTCATAAGCTGACGGAAAACGACCATAGGCAACGACGTGAGTTTGCCGAATAGGTTCTAGAAATCTACACCAGCAAATATTAAAGCCAACATAACACATGCCTATGCAATTGCACATTTCGGACGCACGCTACTCAGAGAAACCGCGATGGACATGTCTAATATGTAAGAGTATTCCATACATAATGGCAAGGGCAACGATAATTCTTCCAAAACGAAGATCATAACGGGCACAAACTTTGAAGTATTTAAATGTAAAGAAAGGACGCTCATAATGAAAGGACCTATATAGGTATGATATCAAAAACCTAAAAGACCCCAACCGACGGAGCATCCAGGATTAAATTCAGTGTCGTTTCGTAAAGCCACTGTAAAAATTTGTAAGAAATTCTACAACCAAAATGTAAATTTTGTCTCAAAAGTTTATGTGTTAAAATCTTAATGATATAATTGTGGGAAACTTTTAATATATATATATATGTATTATATTGCTGCACCGCATTTTTGCAAATTATTTGCGATACACCAGTGCACTTAGGAAACTTACAACGTATTATCTTTTCTTCTCAGATCAGATGCAGTACTGCTATTGGAGGAACGTGCTGCGCGGACCCTTGTGTTTTTGTTTTTGGCTTGGATTTCATTTTGTGTAGATATTCGACTCTTTATCTGAAGATTCAGCTAAAGCTTGCATAAAGTCTCACCTTCATAAAGTCGAAAATCAGCTGGAAACATTTCTTTGTCGGTGAGATTTCTTGCATTCCTTAGTCTTCGGGTATGCTAGACAAGAATTCGCCATCGTGAGGTATAATAGATGATATAGATCATCCGAACTTGCCTTCTTTTGCTTCGCATCATAATTTTATCTTACAAGAATACTATCTATTAAATCTACACCACCCATGTGCCGATTGAACTCTCCAACAATATAAGGACGATCAATGTTTATATGCATTTTATTAGCCCTATCGTAACGTCTGACTTGGGTCTTATAGGCAATTCACCAGCAACAGATTATGCGAGCGTTACAATTTTATTGTACTACTGTACATTTGACACATCGATACCATCCATGTCTGCCACATATTCAACCAAAAATCTTCTCTCTTTTTTCATCACTTCCTTGTAAGTGGGCAATTTAGAATCAGGAATTCGTTTGGGGCGAACTATTCCAATGCTCAATATACCCTCATTAGCCAAATATTCCACTTAATGCAGAGAATTGAAATAATTATCAAAATAAAGTTGAAAGCCATTATCACAACAACGTTTGATGATGCTCCTGGTTCCCCGGGAAGCACAACATTTTTAACTACTGTTTCAGGTTCAATTTTATCAGCGAATCCTTAAACCCCTCTGAGAACAAAATATTTTATAGCCTCATTTGTGTAGTTTCTTTGGATTATGTACCTCTTCAAATTAATTCTTGCTTTAGTGGAGCAGATCTGTTCATCCACACAAAAATATTCCTCCTCTGGCTTTCAACGATTTTGATTTGTTGAAACTGATTGGCTTGTTTGCTGTTCCGCATATTGAAATGAGGGTCCAGCAATGGGTTCAGTGTGTGCAATATCTTCAATGATTACACCAACTCCGGTATTTTCTTCCAAATTAGGAAAAGATTCAATATCTTCTAGTAGTGGTTGATAATGGTCACTATCATATTGTTAATTTATGTCATGTACCTTTACTTCCCTCAGTGATCGCGAAGCCATATTCTGGAAGAAAATAAGGCATTTTAACATCACCATCCACATTCTTTATATACTCTAATAGCCCTATTAATAAAAAAACGCATAGTCCACCTTTAGTCCATGGACTTATAAAGCCATAGGATAAGAGTGAGACCATGGACTAAAATTTCCTATTAATAAAAAATCAAACAAAATCTACTACAATAAGTATCAACTCTACTTCTTTTTATTATATCCATATCCCTGTAAATATTTTTCTTAAATGTGAATTCTTAGTCCACCACTTGACCACCGTCTTCAATGGTTTAGCGAAGGACTACTAAGTTGGTAAAGGTCAAATAGCAGAAATTGTGTTTCATTAATAGTATTTCACACTTAGTCCCTGGAATAAGTCATAAACCTTCCCTAGTTCAAGTTTTTTTAATTTGGGTGTAAAAATTTTAGAGGGATTTTTTAGGTTTTTTACAGAATTGTCATACGAGGCTATAAAGGATTAAGAGACATTCATGAAGCCTTAACAATTTCTTAAAAGGGAATATTTACAACGTTTCATCAACACTCTTTTATGTTAGAGTAAGCAAAAAAGGCGAAAAATGTTCTATACCTTATACAGCTCTAAAAGTTCCTATGACATTTTCCCTATAAACATTTACACCGGCTGTTGGATGTTTCCTAAACATCGACGAGTCTTTTGTGTGTCATTTTGTCGAAACTTATGCTAACCAACTAATTTAATAGCCTCAATTAATATATCTCCAATTGAATTAATAATAAGGTAGCTCCGTCCCATCCCTAATGCCATAAAAAACACCTCATTTTACTAGCACCCTCATAAATTTGTGTTTTTGCCAAATAAAGCATAGGAAGGTTTACTTAAAGTGCAGCTTTGACAAATTTGGTAATAAAAAATCTCTTTCCTGTATTATACGTTATGGTTACAGAGAAAGACCCTTTATGCTTTGTCCGTTATTTTATTATGTTTTCCGCTTGAAAGCAAAACAGACGATTTGAGTGACTCCTCTGGGACCACCCGAACGTTCATCCCGGTGAATGGTGCGGTATCCGCCAGAAAACCCAAATCCGCACCACCTAATCTATTGAATACTGCGAGACGTGTCATAAATACTCAAAACATCTTTTTTGCGTTTCCTAGAAGAGAAACCAGCGCATGACTTCATCATCCCGAGGGAGCATCTTTATACAAAAATTGCATTTAATATACCTACGCAATGCATTATTAAGTTCCCTTTGTGTGTTTTGTAAGTGTTTTTGGTCATAGCTTTGGCATAGGTATGGATAGGGTAGTCCTTTTGTTTTAACAATGAAAAATTCATGCGTCCCAAGAGATGAGGTTAGCTTGTGTAATATGCGATGCGAATGCAGGCAAACAGAATGGCTGAAAAACTTTTCTTAGGTATTTTTATTTTACGTTCTGCTCGTTTGGTGCGAAGTTAGAAACCTTTATAAATCTTGCACGAAATAATGACCCATCCCGGCTGCAATCTAATAAAATGACACAGAGACAAAATATAATCTAGATCCGTGGTTGCCAAGTAAGAAAAAATTATCGCATGCACAAGATTCTTTTTAGGAACGGGTAAAAATATATTTTTCAAATCGTTTTTTACTTTCAATTTTTTTCTAAACAAAATTCGTATAGCTATTTTAAGTTTTTAATAATATAATTTTAACAACATAATATCGAAAAAAAAAATCGACCACAACTCTTCGATATATTGAATTTTCAAAAAAAAACATTATTTATGGGAGCCACCTAAAATCACCAAAAAACGAAATCTCCATCGGACGAAATCCCCCCAAAGAAAAGGGTTGGGGTGTTTGCTCCAAAACCATAATCCCCAACAAAAAATCCCGAAGTGAAAATGGAGTAAAGACAAAATCCCCAAGAGAAAATCTCACAAAAAAAATCCCCAAGAGATAATCCCCAAATAAAATAATCGCGCGATCTTATGGCTTGATTCACTACTTGCACTGCTAATTATGGTCAAGTTTAACAACATTTATTCCTTAATGTATAATAATTATAAAATAAATTATTGTCTTCATCCTTCTTTTTTGATAAAATAAAAACACAGTGCTCTCTAATCTTTTATAATTTTACTAAGCAAATACATAACCTGATTTCGAATTAAAAAAAAAAACAATTTATCATAAAATAAAGCAAAATATAAAAAGTGTCAATGCTAGAAAAAAGACAACATTTATTGACATTAATTAGGGAATATACTATAAAGGTAGGGTGTATGATATCCACTTAAAAAAATTTATTTTACTTACTGAATTAAAATGTATCAAATAATAACTAATTTATTAACTGAATCAAGCCAAAAAAAATATATTGGGGATTATTTGAGAGATTTTGGGAAAAAGAAAGTATATTAGGGATTTTGTCCATAGGGCTTCTTTACCCATGGGGATTTTGTCTTGTTGGATATTTTATTTGGGGATTTCGTCTGATGGAGATTTTGTTTTTTGGGGATTTCAGGTCACAAAATCCCCATGGGGAAAGAAGCCAAATGGACAAAATCCCTATATACTTTCTTTTTTCCCACAATCTCTAAAACCTCAAATTATCCCCAATATATTTGTTTGGCTTAGGGTGATTCAGTTAATGAATTAGTTATTACTTGATACATTTTTATTCAGTATATAAGTAAAATAATTTTTTTGAAGTGGATATCACAAAACCCTGTCTGTATCGTATATTCTCTGATTACTGTCAAAAAATGTTGTTCTGCTTGATTTACTACTTGCACTGCTTATTTGGCGATTTTTTTTTATGGGATTTTCACTTGGGGGTTATGTCTTTGGGGATTTGGGGGGGGGGTTGTGTTTTTGTAGCACCCATCACCAAACCATTATTTATTTCTACGAAAAGTCCAAAAAACAATTTTTTTCAAAATTCTGGTTTGCGGTATTATTTAGAATTTCAAAGACCTCCCGCATATAAATTTTGATCGGAATCCTTTGAGCTCCTAATTGGATAGTCGAAAATCGAAAAAAACGGTTTAAGACATTTATCGATTAAAATTTGAATTACCGAATTTTTGTTATCAAGCTCGTTAGAGGCGTTCAAGATAAATAAGATTTACCTCTTTTGGTGCAAAAATTTAATTTTGGTGCTAAAACAAGTTTGAACCAATTTGCTTCAGCTGTATATCGACCTATAGACAGCAGACAGGCGTAATTTCGGGACCCACTCTTTCCTGTTCTCTATTGTTGTTCATAAGTCAAGATTGATTAAAATCTGGGATTTTATAAATAAATTTTGTATATTTTTTCTGCACATAAAATACATTTTTTTTAAAAATCATTGAAAACATATTCGAAATAATGTATACAACAATAGTTTTTGTTTTGTAATCAAAAATACAATGATCATGATGAATTGGCTGAGTACAAATCGATATAATCGAAAATACAAAAAAAAAACTCACCTAGTGTTAGCAAAAGTTTTTTGTTAAAATATTTCTTATCAAAAATTAGATTGGATACAAAACAGCACCAAGTCGAGAAAAGGCTTATTTTCTTTAATATTTTTAATATGTGAAGCGTTATTTTTGGTTCAATTAATAATAAATGTGAGTTATCTGAAAAATACTACAAAAACGATAGCTGTCATCTTATAACTCAATTTAGTCCTTTTCAATAGCTTAGCAATAATTTATATAACACGTTTAATTAAATAACGGATTTCTTTTCTCATATATCATACGTTTACATAAGTGTAGTTTGAGTAAAATTTAAATGTTACATAACTCCTTAAAATTGTAAACCGGCAACTCATTGCCTAACATTTTATTTAAAATTTGTTTTTTCTAGAAAAATAAGAGGACCTGGACTACGGCAGGGATCGAACCTGTGACCATGAGTTTGACAGGCGAACACAGAACTATCGCGCAACGACCACCCCCAAACATATTAACATATTCATATTTATACGGATCAAAAATGATAATGGGATAATTCTTTGAAACATTATCTTTGAGATTACAGAAGTCTTGTATTGAATTAAAAGAAATGCTATAGAAACTTCTGATATCCGCTCCTTTAGATTCTGTCTCATCAAACTCTATAATAGACAGTAATTGCTAATCACCTATTATGGAGAGCAGTTCAATATTCACCTGTTATAATACCTAAACATAAGAATGTAAGGCATATAGATGACAAACTGGGCCGCAGTCTATCAACGCTAGCTAAAAATATTTAAACCGTGGTTCAACCTTTTTTCAATATTTTGGCTCAAACCAAAGTTTCAAGCATGTAATTGGCTATTATAACATAGCCAACCACAAAACCATGTTTAATATATGCTCGAATAGGTGGTTTTAAATCTTTAACTAATGCTGAGCTAATGGAAATCTTTCGAACGTTTTACCCTCCAAAACCCATTTCTTTAGATTGTTGTTTTTGTAAATTTGACACTATCCATGAACAGATGTAAAACCGGGCGACCAAACAAAATCGAAGCTTAGACTTAACTCACCGCTGAATTTTCTGTTCTCGTGTTCTGATTTTATACTTTGTCAGTAAGACTTCGACATATCGTGCGCTATTGCAAAGAAAGATTGAGTGTTGTTTTTTACTTGCGATTATAGGTACTATAAGGCAAGTTATGCATTCGTCGAAAAACAAAGTTTTGAGATAACAATCAAATATTTTTTTTTCCGTGGGTATAAAAAATATGACATTACGATGATAGCGAAGACGAAAAAAGATTGTCTTAAAATTCTGCTAATAATTAAATATAATTATTATTTTATTTTAAATTACAGTTATTTGCTGAATACCTATGAATTTTTGATTTTTTCATAAAGTTTAAAATTAAAACTATTTAAAAAAAACTTTTTTCTCAAAAACCACACCACAGATTTTTAAAAATTCTTTCTCATAAATTCAAATTTATCCAAGAAATAAAATGGCGTACTTTTTTTGAGCTCAAATTAGTTTAAATATTTATTTCAGAATTTTGAATTATGTATTTTTCTTCCTTGATTAAGCTGCTTTAATCTTTCGTTTTTAAGTTGATATTATTAAATATTTAAGATTGTCATACCAATTTTTTTAAGAAAAAAAAATTAAATAAATTCTGTGTATTTAAAAAATTAAGTAACAAACGACTTTAAAAATATATTTAGAATTTTAATAGAAATCTTTTGCATACGATGTGATCGAACATAAGAGCAAGTTCGTGCATTAAAAATTTTTAAAAATTAATCCGAATTTATTATATCACTACTCTAATTTTGAATTCCAAACAACCATTTCAAATCGATTTCAGATCGATTTTTTTTTGTTGTTGTAAGAAACAAATAGTGTGCGTGTAAAAGCTATATTGCTATATTGCTTTTTATGGTTAAAATGAAAATGTGTTCTGATTTGTGTGGTTCAAGTTTGTTTAAAAAACACATCAGTGCTCAGAGCTCGCTCTGTTTGGAATAATTTCAGTGTATAATCTATGTGTTCGAACTCTGTTCAGTGCTCTGCTCTGAACGAAAAACGGAAAACGCTTATTGTGTGTTTACTGATAAAGTGGAGTTTATGTAGGATGCTGTGGCCCCTTTTCCTTCTATCTGGTAGTCGTTCCTGAAGTTTTTATCTCAAATTAAAGTTTCATATTTCCGTTTAGGTACTTCATGTTGGAATAAAAAATAAATTGTATCACAAAATATTATACCGAATGCCGCATCGATATGTCGAAACTCAAACTATTTGTGAGTTGTGACTTGCTCTGAAGTAGATAACAATTTCGATTGTTTTTATGACTCTCACAAGTTGCGACTTTGGGGGAGAATCCGAAAAAGTCACGAAATTAATTTCACCTCTGCTTGTGACTTGTGAGGTATCAGTGATGTTGGGGAGAATCGGGCTGGTAGTCTCAGTTTTATTTCAGAGTTGAGTTCCATAAAATTTAGCTTTAAATTTAATTTTTGGACTATTGAATTTCCTTCTTGGGGACCTAATTTTTACTTTTCCTGAAGCATTTTAGATAGCTCAAATTTGTTTATTCATCACGGTGCTTTTTAATTTACAAAAAATGCTCTTATTTATTGTAAGTATGTATGTTATACAAAATTCCCCAATATTCAAACTTCCAGGGTTATGTTTTGATGGTTGGTGGTACTAAATGAGAATATAATGACCATCAGTAAAACGATTATGAAGAAAAGAAGCTTTGGAAAAGTAAAGGGTTTCACAAAAAAAGGAATATTTATATCATAATTTTTTTTTGATTTTGTAATTATTTTTATAAAACGAAGTTGGCAATCATTTTCTTTATACACCTTCCTCTAAGGAAAACTCGCTTACTAAATGATTCATGATGACTTCTATTAAAAATCTCCACTTTATATATTCGTTCGCACCTTTCGTCATTTTGGGAGGTTAATTCCAACCCTGATGAGAAATTTGCTTCCAAAAAAAAAAATACAACAAAAAAACACCAACCCCAACAGGATCATTGTCTTTTTCCTCAAAATCAGGGGTTGTTGTGCTAAATTAACGAGCAAAGCATATTTACTGGCCACCAAACTCATTTAAAGACATACCCATACCCTTATACAGGAAAGTCGAAACACACAAACACATTCATATATACATATATAGAAAGATACATAGATAATTCTTAAAATGTTTCCTTGAAGTTGTTGTCTATGATATTTATAGGAACATAAAAGCAGTTCCTCATCAAATATTTACCACTAAGGATCAAGGTATGTCTTGTCTACTACCTATCTGCTATCTACCAGTTTCCTTGACAGAGAGACCAGAACGAACATAGCACAGTTGAACTTAGAATACTCGTATTATAGCAACATAGAGAAAAGGTATAAAAATGAAAGAAATTGGAAAATCCGCAAATTGTCTGGGGAATTTTGATGAAATGAGTCACTGTCACCAGGTAACACGTTCTTTTGTGGCCAGACGGGAATCAACAATTTTAAAAATTCATGAGCACAATATTCTCATTTCAAAAGAATTTTTTAATAAAATCCAAGAAAGAAAAAAAATTGTATTCAACTATGAACTTCATTATGAGATTTCGAGAAATGCTTTTTCGTCTAAGTGCAACTTTTAACGGGTGGAGTTAATAAAATTTCATCTGACAAACTTACAATTGATTTGTTCATTTCGACATTCAAATAAATAATTATGCCAACATATTATGGAAGTTGAAATACGGAATTCGTAGTGATGCGCTCTCATTACATTTCAGAAGCTTTCTAATATTCTGAATTCGAATCTGATCACAAAATGGTTCTATGGGAAATAGTTTATGAACTAAAGCTATATTTATGCAATGATGTGTAAGCATTGGATAAGCTTAACATGCTAGTGACTAGTGACTAGTAACTTGTGGATGATTTTGGACATCTGTATGGCCGCTTGAGTCGGTCTGTAAGGAATCTGAGCGATTTGATTTTTGACATTAGATAGATAACACGAAAAATGTGGGTCCCGTAATTCTCACGTCTATATATTTGTATGTCTCCACCTCGATCTACAGCCTAAGACTCGTTACTATAATGATGATTTACATTTTGGTTCCGAAGAATAAAAAGAGAAGAAAATTTAATTTTATGACCGATTTCACGAAGCACTTTTAAACATTCAAAAAGCTTCTAAGCCTTAAAATGGGAATTTCTGGTTCATTTAAATTTTAAATTTTAAAAGTGCCATTCAAATGTCAACAGAGGTAGTATGTCTCTGACAACAGCAGCAGTTGACTAGCAGCTGACATTTTGCTCTTATAACATTTTATTCTTTCAATTTTTGGATATATAAAATGAATAGGTAAGCCAAAAATTCGACTTTGAATGTAATAATATTTAACTTATAATTTAAAAATAAAGATTGGTCGTCTTCATTGAATGAGTATTGTGAAGAGCAGAGATGGGACTTCTTATAAAAAAATATTCGTTGCACAAAAACGTTAAGCCTCTGAGCCGACTCGCACTTTTTTAATTACTTCATGTTATGTTAGAAGCGTTAGGTTTTTCGTTAAAAGGTACATAGTACACCCAAAAAATTTATTAGTAAAATGGCTACGAATGATATTCGTAGCAAAAATATACGTGCATTGTACGAAGTATTAGTATTTACTATGAAATTTTTACGAATCCATTCGTGAAATTGTACTAATAGAAGTAGTAATATGCACGAATACATTCGTGGTATGTAAAATACTATTCGTAATCCAAAATTAGATGATTTTGGTTAGTGCATTGTACGAATTATGGTGTACATATTACTAATAACTTTAGTAAATTCCTCTCACGTATAATTCGTATTTTTTTATAAATAATTCGTGCTATTTACTAATGAATTTGTTCTATTTACGAATAAAAAATAATATTAGTAGACAAATTTCATTCGTGAGATGACCGTACGCATTATTAGTAGAACGTACTAACGCCATTTTATTTCGTGGATAAATTTGAATTTATGAAAAAAAAAAATTTTAATCTGTGGAGCGGTTTTTTAGAGAAAAAGTTTTTTTTTTAACTTTTTGAAAATATATTTAAAAAAATTCAAAAACGCCAATTCATAGGTATTCAGAAAATACGAATAAATATAATTTTTGACAAAAATTGAATGAGCAGTTTTCGAATAATAATTTTTTTTGAATTTTTTTCTTAAAAATGATTTTAAAAATACAATAAAATATTAATTAAAAATTTTGGTGAGCGGTATAATGTATATATGTGTGAAATTTCGAAAGCTTAAAAGCGGTCCTATGGAAAGTACCGTTTTTAGACACTTTTCTAATTTTTTTTCAACCATATGATCGGTCGTAGCTAAAAAGCCGCACTGATTTTTTTTTTATCAAAATCGTTAGAGCCGTTTTCGGGTAAAATAGGTTAGAACGTAATGGTTATATGGCAGGTACCGTTATTTTTTGAGCTAAAAAAAAATTTCAATTTCCCCTCTGTACAATACCTAAAAAACTCTATATACTAAGTTTGAAGCAATTCGGCCCACCCGTTTGGGCTGTAGGTGTCTATACATACATACAGACAGACTCACAGACTGACAGACGGACAGAATTTTTAAACCATCTTTTTTCGTCTTCGCTATCATCGTAATGTCATGTTTGATTGTTATCTCAAAACTTTTTTTTTCGACGAATGCATAACTTGCCTTATAGTACCTATAATCGCAAGTAAAAAGTAAGTAACTTACTTGAACTTGCAAGCTACTGCTTACTGATCGAAGGTGCAACATTTGTGCCAAATGCTCGTGACAGAAATTCATAAGATCAGATTTTCCAGATTTTTGAAGTATTTTTAATGTTTTTCTGTTATTGCTCCTGATTCTTATATCTAGATCAGTGTTTTTCAAAGTGTGAGTCGTGGCCCTCTGGGGTTCGCTAAGAGTTACTCAGGGCGTCACGGTCGCAAGTAGGTAAGGCTAAAAAACAATTGTTAGCCAAATTCCTAAACGGAAGATTTGCAAGACAGGTCTCAAGTCAAGTAAATGCACGAATCCGGTTAAAATTGAAAAGCAAGTGAATTGCGCAAAATAACCTTAAAACTTACTAGATTTTGCGCAAGAAAAAGAATAAACTGTGTTTTAAGACAGTCTACATTACAAGGATTTTTATGTTTGCATTTAGGCCCCGTTTGCTTAGCATTTTTTGCGCAAGATTTGCCTTTAGGAATTTGCCCGTTGTCAGTCCTGTAGTAAGCAAAATAAGACATAGAACTTTTTTTAGTGAGACGGGCGTGTCTGCTTACTTTTTAAGGAATGTTTGAGCTTTGGTTTTATCATTAAGAAGTTGACAGTTAAATCATTTTCCATATTAAACCTATATATCTTAATTTTTTTTAAGAGAACGTGAACGTGAGTTTTACATAGATATAAAGTGGCGAATATCACTAACAATATAAAAGCCTCTTTTGCCAGCTCCGATGTTCTAATTATCTCTTTATCTCGAAATTATCAATAGTTGTTAAACGGAACTACATTCTCAACAGCTTAATCTATAAGATTTCATATTTATCGACGAGTTGAGCTGATATATTCAGAAAAGGATTTATTATCCATTTCCAAAATCAAGTCCTGGAAAGTAAGTTGATAGCATCTTCTCCAAAGTACACAAACTCAGTATCATGAGAGGAATTTGAGAACTTACTGATGCGATCATATCGATTAATCTGAATAAATATCTTCGAAAATCTTCTGAACGCAGAGATCCAGGGATGTACCGTGCTGCGAATTTCTTTTAACATCTGATGACGACGAAGACGAAAAACCAAATAGACAATAGAGGTTTGACATTTGAGTATGAATGCATTAGTGCTTCTTGAGTTGATTCTAGTTTCAAATCAAGAAGAGAATTTCTCTTCTCAAAATCGTCAGAAGATGATTTTTTTGTCAATTGAATGGTTTTACTTCCGGACGCTTCGGAATGCTGCTGGATATCCAAACCAAAACCAAATTTATCCATTCTGCTCATTCGTAAGCAACACATCACAACATATTTTTTTTGTTTTTGTTTGGTAATCCCGAAGCTTTCTGGACTCTTTTGAAAGTGTTTATTTTTTCTGGTTTTGAAATCAGAATCGAAACCAGAAGCACTCACACATTCATAAACTCGGACGTCAAACCCGACTCTTGTCGTTTTTTCTTTCATAATTGTGCAACAAACTTTATTCCTAATTGTGATTATTTTTACGTTCATATACAATTATTTTAACATACATATACAATCACATTCAAATCCAGAATAGTCAGAAACAAAAAAAAAAGTGTTCAGTTGGGATCCGGGACTCCGGTTTACAAAATAAAAACGACATTAATCTTTTGATCAATATGAATGAAAAAAAAAATAATTGATGCGATCATTATTTAAGAATAAAAAATTGATAATTATTGCAAGGCTTGCACCATTTTTTTTTGTTTTTAACTTTTGGCAACACGGGCAAATTTCATAGCGAATAAGTAAAATCTCATACCTATAATTAGACCGGATATGAAAGGGCAGCGTATGTGGCTTTTTAAATAACTGACAAAGTATTTTTAATAATGTGGGGGTCGCCAAAATCTGTTTACTCTCAAAGGGGTCGCGTACTAAAAAGTTTGAAAAGCACTGATCTAGATCATCTGATGAAAATAGGCTTGTCTCACGTAAATAAAATCTATACGAATAAAAAATTAAAATTGTTGTTCTTTTTGATTCAAATGAATAAGTTTCATGCTTTATTAATTAAATATTATAGCGAAGTTGTAATTTTATTTCCAGAAATTATTTTGAGTAATTTATATAATTATAAAATATGTGTTTTTCTTAATTCTGTGAAAAATATTGTGCCATTAAGGGATCCACGGGCCGAATTCCGCAAGCATGAATGAATTTCCGTGAACATAAATTATTCAAGCTCAAAATATGGGTGAATAATTTTTTTAAAAATCCTATGAAATGGCAGTAAAATTCCCTGGGAAAGCTTATTCTCAATACCAATACATTCCGAGGAAGCCTTCTAAGCATCATTCACGTTTCCAAGTTTCAAATTTGAGAAAAATTTCCAGAGAAATTTTTATTTCCGATAACCCCCAATAAAATAGTACCGTGTTTTATGCTCATCTCTTTTTAGGTATTTATCATAGGCATACAAATACACCTTAACACAGAAACTAGTTATATACTGACTGAAAAAATTAAATTTTAGATCCTTAAAATGGAACGTGTTGTTTTCGTATCCAGCGTTGAGAGTCTGCCTGACGAGAAATATTTTCTAAGTGCCGTTTATATTCCCCCAACTAGATTCTGTCGTGACAGACTTGAAAGATCGTCTTTCTTCAGTTTTATTGGCAATATTTCAGCTGGGAGTATTTGAGCGCGAAATGGCAAAAACCATACAACCAACTTTAAAATAATCAACCTGTTTCTATGGTTATCTAAGAAATTCAGTTAGGGATTCAAAAATGGAAAAAAGAAATTGAAGACGGGCGTAGTGTACCAGTGTTTCTACCATCAGAAATGTCAGACGCTTGTTAAGGACATTATTTATACCCAAACAATTCTCCATGCTTAGGCGCGTTAAAATTTGGTTGCGGGCAAATATGGGAGATGATCGCCTTACCGTTATTGAATTAATTAACGTTCATCGCTTTATCGCAATCGATTTGGATGAAATTATAACAAGATGTGCTGAGAAAAAACAAAAAAGACTGCACTTAAAATATACATTTCTTAAGGATACCTTCATTCAAGCCTAAGGGAAGTGAGTAACACCTTCTTTACATAAAATTTTGTGTATTAAACTCTTTGTCAATTTATTTTGGTAGGGGTTCAATAAATCTTTTTTTTGACAACTATTTCCAAGACTGTTGATGTGTTCGATGAACTCCGAAATAACCGATAGTATAGTTTTTAATATTTAGTACTTAAAAATAAATATATGTATTTTTTTATAAAAAAAAAACTGTATACCAAAATTTACGAAAAATATTTTTGAAAAAATATAGGTAAATTTAAGACATTAAATTTATTTTTTTTTTTTCAAAATAAGTCAATTGACACTAGATATTATTGATGAAAATGAGATCGTCAATTTTCCCACTTAAATTTTAAATTCTCTGGATATTCCAAGAATGCCGCCACACAAGCTCTTTCTACAAATTTGTCCACCGGTCATTCTTTTGCCTAAATTAAATCCACGAAAATTATGCAACCTTGTACGACGTACCTGAATCAATGATATTGATTCGAAAGTTTGAAGAAAAAGTCCTCGTATACATCGAATACCTATGCTCCCATCAGAATCAACAATACCTTTCAAAATTCCACGGTTCCCCATACGTTTAACTTTCGCTATGACGATAAATAAGCTGCAAGAATGCAAGGGCAAACAGTGAGAATTTATGGCTTGGACTTGGAGAAACCGTGTTTCTCCCATGGATGGGCGGCTATATGTTGCATGCAAACGCCTTGGAAAACCATCAAATTTATTTGTTTTAATGAAAGATAGATTAACGAGTAATAACGTTCATCATTTAGTTCTTAATTAAAGGAAGGAACTGATTTCTACTAATTAGAATCCTTACCAATCACTACCTTACTAATATCTAATATTTGAACGCAATACAATAAAGGTGCAGCAACGCACGGCCGGGTCTGCTAGAATATTATATGATTATATTAAGCATAGGTACGACAGTGACGTGCCGTGGTGCTTCAAGCAAGGCGTTCACTAACTGCTCCTTCAAGTTTTGTCTATTCTTAGTTACGATTCAGGATTTGTTTTTATACTTTTGTGTGTTTTTAACTATAATTTAAAAAGGAAATACTTCAATAAAAGTTCAGTTCGTCGGGATTTCTTCAAACCACTTGCAAAACTTCAGCATAGACTGTTTTTTACTTTGATTTCCCTTAAAAATAATTTTTCTATGGAGATAATTGCAAGTTGCGATAATCTTTGCTCCTGAATTTTATTATTATCATACGATTTAACGTGTTTAAGAGCAGAAAAAGAACGTTCGATAGATTCACTCGATGTGTCTATTCTTCAGATCAGTGAATTTAGTTTAAAAGTTCCTTTTCATTCAAAGAGCATCAACCGTTCTTGGAATATCTTTAACGGAGATATTTTTAAGCTGAGAACACTTAAAAAACTATTAATTCGCTCTTCAGCCTTGCAAAATCAAAAAATGCACCATATGAACACTTTGGACATTAAACACTTCAGAAGGACATTTTTGTCCATACTCAACAATGTTTTTTTTTAGAAAGTAAATCTTCGAACTTAAATTTTGTCAACGACTCGAACTGCATTTCAATTTGAAGATTATCTAAAAAAAATAATGGTCAATATCGCAGTCCAAAACTTTATAGGCCTCGTTTTTTAAAAGGATCAATAGCATTTTTGGATGCTTCAAAAATATTTTGAAGACTCGTTCTCAAGTGTTTTATTTGGAATCTAGCGCTGTCAATGAAATGTGCATTATCAGAATCAGAAAAAACATTTAATTTGTTCGACGTTGCTTTATATACACGTTTCGTGAACGTCGCTTATGAGTGTTTGTATTTTTAATTGGTACATGCAATGAATCCGCACCGCAAGCGCGGAATGAACCAAATAAGAGCCAAACACTAAAAGTAGAAAGAAATTGAAGCTCTCTTTTCTCTTTATCTTGTTTTTCACGTGTCGCATGGCATGGCATTGGCTGGCATATCTGGTTTCTCTTATGGTAATATCTATCTAAATATAGGGTCCGCCAAATAACTTTTTTTTTTTGAAAATGGGCGCAAAACATCGAGTGTAGCTTCGGCTGTGTGGCACGTAGCGCCGTCCTGTTGAAACCAAATATTGTCAATATCCTCCTCTTCAATTTTTAATGAACAAAAATTCGTTCAACACGGCCCGATAACGATCGCCATTGACTGTAACGGCCACTCCTTGCTCATTTTCGAATTATGCCTCTGGACCAAAATCCGCACCAAACAGTGACTCGTTTTGTGTGTATCGGCTTTTCAATGTATGCGTGCGGGTTTTCTGTGCCCCAAATGCTACAATTTTGCTTGTTTACATACCCGCCAAGATCAAAATGAGCTTCATCTGAAAAGATGATTTTTTTGGCAAAATCGGCATCTTCTCTAAGTCGAGCTCAGGCCCACTTAGCGAGCATTGTTCAAGCAAATACACAAACATATTCGTTCAGCGGAAGGATAAAACTAATTATCTTTCAAATCAGACATGAGCTAAGTGTTAACATTCACCAAATAAGCACTAGTTGAAAAAAAAAACGTTAGATGGCGGA
This sequence comes from Philhelius pedissequus, assembly GCA_910595825.1. Taxonomy (NCBI): domain Eukaryota; kingdom Metazoa; phylum Arthropoda; class Insecta; order Diptera; family Syrphidae; genus Philhelius; species Philhelius pedissequus. The sequence continues at coordinate 34,726,974 of OU343160.1, forward strand.
CCCGTTATAACAAGGTACGTTTTCATACTGGTACAGAGAATGAATTCGCATCACAGCGCACAGCCACAGCAGGCTCAATGAAAACGAATACCCATTCTCTTCGTACTGTGTACTGATCCTGCTTCTCTTGCACTACTGATACCGAAAACCTATGGTGGAGTGAACGACGACGCTGACCGACACGGTGCACTGAATGTTGTTGAACACCTTACCATATATGTTTGTACTGGCAATTATATCTTCTCTTTCTGTTGGATATTATTTTAATATGGGGATTTGCTTCACTTGGGTGCGCTGATGTTGGATTTTGGGAGAACACCCAAATATATGCATTTGCGTTTTTTGTTGAGAATGAATTCTCTTGCTTTTCCTTTCCGAAAAAGGAAAATGAGAACCGTGCGGTTGATGAAGCTGAATACAAGGGCTATAGAAACATTTATAAGAGAGCATGAATTTCGTGTCTGTTTTTTTTTAATTTTGAACGTCGAATCGCTGCGTTAAAGTTATGAGAAAATCTGTGAATAAGGCATGTAGTTGGAAAATAAATAAAAATGAAAACATTTAGAAATTTTGGTAACACATGCAAAAAACAGATGATTTTTGTAGAGTGTGCGATGAACACCTGCGCATCTATGAATACACGTCACTGAGGTACCAGTATCTAATAAATCAATCTTTTATCGTATTCTGTCTCCGGTCAACATGACCCCCCCCCCCACCCCCTCCCAACCAAACTGAAATCCTGGATCCGCCCCTAAACTATTTACATGGAAAGGACCAACGAACAACGAATAGGCGAATAAAATAATAAAATAAATTTAAAACAATTTACCAACTTAAATTCTTCACAAATTCAAAACAAAATTGTAGAAATATAATTTATATTAATGTTCAGACACAAAAATTTATTTTTTAATCGCCAAAATAAAATAAATTTGAGAAAACAATATTATTGGTCGTTGCGAATTGCATTTGATTGTTACGAACAGTCAAACTCTTTTCGCGTTCCACATACCATCCACACTTCAACGAATAATTTATTCTCAAGCGAGGAACCTTAAAATTAGACTATAAACTTGTACTCGTGACGAAAAAAAAGCCATGTGAACGAAATGTAAAAATGGACCAACATTAGGAACACTCTCATGTTCATAGTACTTTAATGTTTATATTTAGTTAAGTTGATACAGGTGTTTTCATAAAATATTGCATTTTAAGGAAAACAGTTATTAAAAATTTTGATTTCTTTACAAATACCTAAATTAAATACATTTTTCATAATAAACTTTTCAATTCTTTTCCAAATTAAAAAAAAAAACGCAGTAATATTTATTTTTTTTTTAATTTTTTGGAATTTGTTTTAACACATAACGCTTCCTTATTGTATCACATTCATTTCGATTTGATATGAACATTTTAAATATTTAATAATATAAATTCAAAATCTAAATTTCAGAAAAAATAGTCCACCCGTTTTGGAAATATTGAATTTTCAAAAAAAAATATTTTATTTTCAAATATCCAAAAAAAAAACTATTTTTCGAAAATTTTGAAATGCAGTATTATTAAGAATTAAAAGGAACTCCTGTATAAAAATTTTGATCGAAATCCGTTGAGTAAAACGGATCAATAAAATATAACAATATAACAAAATATATGTATGTTTAAAAAAAATTGTATACAAAATGTAGACCGCCAACTTTTATCAAAATGGTTAGAGCCGTTTTCGAGATAATTAAGATGGTAGAAAAATTTGTATGGCAAGTACCGTTATTTTTGGGGCTGAAACAACGATTCAAAAATCTGTTTTGGCAATCACCTATAACGCCTAAACACCAAGTTTGAACAAAATCGGTTCTGCGGGTTAGGCTGTAGATCTCTCTACAAACAGACAGATAGACGGAATTGCGGGACCCACTTTTTTGGTGTTCTCTATCATCGCAATGACAACTTTGTTTAAAATCTCAAAAATCACTTATATCGCAAGTAAAAATATCTTTCAGAAAATAAATAAGAAAAGATATTAAAATTGTGTATTGTACGATAGTGAATTTCAAGTGCGCGTTTAATATTTTCACAAATGTAGTTACGATACTTCGTTAAATTACAGCGCGCCTACACAATTCTGTGTATTAAGCCATCAAAAATAATTTACAAAAATAGTTACATAGTAAAAACATTTAAAAATTAATTTTCAAGAGGTGAAATAAGATTATTTAAGAAAAATAATTATAATTTCGTGTTTTCTTTAACTACACTCCGAACATGATTCTTTTTTTTTTATGAAAAAAAGAATAATTGCATTTATTTTATATCTCGTCACCATTTTTATTGTCAGGCAATACTTTTCTTCCAATTAAGCTGCAATACTATCTTTTTTGGAGCTCCAATAATAATTACTGGTGATATAGAGCTGTTATGTCGGTTTAAGATTCATTGTACATTTTGCTGTGGAAAATATCGTAGACCGAATACAAAATGGTTTTCCAACTATACCTTGTATAATTTAACAAAAGTTAAACCACTAAAGATTTAAATGACAACTTTGTTAAAAAAAATAGTTTAGAAGCTATAGCTAACCATCCAAATCCAGTTGTCAAAGTGCAATGGGATTCGAATTTTAATGAAGGCACAGACCTTTACTACTACCAATCGCCCTTCAATCTTTTGCATAATAGATCTCGAACTTTAATAGCACCTCAGTTGAATGATTTGCTAACTCTTCCTTTTTATGAGAAAGCCTCATTGAATGTCCTCAGAGGATAAATTTATTGTTTTTAAATTAAAAAAAAAAAAAAATATTTTTTTATACATGTACACATATTTGAATAATGTTTATTATATTAAATGTAAGTTATATTATATTATATTTAAATAATGTATTATATTATGAATATGATAATATATATCAAAGTTTAATTAGTATTAGTATTAATAAGATATCTGCCTTATCATATAGTAGTTTATATAAGTAAATCATAAGTTTCTTGTTCCAATATATTAGATTATATCATGAACTAAGCAACGGCCTTTATTAAAATTATATCAAACTCTTTACTCGACGTTATGAGAAACATCACTTATAAATGATTATTATGTTTATGATTGTTATGTTATTTTATTTTATTTTAGCCCTAGTAATTATTAAATTTAAAGTTTGCCTTTAAGAGCAATTATATGTACGTATGCACACAAGATACAATTTACAATTATGTTACTATATTGTTAGAAATAAAATTTATTTATATTCTTTACTTAAAATTATTGTTTAAGCCAGACATATTTTTAAGGTCGGCTGCATACAAAAAAATACATTGTAATCAAAACTAAATTTGTGAATTTAAGCCGCAATAAATAAAACTGAACTTAACTGAACTGTACATTTTCTCGATCTAGTTCCAACAAGATGGCATTTTAGTCTTTTTAACTTAATGTTATTGTTATAAGATAGGGTTCTTAAGAAATAAAAAGTCAAGGAAAGAAAATAATAAAAAAAAGGAATTTTTCTAAGGAATATTTCCTGAAGTGCATTTAAAACCAACGTTGCAATTTTTAAAGACAAGCGGTTCCAATTTTTTTTTTAATAAAGCTGCTCCATTCAGTGTGATATAGAAAATTTGTATACTTATAGCCCTATTAATAAAAACGCTTGGGCCATCTTTGGTCCATGGACTTACAAAACAATGGAATAAGAATTAGGGGGTGGACGTGGGGCGATAGTTGTGTGCTCGCCTGTCAACTTCGTGGTTGCAGGTTCTATTCCTGCCGTTGTCTATATCTTCTTATATTCCATTAAAAACCAATTCTAAAAATTGTCATAAAATGAGTTGCTGGTTTACTCATTACATGCTGTTCAGGCATAACACTAACAACATGTGATTGAGTAAACTAGCATACCCATAAATATGACAAAGAAATAAATAAAATAATGCGAATTATGAGAGACATAAGTAAATAAGACACGGTAATTCTCTTCGCATTAGTTCAGCCGCCATCCCTGGAGATAAATCTGAGACAACAACCACCTCTAGTCTCAGGACATCGCACCACACATCTTTCCTATCCTTCTTTCTCTCCTTTCACCGGATGCCCGCACTGTGTTAAAAAACATATAAAGGGTATTCATAATCCCTTGAGCGCGTGCAAAATTATAAACAAAAAAAAATACCATGGACTAAAATTACCTATTAATAAAAATTCGAACAAAATCTACTACAATAAGTATCAACTCTACCTCTTTTCCCCGTAAATTTTGTTCTTAATGTCAATTAATAGTCCATCGCTAGATCACCGACTTCGATGGTCTAGCGAAGGACTAAGTTTGTAAACGTTAAATACCGCAATTGAGTTTTATTAATAGTATTTCGCGCTTAGTCCACGGAATAAGTACTAAACCGTCTCTAGGTCATGTTTATTAAGTTGGGTGTTAATGTGTAACCACATCTAACTTCTGTAAGGGAATTAACGTACGATGATTTTTTTATCCCTGAAAAAAAATAGTACAAAGGACTAAATTTTATCAAAAATTTCCCTGAAATTTCCCTTTTATAGATTGGTGAAGCTAAAAAGATAAGATTTAAGAGAATTTCTTATAAAAGTGCATTTGGTGTTTGTTTATGATATGAAATTGGCCATTAGAACTTTAGAATATATATGTCCTGATTTTCCATCAAAATCAAAAAAAAAAAAAAATGTTCAAAATATGTTCATTATTCTTTGTGTATGTTCTGTAAGTACAACAATTTAAAAGTAAAATTTGTCTACTTAAGGTCCCTTTTCCTTGATTTACCTGTTTAATTTGAACCTGGCCCATTACTCATGTAACATTATTCTCCCTCAGCCTCAGATTCGGCTTCAGCTTCAACATCAGCCTATATAGAAACCAGAGTAACTTCCCTTCCTAAATAAGATGTTGTTTCGAATTTCACAGAGCATATAGCACGAATTATGGTACCTACACAACATTATTATCCTTCGTAGTAAGGATATTTTAAATTATCCTTCCTTTTGGTCGTTAATGTGGAACTCATATATCACCAACTCACAGTGCAATTTATATCCTCAAATGAACCAACACTTGTCATTTCAAATAGGTATGTGTACTCGCTTGTATAGATGTAGAAACTAGAAGAAGTCCTTTCTGTAGCACATCATAAGCTTTTGCGTCTATAGTGCGTATGTACCTGAATAAATTCTTCCAACTTCAAGCCACATCAAACCAAATTTAAAGCTCTATTTTCATCTTCTTTTTTTGTTTTTTTTTTTTTTGTTAGAAACAGGGGAGATCCTTATTTTATTTACCTTCATTCGTAAAAAATAAAAATGATAAATTCCTTCATAATTCTTCCTTGAAATGAGCAATTTGCTGACGAAAAATGGATTCCCATTTGACGTTTCGTACTTTTTAATATCAATTTATGTTCCCGGTGGCAGATTTTTTAATGGGCTTGCTATTTCCCGTTAGAAGAGAAAAAAAAACCACTGCACCCTCTTCTAAGTTGGCTTTTACTAAATAATAAACCGCTGCAATTATAATAAAAATGGGAATAAATTTGATTAATATCGCCGCTCGCCAAATGAACTGCTGTAAATTCTCCTAGGATATGTTGTTCTCTAGTTTGGCCCTCGCCATAATGATGAGAAGATGAGAAGAAGTTCCACATTACTATGACAGCGACGCGACGCCCGGCCCGCCCAATTCTCAATCGTTGATGCTTTAATTGTGGTGGCATTCCAGCATTCTAGATGAATGCCTTTCACTTCGACCCCAATATGGCCCCGAAATATTTTCCATGAAGCGAGTCCTTGGCCCGTACTGGCCTGTCTTGGCCTCCCATTGCCATTTAAATGAAAATTGTTTTTATCCTTTAGCGATAATAAAAATTTCCTGAAGTTAATTTATCCCGACATTTGTCTCATTCTTATATGAGGGTGGAATTCCTTATATACATGTATATAGTCGCTCTCGTCCTTGTTGCCACTGCCAACGTTTCAACATTAAAGAACTGGACTTTCTATAAAGTTCTAAGGACATTGCATTAGCCCGGCCCGTCAACAGTAATTACCATTACCATTACATAAACACGAAATAATTTTTCACAAACTCATTTCCTCCTCCGGCAGGATCTAGCTTCCTTAAGAGTTCCTTTCGCTCCCGTCCGCTGATAGCATAGCATAGCGGGCGCGGTCGGAATAACGGCCAGCGATAGCGATACTATTTTCCAGGAAAAGGGTTATACTTCCCCAAAGAAACTTCAGGATTTATTAGAATCAAGATTATGGCTTGGTGCGAAAGGAAGACACAAATATACCCCTCATCGCAACCGAGCCGGTTTCGCTATTGCTATACAGAAACGTAAACCTTTCGGCACGTCGCGTCGTCATACCGCACCAACCCTGTTAATAACTAAAACTTACACCATCTAAGGGAACGGGAGATAAAGAGAGGGTCCAAAGTTGCAATGAAGTGTGGCGGCTCGGCGACAGCGTGGCTTTGGGTAAACGTAAGCCAATTAACATTTTTGAAAGTTTTATTTTATTTTATTTGTTGTTTCTGTTCATATTTTGACCAAAAACCCCGAATGCACTAGAATGCCCTCGAGTTAATTGAATTTCATACAAAAGCCCTTTTTCAGAGAGTGAAAGTTGAGAAGAAAGTGTTAAAGGGGGCCGCCTAGAATGACGTCCATCACGCTAAAGGAAGTACAAGTAGCTTCTGTTAGAGCGATTTAGTTTTGACAAATTAGATACTCGTAGATAAGGCACACGCGAATTCATTAATTTTTTTTTATTTTGGTTTATTTGTTAAGGGAGTTGTATTTTTATTTGTGTAGAAGATGGTGGCGTGGGCGGGATTGGTTTATGGTAGGAATTTCTTAATTAAAGAGATAGGTTCAAAGAGATAAGACTTTATATTCTAATTAGATTGCGGATTGGAGTGAGCCATATGTTTAGCTGATTCGGTTATAAAATAGAGGAATCCTTAAAATTGTAATTAAGAATAAATTTTTGAATCGTTGTATTAGCTCCAAAAATAATGGTGCTTGCCATACAAATTTATCTACCGTCCTAATTATCTCGAAAATGGCTCTAACGAGTTCGATACAAATTGGTGTATGTACTACTTTGGGTATGCTCTACGTTTGGGTTAAATTTTTTTAAAATATTTTGTTATCAACGGTACCTGCCATACAACCATTTTATTGATTTTTTACTTTTTCATAAACGGCTAAACGGATTTCGATCCAAATTTTTATACAGGAGCTCTTTCGAATTCTAAATAATACTGCATTTCAAAATTTTGGAAAAATGTTTTTTTTTTTTTTGAAAATTCAATATTTCGATAACGGGTGGATGATTTTTTCTGAAATGTTTTTCAATTTATATTATTAAATATTTAAAATGTTCATATCAATTTTTTTTTAGAAAAAAATTAAGAATATTTTTTTAGAAAAAAATTACGAATTTTATTTTATAAAAAAATTAAGTGAAAAACGACTTTAAAAATACATTTAGCCGTTTCTATTAAGATCTTTTGGGGGTGGCCGTGGCGCGATAGTTTTGTGCTCGCCTGTCAACCTCGTCGAAGGTTCGATTCCTGCCGTTGTCTATGTCTTCTTATATTCCATTAAAAACGAATTCTAAGAATTATCATAAAATGAGTTGCTGGTTTACTCTTTACATGCTGTTCAGACATAACACTAACAAAATGTGATTGAGTAAGCTAGTATACCAATAAAATATGGCAACGAAATAAATAAAATAATGCGAATTATAAGAGACATAAATAAATAAGACACAGTAATTTTCCCCGCATTAGTTCAGCCGCCATCCCTGGACAAAAATCTGAGACAACAACCAATATGTAGTCTCAGAACATCGCGCCACACATCTTTCATATCCCTCTTTCTCTTCTTTCACCGGATGACCGCGCTGTTTTAAAAACATATAAAGGGTATTCAAAATCCCTTGAGCGCGTGCAAAATTATAAAAAAAAAATATATAATGTGATCGGACATCGGAGCAAATACGTGCGATCCAGTCGTTCATTTTTTTTTTTGTACATTGATGTGTTTAGTTAAGCAAACGTATTTTAATTGCATAAGGGACGTAATTAAGATGATATTTCGGTAATTGAATAAGATTCGGAATTTTAAGGACAAGCTGGACAAATGCTGTTTTACACAAATTCGGGAAGAAACCAGTAGAGTACCCTTGGTTTTGCAAACGTTGAAGAACTCCTTTTCAGAACAGTGTTAGGATGGCAATGGCGCAGTGGATAAAGTGCTTGATTGCTAACTAGGACGTGTGGGTTCGATTCCCACGCTAGGCACATTCTTTTCTATACCTTCAATTTTAATTGGATGCCGCCCATGGGTTAAAATGAGACAGTAAATACCTGGTTCTCAAATCCACTGTGCCAAACTAGTGCCGGGCAATTCATGTTGCATTTAAAAGATCTTAGATCTTGCAGGCATATAGTTAAATTTAAAAAAAAAATAAGCAAAAGTTGCTGAAGAAATTATTGAGACTGTCCAAACGGTTATCTTAAGGGATTTTCTTTAACTAAGAGTTATTGGTATGAGAAATTTTTCAGATAAAAAATCAATCAAACCAGAGGTAAGAAATAAATCTAGTGTTGGGGGTTTGATCTGCCACGTCAGGTATTCGAGTTGACTCAGCAACAAGCTGAATCAGTTAGTTTAACTCAGCAAAGACCTCAACATACCTTCCTTATCTGGCTCGAAAAGCGGATCCGAATGGAGCAGACTCTACTAGAAAGTCTAAACACTAAATGTAAGCCCAAATTTTTAAAAACAAATTTTTTTGTTGAAATTAAGAATGAAAAACTTTTCTTTTTTTTTGAAAACTCGAAATTTCAAAAACGAATTAAGGGATTTGTAGGAGTTTTTTGACAGTATCTTTAACAGTTAAAAGAAACAGTATTCCTAAAATAAAAAAACAACCCGCCATACAAATGTTAAAAAATCCTTAAAAAATGTATTTCTTGAAAACGGCTACGAGAATTTTTATAAAAAATAATGTATGTGTTCTTAAATTAGTACAGTCGAATCGATTTTTCAAAAACCAGTCGCTGATTTTTTTTAAATTTAAATTTTATATTTATATTAACTAATACCTACAAAATATTGTTTGAAATTTTTGTTCTAAAAATGTTTTTCAAAATTATATACCTTCATACATTTTTTTTAAGACCGCTCTAACGATTACTGATATATTATTTATATATATTCTTTTTTAGTCAGTAATTCAAATGGCATCTTTGTTTTCCCTCAAACTATAACATTTAAGCAGTATAAAAACATTTTTTTGTGTGTGAATTTTTGCGTAAGTCACTCAATACTAAATACAATGTAGGCCCTAATACATTTATATATACACAGCCATCTTAAAAAATCACGCACATAATTCCCTCCTAACTTACATAATAAAAATCAGATTTAGAGATTTGAATATACATTTGTAGGTATGTACCTATGTAACTATTTCTTGAATCTTCCATTAGAAAATTTATTATACTAATAATCAAAATAATCTTACCTACATTGGCTTTAAGCCTGCATAGGATAACTAGTCTACCTACCTATTAAATTGTCAATGTTTATCTACATTAAGCTACATTAAAGTTGTTATAGCTACAAGAGCAAGTTCATACAATCCAGTCGTGCATTTATTTAAATATGTCTAGCGTCAACTTTATAAAATAACTTTTAATCGCAGAGTAATTAATTTATTTATTTAATGGGTTGCTTGACAAAATTCCAAAAAAAAAATTAAATACTCGAATCGATCGCACGTACTTGCTCCTACATTTGTTCGATTACATTGTATATACAAAAGATTGTGTTTTGAAGTAGTTTTTCACTTAATTTTATATATAAAAATTCTTAAATTTTTGTTTTGTCAAAAATCCGTAAAAACTATTTTTCGAAAATTTTGAAATGCAGTATTATTTAGATTTTGAAGGAGCTCCTGTATACAAATTTTAATCGAAATCCGTTGAAAATCCCGAAAATCAATAAAATGGTTGTATGGCAGGTACCGTAACCGTTAATAACAAAATATTTTAAAAAAAATTGGGTTCAGGTCAAAATTCTTTTAACAAATTTCTGCTTTCAAAATTCTGCTTTTTAAAATTCTGCTATTCAAAATTCAAATAATAAAGAAAACAAAGTTTTGAAAATGTTAAAAAGCGCGAAAATGAAAAAAAGCAGAATTTTGAAAAGCAGAATTTTCATTTTAAAAGCAGAATTTTGAAATGCAGTATTTTGAAGCCAGAATTTTAAACCGCTCCCAAAAAATTAATTTGGCCAAAATGTTGACGATACCCAAAGTAGTACACATACCAATTTTTATCAAAATCGTTAGAGCAGTTTACGAGATAATTAAGATGGTAGAAAAAATTGTAATGCAAGTACCGTTATTTTTGGGGCTAAAACAACGATTCAAAAATCTTTTTTGCACAATCACCTAAAACGCTTAAATACCAAGTTTGAAGAAAATCGCTTCAACAGACAGACAAATGGAATTGCAGGACCCACTTTTTTGGTGTTCTCTATCATCGTAATGTTAACTTTGATTAAAATCTCGAGTTCGATTTTATTTAAATGCAAAACTTGACCTAAGATACCTATACCGCAAGTAAAAAATCTTTCAAACGGATCTTCTGTGGAAAATTCCGAATAAATAACTAGGCTTTTTAGAATGTTCATCTATTTACCATTGAGCTATTGATTTCGGATGTACTGTCACATTATATGGAGCTTGTTTCTTTTGCCCAAATACCAGGAATACGGAAAGTGGTATTCTTCGCTCTGGAAAATGACGACAAAATTTGGCTTAAAATTACTCACCATCACAATGGAGCATATTTATCTACAAATTATTTAGAAAAAAAAATTTAAAAAAACACAAGTTCAAGAAACTACATTTAAACAAAATCGACTCAGTATTGTTTATACATTGTGAATCAACAGTACGATCCTAATTCTAACAGATACAATGGAACTAATACAAAGTTTATTTCAAGAATTTTAATATATTTGAAATCTTCTGAGATTAGAAGTACAAACATCACATACCCTAATATCAAATCACATTAAAGCTTTGCCTGCGCATCCTATAGGCCATTTTGAGAATGGATAAATCAGAAAATGCCTCTAACTTTATGGCCCTTAATAATTAATTGTTTCATTAACACACCCGAAGACTAACACACAATTAAAACGGAAAACTTCCATCACAATTTGTGGTGGCGTTTATTTCAAGTGCCTTCATTCTGAATTCTTGCCAGCAATAAAAATCAAAACATCATGCATACTGAGAACTCTATATTTTGGCCAACCAACAGCTCCGCCCAAGGATTTTGTGTATATGTCTGATGTTTATAGACTTTGTCCAGGAGCAATGCATTGCATATATCTGTTCGCAGTGGCGTGTGGTGTCCAACCCTCTTCTCTGATTTCGTCTTTGTCGTTGGGTAGATGTATATAATATACTTGTGCAATCTGGAAATGTGGTATAATTTTTATGCTTCCTCTACTCGTAGAACCCATTTCATCTTGCAAGCTGGACACAGGAGCGCACCTACATACTACCGTTAGAAGTCACCGCAGAAGGGTGCTGCAAACCATAAATCTTCATTCAACGTCAGATGATTAAGGTTCATCTATAGATACCTTTTCATACATAATATGGACGAGTCTTCTGATGGTAACATAGACCAAGAGGGAAGTCTTCTAAAAGCAAAACTAGTTACTTCTGTTTTCATCTAATGCAGTATATACATATAGGTATGTTGGAAAATTTCGTAAGTTTCGTTGGGCCAGATGGAAATCACCCCCGAAACACCCATTGGCCTGGTCCGGTTGTTCAGCGGATCCTTTTTGTTGAAATCCGAAAGCTTTCAAATAATTTGTACACTTTAATGTCATTGTTTTCCAAGACTCGAATGTGATAAAAATGTAGATGAATGTGTATACCTATATCGAAAAGGAGGTAAAATATCGGGAATACCAGGGGGAAATCTTGCTGTTAGAAGACTATTTTCGGGCCATACCACGTCAAGCCCAACCCCATGGCCCATTACCAGTCATTAGAAGATAAAATCTCTGAGAAAATAGGAAAATAAAGTGAAAAATTCAACCTCTCATTATGAAGGGTTAAAGGGGATTCCATTATATTTAGGTTTTGATAAAGGCAAAAGCAACCGCATATAATATACATTATTTCCCCCTTGGGAATGTAAGACAGCTTTAAGGTTATATTGGGTAATTTTCACCGAAGTAAAGTTGGGGTAATCCTTATGGTTAATTAATAATTTTGTGCCATCAGACTTCAATTTAAGTATTCAACGCAAATAACTAATAATTAGATACTCACGTTTATTTTGTCTCGATGACAGAAGTTTAGATAAGATAAGTTAGACTATCGACAGTTGGAAGTTGTTGAAATAATCCCGAGTTGCAAAATTCATATATTTTAATTGGTAAGAGATCCGATATAATACTAGTTGTCTCCATTTTCGAACGTCAATTTGGTTGGGCAAGTATTGCAATTTGAATACGCCAGGAGACTCCTCTACTAAGTTATTCTTCTTGGGTTGTATATTAGGTTGCATTAACTCACACATGACAAACAAATAATTTTGACAGTTCTCACTATTTTGTTCTACAAATTAGTTTGATATTGTTCAAAACCAATCATCCCTTTTTGCCTGATCTAGAAAATGTCAGAACAATTTACAATAGAAAATGCATGACGGGATAGTAAGCAGTTGTACCTACATTTCTGTTTCAGCAGAGGAACTCCACAAGGTGGTATTTTATCCCCACTTCTATGGATCACAGTGGCAAACGAAATGCTAATAGACCTTGAACCAGAGGGATATAAGGTAATAGGTTATGCTTATGATGTTGCAATTCTTGTATCAGGTAAGCACGCTCCAAGTCTAACAGACTTAATGCAAAATGCTCTTAATCGACTAAAAATTTGGGCAACTAAATATTGTCTGGATATTAATCCGGTCAAGACAGAACTGTCTTCACTAGGAAATATAAAATTCCCCAACTTATACCGCCATCAATAAATGTTACTTCACTGACTTTCTCAGGTGAAGCCAAATATCTAGGTCTCATACTACACAAAAAGCTAAGCTGGAAATCCAACATAACATACTAATTAACCTTACACCCCTCGACATTTTTAGCAAACAAGTGGCCGCGAGTACAGCTATTCGTTTCAAAGCCATCTCTCAATGGACTAAGAATTCGGTAGGCCATTCTAATAATCTGAACAAATTCGGACCAAAACTAGGACGTTCCGAATACACCACACACCAGCTAATCATCAACAAGAACTTCAAAGTTACCATCCCACCAAGATCAGATTGCGAGGATGAGAGGTTCTTAAAAGATGAGTCAGCCCACTTTTATACGGACGGTTCGAAAACCGAAGAGGAAATGGGTGGCGGTGTGTACTCGGACATACTAAATCTTAGTTTCTGTTTCCATTTTAGCGTTTTGCAAGCGAAAATTCTGGCGATTAAAGAAGTGTTATCCTGGCTAAGGTTAAACGTAATGTCCACATCGGATATCCGCATAATTCTCTGACAGTCAAGCAGCCCACAAATCACTTAGCTCTGTTTCCACAAACTCTATAACTGCCCGAAACTGTCGATCATCTCTCAGGGAGATGGCAGAACACTTTAACATTTACCTGATTTGGGTGCGGCACACAGAGATATTCTAGGAAACTGCAAGACCGATGAACTGGCCAGAAAATTAACCTTAATACCTATTTTACCGAAAATGGAAGAAATCCGTATGCCTATCGCTACAAGGAAGCTCTTTTTACATCAAAACTCCATAAAACAAATACATTACTACTTGCCTTGCTACAAGACAAATCTGGCCAGCAATAGACCCAAGACGCTCAAAACGTCTAATCTCTTTGAGCAGGAAACATCTCATGCCCTATTCACTCCCAAGGACGTACATAGATTGCACCTAGGGGAATAATTATTCGACGACACCAGTGATCTCAAATACATAGAGATGTACCGGCTACACCGCTTAATTAGAGGTTCCAATTAGTTTAACTAAAGAATTAATATTCAGTTTTTGTATGATTACATACTTGCTTTTTAAAGCCATTTTTCGTATCATTTGATGACTTTGAATACCCAACAACAACTTGAGTGTGCTACCACCAAGTTTTTTCTCAATTATTTTTGGCTGGAATTATAGCTACGAGTATTTCACGACTTGCCGAGGTCGATCATCAGATTCCTTTGCTTTAGTGGTGCTGGTCTACTTTTTCATTTTAATTGAAAAACTTCTTGTGCGTTCATCGTGTATTGAACCATGACCAGCCGCTTAGCAGCCAACGCACTTCGCATAACGCCATTGAGCCCACATGATCAGATCCAACCCAATGCAGGTTTTTTCTAGTCTTTTCAATGCAATTGATAAACAGTCTAGTCTTTTCAATGCAATTGATAAACAGAAAAAACTTGCATTGGGTTGGATCTGATCATGTGGGCTCGGTGGCGTGATGCGAAGTGCGTTGGCTCCTAAGCGGCTGGTCATGGTTCAATACACGATGAACGCACAAGAAGTTTTTCAATTAAAATGAAAAAGTAGACCAGCACCACTAAAGCAAAGTAATCTGATGATCGACCTCAGCAAGTCGTGAAATAGCTATAATTCCAGCCAAAAATAATTGAGAAAAAACTTGGTGGTAGCACACTCAAGTTGTTGTTGGGTATTCAAAGTCATAAAGAGTTAATATCTCTTCATGTGGTATCACAATGGACCTTTCTAAGGTCCAAGTGTGTCAGTTGTTTTCCTGATGGCCACATCAACCTAACCTAACCTACATTTCTGTTCGTTACTGCGCACTAATGATATCCAGTGTTATTGGACGGATTTTTTAAAGATTATACTTTAAGTGTTTCTGTTGAGTATTTTGTCAAAAGTGAACTAAAATCTAAATCCGCTCTGATTTAGACCACGTTTTTAACAAATGGTGTTCTTCCGATTTATTTATCATCATTACCAGTCTTTTTTAATAGCTTCTCAGCGTCGACTAAAGATTATATAATAACTTTCTTATAACTTGCTCGAGATCGTTTGAATGGTAAGAGCTTGCAAGGCAACGTGAATTCAATTCGTGATTGTATTTACATAATTTACATAATTTACAGAAATAAATTTGTTAACATCATAAACATCGACTGCTACTCTAGTCGATGTAAATTTGTTGACAAAGATGACAACAGATTTTGATTTTTTGATTTTATGGACATTTATTTCAAGAAAGAGATATTTTTTAAGTAAAGGGCGGCTCAATAAGTCGGTGACTTTTTGAATTTCTGACCTCTTTACTGAAACAGCAACACTGCTCCTGTCAACAAGCATCTGTCAGTTGACTCCTGTCAAAATTTAAACTTGCTGCGTCAGTTAGTTTGTGTTTGACAGCTATTTTTATCAGACTACTCACTAATTTGGGGAGAAAATGGAAAAAAGTGAATTTCGTGTGCTTATTAAGCATTATTTCTTGCGAAAAAAAACCATTACCGAGACCAAGGCTAAGCTTGATAAATACTATGGGGACTCTGCACCATCGATTTCAATGGTAAAAAAGTGGTTTACTGAATTTCGTTGTGGCAGTACAAGCACTGAAGATGCCGAACGTCCTGGACGCCCAGTTGAGGTCTCTACACCCGAAACAATCGAAAAAATTCACGATGTGGTGTTGGCCGACCGAAGACTGAAAGTGCGAGAGATTGTGGAAGCCGTAGGGATTTCGCATGGCTCAGTGGTTTCAATTTTGAATGATCACTTGGGCATGAGAAAGCTTTCCGCAAGATGGGTGCCGCGTTTGCTCACAGTCGACCACAAACGCAATCGTGTAACTACTTCACAGGAAGGTTTGGCGTTGTTTAATCGCAATATATGCGCCGTTTTGTAACCGTGGACGAAACATGGATCCATCACAACACACTAGAGACCAAACAACAGTCAAAACAGTGGGCTTCTAAGGGTGAATCGGCGCCAAAGAAGGCCAAGGTGGGTTTGTCAGCCAATAAAGTTATGGCGACTGTTTTTTGGGATGCACGCGGGATAATCCACATTGACTACCATCAAAAAGGAAGAACAATAACTGGGAAATATTATGCCAACTTATTGGATCGATTCAATGACGATTTGAAAAAAAACCGACCTCATTTGGCCAAGAAAAAAGTTCTTTTCCACCAAGACAATGCAAGGGTGCACACATGTGCAGTTGCCATGGCAAAAATCCATGAATTGGGCTATGAATTGCTCCCTCATCCACCCTATTCTCCAGATTTGGCTCCGAGCGACTACTTCTTGTTCCCAAACCTGAAGAAATGGCTTGGTGGAAAAAGATTTGACTCCAATGATGAAGTCATCTCGCAAACAAAGGCCTATTTTGAGGACCTCGACAAATCATTTTTTTTGGAAGGGATAAAAAAATTGAAGAAGCGTTGGATAAAGTGTATAGAGCTCAAGGGAGACTACGTTGAAAAATAAAATTATTTTTTTATCAAAAAATCTGTGTTTTATTCCAAAAGTCATGGACTTATTGACCCACCCTCGTATAAATAACTTTTTGTGTGTCATTGTTTGCTCGAATTCAAATATTCTTCGTTCGTCACCGCCATCATCATGATTTCATGAGTATGAATAAAAGATTGAGGCCAGACAAGGAAAGCAAAATATGAATGTATTTTGTTCACAGATTTTGGTATACTACCTATGGGGTTTTCGTTTGGTAACAAAAATCAATTTATTTTTGATTTAGATCTGTCAAAAAACTGCCTTCGATTGGCCAAAAAAATTGATTTATTTCTTTGATTTTAAATCAATTTTGCAGATCTGAATTTTTTGGCAGATCTACCCCTCTTTTACTAACACCAGTACTCATCATAATTGACAGCCATTAGTTTGACAAGACAGCTGTTACCACTAGCTGGTTCACAGACACACATTTACACCACCGAATAATAATCAATCAGAAAACGTATTCGATTCGTTACGAAAAAATCAATTTATAGATCAAAATATAAATTTACCAAATGAAAACCCCAAACCTCACAATTAGCTATAGATTGCTAATCTCAAGGAATAAGCTTCAAAGTGCTTCGCTAAGTCCCTGAAAATTAAAATAAGGAACATTCTTTTCGACATAGTCTCCTTGTAGCTAGATACACTTCATCTAAGGTTTCTCCAGGTTTTTGGTGCTGTCAAAATAATACGCATTCTAGAGACCCTCAAAAAAGCGTTTATTGCAGCGATAACGTTTCCTTTCGGTCCAAATCTCTTACATCCAAACCATTTCCCCATGTTTGGAAACAGGAGAGAGCTGAATCTGGGAGATTATGCTGGATGAGGGAGGAACTCGTAGCCTAACTGCGGATATCATGTAAGGTGGATCAAAAAAAGGTTTTTCCTTGGGATTATAGACTTGGCTAAAAAAAAGTCGATATTGTCGTTCTGCATGCTTGCTCCTCCTGATTGAAATCGTGGGCCAAAGTATTTTCTCTTGCATTAGATTAAATTGCTATTTGAAAAATTTTAAAATATGCTTATATGTATTTTAATAAAATATAATTATACGGAGTTATAGCCTTCCCAAAATTGAGTTTTGTTTGCTTTCTTTGCGCCACCTATGAAGCTTACTGCTGTCTTAGGAAAAAATCATCACATTTTGATTGTTTTTTTTACAAAAAAAAAATGGTTTTAATTAAAAAAAATAAAAAAATAATTTTTTTCTTGAAAACTCTATATTTCGAAAACGAATTAATCGATTTCTTTGAAAATTTAAAAATAGTACTTTTATGAAATTATACATTATGAATATATCTTGTGTTCGATCACATCGTATGCAAAAGATTCTTAATAGAAACGGCTAAATATATTTTTAAAGTCGTTTCTTACTTAATTTTGTATATACAAAATTTCTTTAGTTTTCTTATAAAAAAATTGAATTTAAAAAAATATATCAAAAATCCTAAAAAAAAATATATTACGAAAATGTTAGTATGCAATATTCTTTATAATTCGAAGATCCTTCCATATAAAAATTTTGATCGCAATCCGTATAGCCGTTTACCTGTAAGTCCAAAATCACAAAAATGCTTGTATGGCAGGTACAAAATATGTAAAAAAAAAATTCTTGACAAGAATGTACTAAAATTAGTGCACACACTGATTTTTATCAAAATCTATAGCTGTTTTCGAGACGGTAGAAAAAATTGTATGACAAGTACCGTCATTTTTGCGCTAAGAAAACGATTCAAAAATCTATTTGAGACAATCCCTTTAAATGCTTAGGCACCAAGTCTGAAGAAAATCGCTTTAGCAGCTTAGGCTATAGATCATTCTTCAGACAGACAGACAGACAAACAGGCAGGCACACAGACGGAATTGTGCGATTTACTTTCTTGATGTTCTCCATCATCGTAATGTCAAGTTTGATCAAAATCTCGAGTTCTATTTTTTTCAGATGCAAAACTTGCCCTATAGTACCTATCGATAAAGGTTCAAGTAAAAACTATTTGCATAACACAAATATTTAAGAAAAAAACCGTAAAAAAAATTGTTTCTCAAATAGGGCTCCAAGAATTTTGATTGCAAAACCTTCTGTAAGCAGTGCAGTCCAATTATAAAAAAAAAAATATTTTATTTTGCGTTCTTATTAACGGTATACTTCTCATGGAAAACATTTTCATATTTTCGACTTTCTCTGTATTGGATGAACCAATTAAAATTATTTCGTTTTATGCAAATGCTCTCTAAAAGTATAAATAATATTGCATATTTAAATTCAAACAAATTTATTTTTTATTTTTAAATAAATTAATATTTTTTTTTTGAAAAATCTATCTTTCAAAAACCACTCACTGAATTTTTACAAATTAAAATTTTACACGCATATTTATAATTACTGCAATTTTAGTGACATTTGTCACTTCTAAAAATATTTTCAAAATTTAATACAACAAAAAAGGATATTTAAAAAAAAAACACTCCAACGATTTTTTAATTTTTTTATTTACATATTCATAGTTGTCCAAGAATTAATAATGCATGTAATGCTTAAAGCCAATGGTCTCGTTGACAGTGCTTCATTGTTTCATAGATTTATCCAATTTATTATTATATGTAATATGCAACATAAACACCCTCAAATATTTGATTCAATATAATATAGAACTGCTGCCCGATAATGCTAATTTTAATAATCCAAACCTGGGTACCCTATATTTTGAGTAAACCAACGGCACTTTTTCAGAAGCCAATTTTCGTAATCAAATTCCATAAGGTTCATTTCTATGGCCGGATGGATTTAAAAAATAAATATCACGCCTCATGTTGCATTAATTTTAATCTGGTCGCAAAGTCCTTGCAATTATTTTCCGGAACAAAGCCTCTAATAGCATCATTTTATAATTCCAACATTCACTAAGTTTTAACTAAAACTTTTGTCAAAAAGAAAACTTTTATAAGTTAAATCAATAAAAAAAATGTTTAAAAAAAATGTGTACCTTCACCCCAGAGACAGAATACCAGCATCACGGAGCAGCACGCCAATGCCCAAAAGAAAAATTGTTAATATTAAAACGTTTTATGTCTCAAGAAAGTCAGCACCCCCAAAACTTTTCTATTTAAGTTTTTCCTTTCTTCTGTTTCTATCCGCTGCGTTGCTGGAGAAGTTTTTTCGTTCCATCTTCTTTCTCTGATTTTCAACAAAAAAAAAAATTGTATAAAAAATTATATAAGAACATGAAATACGGGCAGCCGACAAAAAGAAATAAATAAAGTTTCAGGCAAATTATTAAGCCAATATTTTTATATTCCACTATACATACCACCCATCGCGGGCCGTCATCGTTGTCTTCGTCGAAGCTAAAATAAAAGTCCATTCGCTCTACTGAGTCCTGGCCTGGCTGGCATAGAAGATTGAAACCCTTTTGTATCATCGTTATGTAAAAGCCAAACAAACTTAAGCCTTTTTTGTGTTTCGGTACAACGAAAAAAATACATCCATAGATACAAAAGAAAAATGTTTTTTTTTACAATTCTTCAAAGAGAATGCAGCGCCACTCTTTTGAATGGTATACACAGGCATCTTAAGAAGTTCGGGTTCGGGTCCGGGTTGGGTTGAATAGGATAAGAATGACAATGTTGAATGTAAGGGCGACGAAAACTTTGTCAAAGTTTTTGTCTTTCAATGAAAAAATTGGCATGCTTAAAATTTAAACCGGAAGTCTTTGTCTATACCCAAACGGAGGACAGCAAGTGTTAGAATACCCGTTATCGCATGTTACTACATATTCGAGCTTCAACAAAAAAATATATAAATAGAGGCTATATTGTCAAAAACTTTTCTACCTATATGCTGAAATAATTTGTCCGGTTCCACATCACTAGGATTCCCTAGTGAAATGTGCCTAAAAACTTTGAAGGCGTTCATTCTTAAAAAGTGGCCTCACACGGTCTTAGGAGGCTATACTCTATGAAATGTCTTTTCAGGGCTCTAAGCTTTCAGGAAGAAATAACTTTCTATTGTAGGTACGAGTATCTATTTATATCTTAAGGATACCCAATTCTCCTACTCCTGAAAAATAAGATTGCTATTTATTACTCAAGATGGAGTTTTCAATTTACGACGAATATATTAGGTTAAAGTATGAAAACAAATTTATACATTTTTTTTTGTGGATGACTTCTACGATTCACACTTCTTACTAACTGGCTGGCTGGGTGGCATCATTTTGTCCCAACAATATAACGTTCACATTGTCGATGTCATTCGATAAATCCCAAGTGATTTGGGCCTTTCCAGCTTTTCGTTCGATTTGGACTCCGCATTGTAGAAGTTTTATTTTTTTTGTCATCTTCTATAAATTCAATGTATCTTTTTGTTGTTTGGGGGTTTTTTATAGCATGTGTTTTTGGGGCCGATAAAATAATAGCGTTAAGTGTTGGGCTTGATGTCAGGAGGCGGCAGGCGAATAGACAAACTTCCTGTTGATATGTTTTATTTTTTTCTTGGGGAATATATATTTACAAACATTCATACATACAACAGCTATTTGGATTGTGTTCTTGTTATGCGGAATTGAATTCATTGGATTGTGCCAGACGAAATCCCTTAAGCCCTGATGTAATTTTTTTTCGACGCCACTCTCAGTGAAAACTGCCTCTTCTGCCCCTCAAAGCCTGTTTAACTCATTCTCTTTCGATCGTCTTTGACATGGCGTTGTATTGCAGATAATATTTCATTAGTCGAATATAGCGAGTGTGTTATCGTTTTTTGGATTTGTTTCAAAACTTGTTTTCTTATTTATTATTTTTTTTTTTAAGAATATTTATGGCGCAATGTTTTCTTTATTCAGTTAACCCTTCTATAAATCGCAAGGGGGTTCTAATGCGGGATGAATTTACAGAACATTTGAAAAACAGAATTTGCAATGCGTGGAAAGTACGTATAGGTACGAAAGGAGTGATTTGAAATACTGACAATACTTTACGTCTCTTGAGAGTTTTTCTTCTTTATTTACAATGTTTTTTCTTGGAAAAATTCAAACTTTCTACAACTGATGTACCTTTCTAATATTGCTGTAGCGTATTTTTCTAATCTAAACTAATTTTCTTTTCCATTTTTTTTATTTCCAAAAAAATATATGAATATAATACTTAAAATAAAATAATTGGAGAAATAATTCTTTAAGCACTAAACTTGCATATTGCCATTGCCAGTGTCAAAAGCCAATGCTATATCGATTGTAAGAATTGGTTAGATACCTATTTTAATTATCGTCCTTTTTCGTCTACCTTGGTACTATAGTTGAAAAGAAGATATGGATTATCCTGTGCTTTTTAACCCATTTCTGACTTCAGACAGTTGCGTCTGTCAAACCAATTGCCAGAATACAATCTGTCAGTTTTATTGTAATGGAATTAATCAAATTCTAGAAGTTTAAGGATTTTCTACGCAAAATTCGCACTTACTCCCTCGGATGGTCATATCTCTAAGACCAACAAAAAGCGCAAAAAAAGGTACTAACGAAATCCTTCCACGGGTGTATAAATTATTAGGATTATAATGACCAATTTTTACTTGCGATATAGGTACTATATAGGGCAAGTTTTGTATTTGGAAAAAAAATCGAACTCGAGATTTTAATCAAAGTTGACATTAGGATGATAAAGAACACCAAAAAGTGGGTCCCGCAATTCCGTCTGTATGTCTTTCTGTGCAAAGAAAGATCTAAAGCCTAAACGGCTGAAAGGATTTGGTTCAAACTTGATACTAAGGCGTTTTAAGTGATTGTCCAAAATAGATTTTTTAATCGTTGTTTGCCCCAAAAATAACTGAACTTGTCATACAAATTTTTCTACCATCCTAATTGTCTTGAAAACGGCTCTAACGATGTTGATAACAAAATTTTTTTAAATATTTTGTTATTAACGGTACCTGTCTTTTTTTTTCTTATTTTATTTGTAATTACCTACAGTTTAAGAACTAACAGTTAAACTTAATTTACAATATTAGATTTACTAATGAAAATTTTGTTTAAGATAATTTAACAAATGTGATTTCATGTATGAGACACTGGAAGAAAAATCACAAACAAAATAGAGATCATTGAAAGTCTGGCAACATCTCCTCAACGGTTCGTTGGCTAAGAAATTACTCCTCTTAAAGCTGATATGTACTGGTGTATAGAACCGTGTCCGACGAGCAGGTACGTTAAATTTAATTAACGATAGTAAATATGGTGACGCAATTTCACCATTGATGATTTTTTATTGTTGTTAAGCAATTGAAGACCTTCCTCATGTCCTCGAGTGTGTTCATTTGTAACAGTAATAGCCTTTGACGGTATGGTGGAAGCGAAAATCGATTTTTCCAGTTTAAATCACGAAATGCAAATAACAAGAATTGTTTTTGGACGGATTCTATCCTGTGAATATGGGTTTCATATCTGGGTGACCATATTTGGTAAGCGAACTGTAAGCAGCTTCGTACGAGACCAACATAAAGACACTTTGTAACAAATGGGTCGTTAAGTTCTTTCGACCAACGCTTTATCATTCCCAATCTCGATTTTGCTTTGTTTACTATGTAGTCTGTATGGTCATTGAAGGAAAGCACTCCGAGATCATTAAATTGTTCGCATCTCTCTAAAATGTATCCATTCAGTTGATAATCCAACTGATGATGCAAAAGTTTTCGATAGGAGGTCATGATCCTGCATTTTGACATATTAAGCGATAGTTTGTTTATAGCTGTCCATTCGAGAAGAGCATCAAAATCACTTTGAAGATATAAATATTCTTCAGGATTTGAATATGTCAAAAATATTTCGAATTTTAAAATTTGAAGATTTCACTTCTTCGGCTTTTTTGGTCGTGATAATTTATTAATGAAAGATATTCATTAGTTTTCCCAACGTTTCGACTGAGTTTTCAGTCTTCTTCAGGGGCAAATCATATGAATGAAACTATTTTATCAAATTACATATATATATATAAAAATTAAAAAGATGACAGTTTTGTGATTGAATATTTAAATTAAAGCACTTCTTCTTAGTTAGAAGTTTAGTCAACAACTCTTGAGTTGTCGAAACGTTGGGAAAACTAATGAATATCTTTCATTAATAAATTATCACGACCATAAAAGCCGAAGAAGTGAAATCTTCAAATTTTAAAATTGAACATATCGAATTGGTCAAAACACTTTTAATTAAACAAAAATATTTTAGCATCGTCGGCGTAGAGCAGAATTTTAGAATGTTGAAGTTTGTGTGGTAAGTCATTTATGTATAATAAAAAAGTAGAGGTCCAAAATGACTTCCTTGTGGTACCCCAGACGTAACTTTTATTGGTGGTTCTAGGTTCTTAAATTTTACGTATTGGATGCGACCACTCAAATAAGAGAATTACCGCAGCCATGTTGACTTAATTTTTTTATCAGTATACGATGGTATAGCTGATCAAATACCTTTGAGAAATCGAAATAACCAACATCATACAATCATTTTATTGATTTTTTTACTTTCTCATAAATGGCGCCACGGATTTCGATTAAAATTTTTATACAGGAGGTCATTCAAATTCTAAGTAATACTCCATTTAAAAAATTTCGAAAACTAGTTGTTTTGAATTTTTGGAAAAATATTGAAAATTCAATATTTCGAAAACGGATTGACAATTTTTCTGAAATATTGTTTTTGAATTTGTATTATTTAATATTTAAAATGTTCCTACCAATTGTTTTTTAGAAAAAATTTAAGAATTTTTATATATAAAAAATTAAGTGAAAAACGACTTTAAAAATACATTTAACCGTTTCTATTAGGAATATTTGGAATATAATGTAATCGAACATAGGCGCAAGTTCGTGTCATCCAGTCCTGCATTTTATTTTTATCAAAATCGTGAAAGCCGATATCGAGATAATTAAGATTTCAGAAAAATTGCATGGCTGAAAACGATACAAAAATCTATCTGAGACAATCGCCTAAAACGATTAAATACCGAATTTGAAGAAAATCGCTGCAGTCGTTTAGGCTGTAGAGCGCTGTATAGACAGACAGACTCACGTTTTTGGTGTTCTCCATCATCGTAATGTCAACTTTGATTCAAGTCTCGAGTTCGTTTTTTTTCTTAATGCAAACCTTTTCCTATATTACCTATATCGCAAGTAAAATAATTTTAATCTGTTGATCCAATAATGAGATATTATAAAATATGAAAAGTGGTTCTATTGAAGCACCGTTAATAAGAATGCAAAATAATATTTTTTTTATTTAAAAGTGGACTGCACTAATCTAAGAAACATTTCAAATTTTTTATCAAAATTCTTTGAGTCGTTTGTGAGAAAAATAAAATGCACGACTGGATCGCACGAATTTGTTCTTATCACATCGAAAGCAAAAGATTTCTGTTAAAAATCTAAATATATATTTAAATCAGTTTTTTACTTCAAATATACAAAACATCTTTAATTTTTTTCAAAATTCTGAAATAAATATTTAAACAAATTTAAGCTCAAAAAAAAGTACGTCATTTTATTTGTTAGATAAATTTGAATTTATAAGAAAAAAGTTTTAAAAATCTGTGGAGCGGTTTTTGAGAAAAATAGTTTTTTTTAAAAACTTTTTGAAAACATTTTTCAAAAAAAATTCAAAAACGCCAATTCATAGATATTCAATAAATACATATAAATATAATTTTTGAAAAAAAAATTAATGATCAGTTTTCGAAATATATATACTTAATTTTTTTTAAATGATTTTAAAAATACAAAAAAAAATACTAATTAAAAATATTGGTACGCGGTATAATTTGGTCAGCCTAAACCTATATATGTGTGAAATTTCGAAAGAATCGGTTGAGCCGTTTATGAGATAGTCGAAAGAAAAAAAAACGGTCCTATGGAAAGTACCGTTTTTAGACATTTTTCTATTTTTTTTTCAATCATATGATCGGTCGTAGCTAAAAAGCCATACTGATTCTTTTTTTCGATTTTTATCAAAATCGTTAGAGCCGTTTCCGAGAAAAATAGGTTTGAACGTAACGGTTATATGGCAGGTACCGTTATTTTTTGAGCTAAAAAAAATGTTGATTTACCCTCTGCACAATACCTAAAAAACTCTATATACCAAGTTTAAAGCAATTCGGCCCACCCGTTTGGGCTGTTGGTAGACAGAAATACAGACGGACAGAATTTTTAGACCATCTTGTTTCGTCTTCGCTATCATCGTAATGTCATGTTTGATTGTTATCTCAAAACTTTTTTTTTCGACGAATGCATAACTTGCCTTATAGTGCCTATGATCGCAAGTAAAAATTGGTTTAACAACTTAGTTTGACAGATGTCGAATTCCAGGCATATACTTTTAAAACCGCAAAATGGATAAGCCAATATATACAATTCACATATCCAGAACACATATGCGAATCAAGCTAATTGTAAACCTAGGGTTGACGAAATATCAGAAAAATTCCACTGAAGTAACAAGCCTTCATCAGAAAGAGCATTTACAGGAATTGGGCTGGTGTTGTTATGTTCAGAGCATCAGAGAAGAAGCCTATCTAAAAATCAAAGATATACGAAGTTCAGATGCAATTGCGGGAAGATGCACACTTAAGAATTCATAGTAAAAAAATTGCAAGTACACCAACGATTCGATTGACAGCCTAAAACGTAAAACAATTCAAAAACTGGAACTTTTCCAAACAATTTTCGATTAATAAATCAAAGTTTATCTTGAAATAATTAAAATTCTACGTTTCTCGTAAAACAATAATAATCGAATTGCAATTTGCCCATAATTACGTGCTTAACATTCCAAAATGCCAAACATCTTTATAAAGTTGACAGTTGAATATAGACATACACATATGCTTATGACAGATGTCAATTACGAAATTTTACTACTCCCAATAAATAATATCGTTTTTCTTTTTGTGTTGTCAATAAACATTTGTAGGTAAATAGAAAAATTCCAATCTATTCAATAGTCGATCAAATTTATGTCATTGAACAATCACTGGCATCCGTCAACCGTTATATACCTTCTTATCGTGTCTGTCAATCGTTTTACTCGTTTAATGTGTCAAATCCATTGTCAAAAGTTTTGGCGGAAATTTTATAAATTCAAAGAAAATTTCCATCAAATAATAATGTACTTATGTATGTGTGTGTGCTCAACATAGAGTCGTGTGTATTTGCAAAATAGGCACTTTGATTATTGCGACATGACAGCCACATCTCACATCGACGAGAAGGCCTGATTCCTTAATTCTAGATTCCCGAATAACGTGCGGAACCTGACATTGCTATCAAATTTAAAATTACAGCAATATATGTGACCTATCAATTAAACTGTATTGGATTCTTATTTTTAGTAGAATTAACGTTGGGCGCCCGAAAAATGGCGCCCAACAACACATTTACGCAGTGGAAGTAAAAAATGATCAAACAAATAGAATGGTGGTGTGGGAGATTCCATTAGCAAACCGCCCAGCGTGATGGAATGGAACTTCAAGGGGATTGCACATCAAACATTAATGGGACAGGCCTAAGCGAGGCTGGATCTTTGGTCAGGTATTTCGCTTATATTATTGTAAACAATCATCAGCGATTAGAGGAAAAGTTTCGATGTTAAGAAGGAGGCGCGTTGATTTTACCATTTCTAAGGAAACACACAAAATATAATATATATATATGTACCTATATAAAAATAAATTAAACAACGAACGTGAGCTGTAAAATACTTACCGTCACGTAAGCTGACTCCGCTGATGTTGGAGCCCAGTTTTTTTTTATAATTTATTTTCGTTGTTGTTGGAAAATATTGTTGAGGAAACCCAAAACGAAACGGAAATAAAAAAACTTTTCATGTAAATATTACCTACGCAAATATTTTCTCGATGCGACCATGATTTTTCGAGTTTAACTTGTCACGCCGCGCGGCGGCGGTGGTTAGATCTCGTTCTCGTTGGATAGCGAGCATAGCTACGACGACGAACGACGATGCGGCGCGACGTATAGAATTTTAAGAACCCCAAACTTTCATTAATTGGAGGTAGTGATTTATTAGGGATAACGTTTTTGTGTTTGCACTTATAACTCACCTATATGTTAAGTGGCTTGATTTGTGTTTACATTTGGAAAACGTGAATGTCGGTTTAATTATATATATTCCCCTTCGTAATTAATGGCTTATGGTGAAAGGTAGTTAGTTTATCGTGTTCAAATCGATATGGGTGGAAGAGGCTGTGGAGAATTATAACTTAAAGTTGGTTATGGTTGATAATAATTGAAATAAAAAAAATCCTTTGCGAAAGATGTTAGTTTTGTGAGTTAACTCAGCAAAAGTCGAGAAACTAAAACAAACCCTTAAGAGACCCTTATTATCCTAGTCAATCCTTTTGGAAGGGATATAGAATTTGTGTCCTTCATTAACGCTGATTTTGAAAAAAAAATACTTCGTGTGAATTTTAGTCCTTTCTGGATAAGCGGTAAGTGTGTAAGAAGGTACAGAAGACAATTTTAGCCATATAATCCAAAAACCTACTTCAAATAGATGCTATGGATGTCATGGAACCGTACTTTGCCTCCAATTTATATACTTGTTAAAGATTCCTAGGTATATGGGATGTAGAACTCGATATTTGTGTGTAAGTATATAAACAATATAAATTAACTATAATGAAATAAGGTACATTATAGTTATATGATAAAATCATCTGCTCGGTTGAGTATTGACACATCTTTATAGGTATACATATCCTTTCACAATTCACAATTTAAGATTTGTTACATTCAGTCCTTGACAAACGACAGACAAGACAAGGATTACCAACTGCTGTCAATATTCACATTAGATGCCCATAAACTACCAATAGGACCCTTTCATTATCACCTATATTAGAGCATAATAATATCAAATGATCGGATCGGATGCAAATACCAAAGTCTATTAATCATGCTTCAGGTTGATGCCACAGAAGCTCTCTACCTATAATATAGCTCCTTAAACTGTGCACATTAACCATCATCAAAATATTAGGAATTGATGCCGTGGGGTTAATGAGAATGGGAAGAGGATGGGGTTGAAAAGGATATAATTATTTATGTCATTTAACCCTTTGTAGATATTTATGTAATGCATGTATATATATGAGGTACTATATACAGTTAAGTCCTTCTGCAATATTAATTATTGTACAAGACGTATATCAAAGTTTTGTCTGGCTCTAGGTTTAGATACAGGGTGGTACATGAAACACACAGTAGAAATAAATGAATGAAACACACAACAAAATTGTTTAGATTTCTGAGCTGATAAATAATATTAATTTATGTCAAAAAAAATTAAAAATAGGGTATTTTATCTTAACTTATTTTGTATTTTTAGGAAAAAAAATTAGATCACCAATTTAAAACAGTTACTAAATAAAAAAAATCACTTTACAATTTTTGAAAAATTGGATTTTCAAAAACGAATTTATTTTTATTTTATTTTAAAAAAAATCTTTTTGAGGATGCATTATTAAGGAGCATCTGTATAAAAAAATAATTTTAATCGCCTTATCCTAATAAGAAATTCGAACATATGAAAAGTGGTTATTATGGTTTGGCGGTGGCCGTGGCGCAATTGTGTGCTCGCCTCTCAACCTCGTGGTCGCAGGTTCGATTCCTGTCCTTGTCTATGTCGTCTTATTTTCCATTAGAAAGCAATTCTAAAAAATGTCATAAAATAAGTTGCTGGTTTGGTCATTACATGTTGTTCAGGCATATCACTAACAACATGTGATTGGGTAAGCTAGTATACCCATAAATATAACAAACAAAAAAATAATGTTAATTATAAGAGACATAAACAAATTAGACTCTGTAATTTTCTCCGCATTAGCTCAGCCATCATCCCTGGAGATAAATCTGAGACAACAACCACCTCGCGCCACACATCTTTCCTATCCCTCTTTCTCTTCTTTCTAATGACGACCGCTCTCTGTTAAAAAAACATATGAAGAGTAATCATAATCCCTTGAGCGCGTGTAAGATTATAAAAAAAAATGTATGGGAAGTATCGTTAAGAACACAAACTTTTTTTTTGACCAATGTAAACTTATATAAGTTAGTTGTATCTAGTTTTAGCTATTTTTAGTCTAGCTTTAGTTTATAAGTAAAAAATAAAAATAAAAATATGATAAGATACCGAGTTTTTTGTTAATAAGTTTTCTTGGTTAAAAAAAAAATAAAATAAAAAATCGAACTCGAGATTTTAATCAAACTTGATATTACGATAATAAAGAACACAAAAAAATCGGATCCCGCAATTTCGTCTATCTGTCTGACTGTAGGTCGAACTAAAGCCTAAGAGGCTGAAGCGATTTTCTGCAAACTTGGTACCTTAGCGTTTTCTGTGGTTATCTCAAGATGGAGGGACCTGCCATACAATTTTATTTACCATCTTAATTATTCGAAAACAGCTTTCAAGATTCTGATTTTAAAAAAATCTGTGCACTACTCCCATAAGTATTGTCTACATTTTGGTTCAAATTTTGCTTATATATTTTGTTATTAACGGTACTTGCCATGCAACCAATTTTTGATAAAATATTTATATAGGATGTCCTTCGAATTATAAATAATACTGTATACCAAAATTTTCGATAAATAGTTTTTTTTTGATTTTTGAAAATTATATATATTGAAAACAGGTTGACGATTTTTTTTAAATTCTGTTTTGAAATTGAAAAACGCTTTCGAAATTTTCAATATAAAAAATTTCGTAGAAAACTATTGTAAAAATATAGTTAGCTAGTCGTTTCTACCAAGAATCTTGTAGGTACTTACGATGTCATTGAACATAAAACCAGGTACGTGCGATTCAGTCGTGAATTTTATTTAATTATATTTTTGGAGCCGTTTTCGAGAAAACAACGTTTTTAACATTTGTACCGTTGCTTTTTTTCGGAAAATAGTTCTTTTTTCATGTATTCAATATAGTGTCAAAAAAGCACCAAATCAATTTTCGACGAAATCGATTGATTCGTTTTCGAAATATTGTTAATTAAATTAATTAATTAATTGTTAAAAAACCTTGCTTTACAATAGTATTTAAGCTTTTTAGAAGCTTCTCCACAAAAAAAAATCATAGAAATCAAATGAACTAGAGATATCAAAAATAACCAACCGAAAAATACTGTTTTTTTAAGAAAAATCGTTGGACCCATTTTTAAGAGAATTAAGATTTTGCTTTTTGGCTAAAAAAAATGTATGACAGGTACCGTTATATTTGGTTTAAAAAAAATTATAAATATGTGTGGGCATCAGCGTTGCCACAAACAAAAAAAAAAAGAATATTGAGGGCCTTTCTGAGGGACATTTCCAAAAAGTGAGGTCCAATACTCGTCTAAATTTTTTTTAAGAACTAAAAATTTTTAGGCAACATAAACATAGTACCGATACATTGTGTCGATAAGACGATAAATTATGTGAAAATGATAGAGTTGTACTGAATAATGATTTTGGCCGGATACCGGATACCGGATATTCGGCCCGCAGCTAGGCCGGATAGCCGTATATTCGGCGGTCGGATATCTGCATTAATGAAAAGTATAATAGTTTGGTGGTCTGATACTCAAATCAGACCGGTACAAGTAAAACGAACTTAAACATGTTTTTTTTCCTTCTCCTCCACTTCCACAAGATATTCTTACTTTTTACACTTCAAATATATGACGCATTTGTTGTAATTAATGTTCTGTCATTTCATATACTGAATCAAGATTGAAATTGCTAGTTGAGAAGAGAATTTCATTACTTTCTGGATCTTAAAAAAATATTGCTGTTAGGGTTGTTGACATCGTATACGAAAACAAACGTAATCGTTTATTATTTATTTAAAAAGATCTTGAAGTTATTTTTGAATAAAAACTTTATTAACCAGATCGAATTTCTACTCCATGTTAGGTTTCATATACGCTTTTGATTTAAATGATCCTTATACATTGAAATCCCTTTGAGTTGCTTATGTTGGGTCGATTGTTTATTTTGACACGAAATGTTAGAAGTTTACATTGATTTTTTTTGTTAATTATTAATTTTACAATATAAGATAATGGATTGCAAGACAATATTAACAAGTTGCTTTCAACAACAATGAAAAACGACTTCAAGTCGTTGCAATTAATCCATTTATGCTTAATTTAATTAATTTAAAAAATCAATGTAAGCTTTAAATATTTCATGTTTAAATAAACTACCACTGAAGAAGTTGGGAAAATCCAACGAAACGTAGGGTAAAAATATTAAGTAAAGTTATTTTATTTGCATACAGAAGAAAGTGACAAAAATAGCCTGAAAAATCCTTTGAACATCAAGTCATAAGTCCTAAAAACAATTGGTCGAGTTAATAAATTAAATTAGCAAACTATTAGTTATGTACTAATGTTAATAATTATTATTTATTGTATATCTTTTTTTTTATTTTCTGTTTTAAATGTATTATTAATTAGTCTAATCTCATTATTATTATAAGCTCTAATTGTTGAAAGTACATAAAATAAAAATATAAATACATAAAAGTACCCATGAATGCGGAAAATCTAATTTTCATTCACCATAATGTGGCTGTAGAAAACGTAGAGTATTAAATTGCTCTTTCATTATTATAAAGAATTAATATCTATCTTACTGAAAAAACGACTATCCGGTATTCAGCCGGATACAAACAAATTATTCGGCTCCGGTCGGATATTAAAAAAGTAGCCGGATAGGCCGGATACCGAATATCTACCGGATATCCGTCACATCTCTAGAAAAGGAGTTATGCCGATACTGTACATCGAGAAATATTGTTAAGGTGTAGTATGCTGACACGGAGTGTAAAAAGATTCGCAATGGCTTACCGATACCGTTGAATGTTTTTTTTTTAGTTTGTCTATTGGTTTCTTGTTTTGAACTGAGGGAGTGAATGCATGATTGTTGAAAGCTATGTGTATGCTTCAACCTGAAGTAAGAATATTTTTGTTAGAAATAATTAAAGATACAAGAATGTTCGAACAAATGGACAAGAAATTGTTCGACATTAAAATCTTTTCAAAATAGTATCCATTGAACTGAAAACAAAAACATTTTTAAATCATCGTTCATTTTCACCATTTTTTGGGAAATTTTTGACAGCTCAACACCGGTATACTGGGTGTGTAAATGGGGGCGTTCACTCAGTTATTATATAATGTTATTTCGGATACCAAAATATCCGAGTATATTATTTTTGAAAGAAGCAGATAGGTTAGCCAAAAGTTGTCAAAGAACCAGAAGAAACCTCATACCAATTGAAGTTTGCAGTTAGCTTTTCTTATATAGCTTTTAATTATTCCAACATTTTTGGGATAACTAAGGATAGTTTTCATGAGAGCTGTTTTTTCATCAGATGTGCTTTTGCAAATCGTGACAACATCGAAATGTCCATATAGAATCGGAATGCTTTGTCGGTAAGGTGTTTCGATACTGCCGTGTAATAGTGTCAGCCCGAATTAATGAATTTAGTGCGCTTTCAATATGTGAACATATTTACGGAGGAAACACATTGATATTTTTGTTAATGGAATTAGACAGATTACTTACTTTATAAAGTATAACGAACGAAATGGGATATACGGGCCTTGATGGCCCCGCGCCAAGGACCAGAATAAAAATAGGGGGCCAAATGGCCCGATCGGCACATTAAGCCAACGCTGGTGGACATACCCGTAATAAGCAATGTATACCAAGTTTACAGAAAATCCATCCAACCAATTAGATTCTAGACAGATAGGCAAAAAAGTCCTACTTATTTCTTCGCTATCATCGTACTTTGAAATTTAATCAAAAGCTCGATTTAATTTTATTTTACTATCTAAGACTTACCGACAAATAAAAAAAAACTATCGATTATAGAATTTAAATAGTTTTTTTTATTAAACAGTTACCCGCCGAAAATTCTCTATGATCGAAAGAAAGCAAATTTAAAAGGAGATACCGATGCGATGTGAATAGATTTTGAAGTCTTGCTTACACAAAATATGAGGGTAAAATAGAGCCTGGTAAAATACTCCACAATCGTGGTGTATGGCAAAAGAAACAATTTCAATATCTACTAGACAGTACATCGAAAGTTATCCTCAAACATAAGCTGATCATAGAACAATTTTTAGAAATAGTGGTAAAATAATGAGTTTATAACGAATTTACCATGCAAATTGTGGTGTTGTTATGGACAGTTGCATTGCTCATGTTGATTTTTCTCAGTTTGTTTTACCCTAATTCCTACTCAAGTCTAGATTATTATTTAATTCTATTCTATTCGGTATTCTATGGGCGTTCAGAGCAGAGCATTGTACAGAGTTCGAACTTGTTCCAAGCAGTGCGAGTTCTGAACACTAATGTGTTTTTTAAGCACACTTGAACCACACAAATCATAATACATTTTCATTTTAAACATTAAAAGCAAATATAACACAAAACCTACACTTTTTTGTACACAGATACACACCAGATACAGAAAATCAACTTCTTCCGTCAACTTAATTGTATCCGATTATTTTTTTCCTTCACATTTTCCTTCTTGACTTGACACACATTGCATTTGGTGCGTTCAGAAATTTACTCACATAATCAGTCAATTATATTCGAGCACGTCGAGTTCGATCTACACATGCTCAGAACGAAAAAGGAAACCCATATTTGGAGCTCTGAATGCTCTGAGTTAAAAAGAAAGACAAACAAATTTTGTGACAACTCAGACTCTGCTTTGAACTAAAAAAGAAAAATGCCTTTGCTATATAAAATAGCTCGCACTTAGCAAAATAACACCCTATAATATTTATTGAAAATGTATTGTATACTTTAAAGGGTGGTGAATTTATTCAGTTGACAATTTTACTGCGACATGCGAGTAGAGTCAGTCATTTGAAAAGGGGATTATAACGAAGGTATACTGCGTGTTTGCAGAAAGGGGAGTTTTTTTGTAAATTGTCGCATTCAATTGAAATGATTTTCGAAAGTTTTTTTTTAGAATTTAATTAATATTTGGATTCTATTGGCTCATTTAAGAAATGGGATTTTTGAAATATAGCTATGTAATAAGAATGATATACTTTTAACGTACAACATTTGTTCAAGTAGGAGGGGTAAATGAATGTTTCTTTGAAGTACTTAAATGACAATGTTATGATTTATTAATAACACTCGTATAATTTTTAATGTATTGGTATACTTACATTAATTCAATTTTTATACAAATGGTTTGGAAATTCTGATAATAGATACATTTATTTTTAGCAAACCAAATTGAAGAATCATAGAATGCTAAAAGCTCGCTCTTCACAATCAATACTATTTGGCATTATATAAAAACAGTTCGTTTTAGGCCTGTCTAACCTCATCAAAATGCATACATACCTACGTAGATACTAAATTATTTAGGTTCTCGGACATGTTACATCTGGGAGGTTCCCATCGTGTACGATTTCTTTTGATTCTGTAATTTTTTGAAAATCTGTAACACCTAGATATAACTGTTGCTTCATTTCATTCTTTTAAACGGTGATTTTTTAAGAGCTTGGTTTTTGAAAATTCCAAAAAACACAGAAGCTTGTAAAAGTTATTTGGATCGATAAATCAATTTCTGCCATTTACTTTTTAAAAATAATTTCACTTAAATGTTGCCCGCGGCTACGCTTCAGGTGGTCCATTCTGAAGGTCCAATTTTGGCAAACTTTTTCACACATTTCGGCCGGAATCTCACCAATGACGCGTTCAATGTTGGCTTCCAAGGCAGCAATCGTGTTTGGCTTGTCCCCATAGACAATAGACTTAACATAGCCCCACAAAAAATAGTCTAACGGGGTCAAATCACATGATCTTGGTGGCCAATTGACTGCGCCAAAACGTGAGATCAACTGCTCACCAAATTCGCCTCTCAATTGATGCATGGTTTCGCGTGCAGTGTGGCATGTGGCACCGTCCTGTTGGAACCACATGTCGACCGAGTTCAATTCTTGCATTTTCGGCAAAAAAAAATCTGTTATCATCGAACGGTACCTTTCTCCATTGACCGTAACCCTGCGGCCTTCATCGTCCTTGAAGAAGTACGGCCCAATGATGCCGCCTGCCCATTAACCGCACCAAACAGTGCATTTTTCGGGATGCATTGGTAGCTGCTGAATTGCCTCTGGCTGCTCTTCACTCCAAATACGGCAATTCTGCTTATTCACGTATCCATTTAGCCAAAAATGAGCGGAAAAAAAACGGACGTAGCTTGCGAAACACATTTTTCACAGAGCACGAATTTTGATAATAAATTTCAATAATTTGCAAACGTTGTTCAGGTGTAAGTCTATTCATGATGAAATGGCAAACAATACTGAATCGAAATGTCAAATGTTCGTGGAATTTGTCATGTGTGATCTGTCAAAAATATAAACGTCAAAAACCAAGTAGCAAAAAAATCACCCGTTACCATATCTTAGAATTACATATTAAATATTTGACTAAATTATTTCCATTCTGAAATTTTATTCCATACGTCCTAAACCTAATATATGTAGGTACATAGGTGCAATTATACAGTAAACATGTGCTTGATTTACACCATGTCTCGCATTAACCTCAAAAACATACAAACCTGGATTATGGCAAAAATACAGAATTTCACAGTGCAGTAAATAAAGCAATATCTACACATTCATACAATACATGAGTTGGTAGGTTAGGTACCATAATAGGCAATATAATATGTCCACCGGTAAGCATAAACGGTACAAGCTTTGCTCATAAAAATCCAGCAAAAATGAATATAACTTATGTATGTCGCACAAAACCCCAGCAAAAATAAATTAAGAAAAAAAAACAAGAAAATCTAAAAGAAAACACAAGATGAAAACAAAAAACAGAAATTGCATTATCAAAGAAATAAGGTTCAAAAATGAGTCGCACGTTCTTGCCAAACTTCTATTTTTAAGGTGCGTTAGTTAAATAATTGATATAGTATTAGGGTGAACCTGACATTTATTAATCTCAACGGTGTATTATATTGGTACCTATCTGTGTTTACTCATATGATATCTAAACTGGGATGTGTTCAACATCAATGACAATGACATTGATCCCTCTTAGCTATTTGACATCTGTCATTTATCACACAAAACCATTTAGTCTTTTTAAAATAGTTTTTAGTTCGAAAGACATTAGTTCTAAGAGCTATTGTTTAGTTTAGAGCGCCCGTAAGGGGCCAGTAAATTCGTTATAAGTTATTGATAATTAGGCTAGTTTTAAACATTTTTGTCTAGCTTTAAGATAGTTATATTAAATAAAAATTAATAAAAAAAAAATTAAACCATTTAGCCTTGATTTGTAAGATTGAATAATCTCAAATTTTTAGCTACATAGTTTTGCGAGCACAATTCAGAATGGAGTTAAGCAAGTGTAGAAATTAAATATGTCCAAGACAAAATAACAGCCAATTCATTGTCATCTTTACCAAAACTGTTGCTGCAGTCTGTACTATTCGAAACTTAATACAGACAATTGAAATCATGTAGGGTACCATAGGGAACTATTCTAGAACCAAATCTGCTAAAACTAAAACAGTATTTATCGATATTAGTGCCTTATGAATGCAGCGTAATATTAAAAAAAATGCGATCAAATGGTGTATCAAACTTAACGAAATAATATTAAATGTTGTAAAAATAGGCGTTTTAAGGGGTAAATTTTATCGCAGCTCAGTTGCCAGTGAAATGTTTGTCCGCAGATTTTTCAAGTATATACCTTTAGTACCTCTATTCTGCGAAATGTTTTATCCTATCAGCAAAACAGTAATGAACATTAATGGAAAGTTTCTTTAAGTTCAAAAATATTTGCATATAACAAAACTCGTCCTTACCCCAAATTAGGGTTACCAGACGTTCGTCTTTAGATTGACAGTATCGCTTTTTCATATCAAAATGCTGTTTATAATTGAGCTGCTATACATATGTCCTTATTTGTCATTTTTTGATTATAAAACAAATTATTATTGTTTGTATTTATTTAAAATCAAAATGACAGGTATTGGAAAAAGCCAATTTAAATACACATCGCATAATTTTTATAATTATTTTACCGTTAGTATTCATGTTCTTATTATATTATGAATATAAAGGGTTATCCATTTTGCGTTTTCAAAAGTATAGGGCTGGAATTCGCCATCTATCAAACTAAGTTGTTAAACCAATTTTTTTTCAGTTGAAAGTCTGACATTTACGAAAATGGATCGCTTAACTATCACACAATGCATAAAAATTGTTAAAACCTACTACAAAATTAGTTATTCTGCCACAGCCACATATCGTGCTTTAAGAGGAGATTATGATTTACATAATCGTCCAACTACGCAAGCAATTGGCAAAATTGTGAAGAAATTTGAAGAGACTGGATTGGTTACAGATATTGTAAGGACTGTGCATCATCTTTTCTCTAGTAACACTGAAAATATCGCTCCTGTAAGTGGAAGTGTTGCCGAAGATCCGAATGTGTCGATTCCTCGTCGTTCTCGGGAATATGGACTGTTTTACGGCACATTATGTCGTATTTTGCATTTAGATCTACACCTACATCCATATAAAGTACTGAAGCCAGCTGACTATTCACAACGGCGTTGATACGTCGAATGGGTGCTTGAACAACAGGCGGTGGACATCGATTTTTCGAACAAAATTTTCTTCAGCGACGAAGCACATTTCTCACTCGGTGGCTCTAAGAATCCTTAAGTAATTGAAGAGAGGCCTTACATCCACAAAAAGTCACTGTTTGGGGCGCTCTTTGGTCCGGAGGTGTGATTGGACCTTACTTCTTCGAAAACGTAGATGGAACGACTGTCACCGTCAATTCGAAGCGTTATGGTCATATGATAACCGACTTTTTTTGCCTACTATTGAAGAATACGACTTGGAGAATATGTGGTTTCAACTAGATGGTGCCACATGCCACACAAGTCGAGCGAATATGGCTTTATTGCAAGAGATATTTTCTTGGCCGCATAATTTCCCGTCGTGGCGATATCAACTGGCCAACATGATCATGCGATTTGACACCGGTGGACTTTTCTTTGTACAATACTTGCAATGTGATAGAACGGTTGAACCTTGCTTTCGTTTATTTTTATAATTTTTTTTTTGGAAAAAAGTGCATTACTTTTGATGTTTTTATTTTTATTAATTTATTTTAGTTGATAAGTAAAGATCTTTGATTTTTGCGATTGTTTTTACAATAAAAAATCGAATTTAACTATTAACTTCACTTTTTTACTTGCGATATGTAGACTATATGGGAAGTTTTGCAAGGAAAAAAAATCGAACACGAGATTTTAATTAAGCTTGATATTACGATAATGTAGAGCACACAGACTGGGTCAAGCAATTCCATCTGTCTGTCTATAGATCGATATACAGACTAAACGCATGAAGCGATTTTCTTCAAACTTGGTACTTAAGCGTTTTAGGTGATTGCCTCAAATAGATTTTTTAATTGTTTTTTTTTAGCCCCAAAAATAAAAGTAGGTACTTGCCTTACAATTTTTTCTACCATCTTAATTATGTATTTCGAAAACGTTCCTAATGACTTTGATAAAAAAAAATGTGTGCACTATTTTAGGCAGAGTCTACATTTTGGTAAAAAAATTATTATTAACGGTACCTGACATACAAACATTTGTTTTGATTTTCGACTTTTTCATAAACGGTTTCACGGATCTCGATCAAAATGTGTATATAGGGCATCTATCCAATTCTAAATAAAACTACATTCCAAAATTTTCGAAAAATGTTATTTTGGATTTTTGAAAAAAAAAAATATATATATATATTTTTTCATTTGAAAATTCAATTTTCAATAAATATTTCGAAAAACGGATAAACAATTGTTTCTTGCAATTTTGTTTTCAAGTTTATATTATTAAATATTTACAATTGGCTTGCCAATTTTTCTTGGAAAAAAATACAAGGCATTTTATATATAAAAAATAAATCAAAAACGACTTTAAGAATACATTAAGCCCTTTCTATGATGCAAATTTTATAAGAGTCGGTAAGCATCGACCGAAAAACATTGCGTCTTAGAAGGGTACGATAAGTGGTGGCCGTGGCGCGATAGTTGTGTGTTCGCCTGTCAACCTCATTGTCACAGGTTCGATCCCTGCCGTAGTCTATGTCCTCTTAATTGCCATTAAAAACCAATTCTAAAATAAATGTCATACAAGTTGCTGGATAACTCATTACCTGCTGTTTAGGCATAGAACTAACAACATGTGATTGAGTAAAACTATTATACCGATGAAATATGACAACGAATAAAAAAATAATGCGAATTAGAAGGGACATAGATAAATAAGATACGGAAATTTCTGCGCATTAGTTCAGTCGCCATTCCTGCAGATAAAATCTGAGACAACAACCACCTCCAGTCTGAGAACATCGTCACACATCTTTCCTATCCATCTTTCTCTTCCTAACCTAACGCCCGCGCTGTGTTGAAACATTTAAAGGGTAGTATAATACCTTGAGCGCGTGTAGATTATAAAAAAAAAAACTATCGTACCTGGGCGAAACGTATAGATTATAAAATCTTCAATTTGACTTTATTCCACACAGTCCACAAAAACAAAAATATATTATTATGTGCGTTTTCTTCAATTCGATATATGCCAACTTTCAAGGATCTTTTACAATTTCAAATGTTGTTTTTCCAGGTTTTGTTTCGCGATTAGGTGTTCCTACCAGTTATCAATATCCACGTATAACTTATGAAATTTACGAACGGTTCATTTTCTGGAAGCTACAGCCCTAAATTCATATGAAACTTAAATAGAAATACAACTATTGGATTGCACCCATTTGTTCAATATATTTGTGTCGTACTGTTTTGGACCATTTTTTTTTATTTATTCATTATTTATTTCAACGAATCCATAACTGGTCCCTTAAAATGTAGTTTCCTTGTTGTTTTTTTTTTTTTTGAGTAAGGAAACAAAAACTGTAACCAACTTGTACCTCTAAGTCGTTTGACCTATAACTGAATAGCGCACAGGACACAAGCCACATTACCATGGCGTATTTCTTTCTCTGCACTAAACTTCCTGTTTTTCAAATACATACACAAATGTATGTAGGTCCTCTACCCAAAAATTTCAACAAAAAAAAAACAAAAAGTACCAAAAGAATAAACCAAAAGAAGAAGAAGAAGAATATGAACACAAACACCCTGAAACTGAAACAACAAAAATATGTTTTGTCCTTCGCAATATAATAGTGTCGCCTACAACTTGGGCCATTACTCCTGTTTTTCAGCTTTGGTTGGTTGGTAGCTGCTGAATGTGAGTCCGAAACTTCCAAACTCGAAGTAAATGTTTTACTTGGCCATCTTCCCACTAATACAAT
Source organism: Philhelius pedissequus (assembly GCA_910595825.1). Lineage (NCBI taxonomy): Eukaryota > Metazoa > Arthropoda > Insecta > Diptera > Syrphidae > Philhelius > Philhelius pedissequus. The sequence continues at coordinate 34,768,013 of OU343160.1, forward strand.
TATGTCAAAGGTTGAGTTATACTTGGGGCGACAATGGTGCCCAACCTATCAACCTCATGTTCAGGCAAATTGATGTCCTCTCTACAGTATGTACCGTATACCTAGTTGTTTCTTCGTATTGTTGTAGTTTTTTTTTTTTTTGTAACAGATTTCCAGTACAAAAGAATGACAATCCTCCCCCCACCACGTTTTCGTGGTTCGTGGCATTCATGTCCATCGCCCAAGCACTGTGTATGGTGAATTTTGTTACCAAAGTGCTAATTGCTTCCTAGGGAAAATGTCTCAACATTTTCCAGAGATAAAACAACATTTCAGTGATGCGGTTTTGGTCGTTCGTATAATAGTGGTGGTGTGGTGGTGGTCGTCATCGTCATCGTCATCGTCGGAAAGAGCAACGGTCGGTGTAGGGATTTGAAAAAAAGGAGGCAAGCTGGCTGGCAGGCAGCCATCCTCTTTGGTTGCCAGTGGCCTTTTTAGCTCGGCTTGGCACTGCCAGGCAAAATGTCGAGAACACTTTCCTAAGAGATTATTAAAAGAGATTTTTGTCTTTTATGCGGAGACAGGAGAGGTTGCTTTGGCCTGGTCCGGTCCTGAATCCAGATCCAGACCTATAACAGTTTTAAAGCAAAAAAAGTGTTGAAAAATATTTCATGTGGCTGGGAACCATGATTTTTGGTACTTTACTGTTGCTGGCATTGTAGTGGCTGCCGAAGCTTTGGTCGTCGCTCTATTACTATAGGATGAGGTCTTGCGATGTTCACTTGCATTACACTTGATCTTTGTAGAGGTTGGCATTTTAGTTGCTTGCAAAGGTAGAGTTTTTTTTTTGTTAGAATGTTTTTATTATGCCCTGTCATCGTACAGAGCAGATGAAATCCTTAAAGTGAATGACGTACACGATTTATATTCTTGTTGGTTCCTTTTTCGTGTTGGCATTTCTCCTCAAGTGCAGCACGATGGTGAATGCATTGGTGACACACAAATGCAGTTTTCAATGATGCCAGGCCAGGACGATGACATTCCAAGGTGATGATGATAAAAAGTCAATGTGGGAGCCATGTCAAATGGGGCTCTTAAGACGTTGAAGAATTTTGAGTTAGCAGCATTAGAATGGCTTCATTTTTCTTTTGATGCGGTGGAAATGATTGCGGAAGCAAATTGTTGTGATATTTTGTGGATTATGTGAAGGCGCAGTGATAAGGATTTTTTCTGATTGTACGTGCACGTAACATAAAGCGAAGGTCAAATGACTTTTTATGTTTAGTTTGTATTAAAACATACTAAAGCATCAGTGACACTGGCATTGGAAAATCGTTAATTAAAAGCTGAAGTGCCGCGTAACTCAAGATAAGGAAAAGTTTTCCATTGAATCAAGAAAATGATCCCAAGCACAAATCTGCACCTGTGCAAAACATGTCATGTCATGCAACCACCAGCACAATCACCAGATTTGAATGTATTAGAAAAATCAATGGTCCAACCTGACCTGGAGCACAAAATATAAGAACACACGAAATCCGAAACATATAAGACCTAAGGCTAGCACTTTTGAAAGAGTGGATTAAAATACCATCTGTATAAACACAAAAGGTCATTAGTTCAATCCCAATGAGGCTGCAATCGATGATTAAGCAAAAACGATACCCAATTAAATATTGAGAGCCATTATTCGTTTTTTCTTCCTGAATTGATTCCGAAGGCTTTAAAAATTCAATCGAATGCAACCTGTTTTCGCAAAGCAAACAGCTACAATACAAGGAAAGTTTTAGTTAAATCTGTTTTAAAAATAGTGCAAAATGGCGGCCCTCACACTCCAAACATTGCATTAGCCTTTCTCTAAAATTAACATGCACTTATTCAAGGATTCAAGCTTTGCTGCAGAAATTTTCAGGATGCTGGTTGAAATATTTCGTTTGAGGACTTCAAGTGTCCTGGAGTGATTGTTATAAGGAAGAGACCTTAGATGGTCTTACAGGAAAAAAATAAAATAAAATCCAGTCGTGCACTGGATCGCACGTAATTGCTCCTATGTTCGATCACATTATATGCAAAGATTCTTAATAAAACTTCTAAATATATTTTTAAAGTTTCTCACTTAATTTTCTATATATAAATATTCTTAAACTTTTTCTAGAAAAAAATTGGTATGAACATTTTAAATATTTAATAATATAAATACAAAAACAAATGTATGTAGAAATGCTGGTATTGACTACAAAAACATGAAAACAGAAAAAACAATTCAAAAAACAAAAAAGAAAAACACGAACTAATTGGTTTTTAAATTTTTCCCCTATTTATTTGTATGCATTTCTAGCTGTCATGCAGCCCATCATCAGCCAATTACACTCGGGGTACTAACAAAATAAATGAAAAGATTTGTCAAAAGAAAATTAAAACAATACAATACAAACAAGTTTAAATAAATTATTATCTTAGTATTTACACTAATGCAAACAAAGGAGAACAAATATTTCCATTGACTGTGTTCATAACATTTTTTGTCTTAGAAATTAAGAAATATTCAAACGCATCGAGCTTTCTCTTATCGCGCACGTTCTTAAGTAACCGGCACCGGACACTCTCTTCAAACGTCCCGATGATGTGTGGTGGTTCGTTGTCATCACAAGAAGCAAAGACATGCGCAGTGACTGATGAACGATTCAATTGTTTATTTTGTATGCAATTGATGTGCTCTTTGAACCTGGTTTTGATGCTCCGTTTCGTTTGTCCTATGTATTTTTTGTTGCAGTTCTTACAGCTGATTCCGTATATGCCATTCTTAGAGTTTGTTGGTGTTATATCTTTGGTTGAACCCAGAATATTCTTATGCCGGATTTACACGAATGCCAAGTTCGCAGTATTTACTGCCAAAATACTGCCTGTCATTAATTTAATTAACGACATTCGTTTACACGAAGCTAAAATAATGGCAGATAAAAATACTGCCAACACTGGCAGTAAAGAATGAGCAAGTTCATTCTTTATTGCAAATTGTCATTATTTGAAAATTGTTGTCAGTACTGAATTTACACGATGTCAGTATAATGCCTCAACTTAACGAAAATTCTGGTTGGCAGTTTTTTAATGACAAATATACTGCCACATTTTTGACAATTTACACGACAAACAGAATAATGCCAAGATTTTGACAGTAATACTGCCAATTTGGCAGTCGTGTAAATCCGGCATTAAGCTTTCCATTGTTGTTGTAAACTATGTGTATGTTTTCTTTTTCTAATGTCCCGTACTTGGTTTGTTATTGTTGGTATGTACGAAAACGATACACGGAACTTTGTTGTTGTTTGATTTTGGATAAATAATGTTGTTGTTATTTTTTCTTACATGGTTTGATTGGTTTTTCACGATTCTTTCGATCAAAGATTTCTCAAAACCATTAACGTCCGCCAAATGAACTATAAAATAAAATTCTTTTTTGAAGTTGGAAATTGACAGCGGCAGTTTACACAATCTGTATGCCATGGAATGGAATGCTGCGATTTTGTGTTGATAGGAACAAAATGAGTCTTTAGTGATGTAGCGATCGGTTGCGGTGTTTTTTCTGAAAACTTCGAATTATATTTTATTGTTGCGTTTTGTGCATAACACATCTAAAAATGATATACAATTTCGGTTATCTTCTTTTTCAAACGTAAACTTAGTCATAAACCAATCATCTTGTCAGTTTGAACCGCAGGAACTTGAGCTTTTGAACAAAGGACTTAATTTTACCCCAAATATGAATAAAGTCGACATAGGACAAGCAATAGTGGATATTGAATAGGCGATCCAGTTTAAATCCACAGAATCCAAAGAGAAAGTTCGAAAAGCGGTAAAAAAAAAGTAATCAAAAAAGTAAAATCAAATAAAATTTCAAAAGAACAACAAAACTGTAATCAGATAATTAAAAAATTAAAAGAAAAAGATGTATATTACATAAAAGTAGACAAAGGTAACAACATAGTAATTTAGACAAGTTGAACTACGAAGAAAGAATGGAAAATTCAATAACTGAAGATGGTTTCACAATCATGAAAAGTTCACCGCTAAACAAAATGATAGATGACGCCAAAGGAATCATCAGAGAAATCTGTCAAACGTTTATTATTAATAAATTTAAATTTATTATTTCGAATCCTGAGGTACCAAAGATGTATGGCTTACCAAAAATTCATAAGCCAGGTGAGAAAATGCGGAAAATTGTATAGAATATAAACTCCCCCCTTGTCAATGTCTCCAAATGTTTAGTCAATGAAATGAAGATGTATGGAAGATTTCAAAATGCAAGTGTTATGAACACGTTCGAATTTGTTGAAAGAGTGAAAGATGCGAACCTTCAAGAAGGCGAAACCATGGTCTCATTGGATGTCCAGATCTAAAAAACGAAGGTTTACTTCCGAGAATCTGGCTAAGATACATAGACGATGTCTTCAGCATTATAAAAAAGAACACAGCAAACGATACTTTAAATCTTTTAAACAATAGGTATCCCAGTATCAAGTTTACGTTTGAAGAAGAAAATAACCGAAATTGTATACCATTTTTAGATGTGTTATGCACAAAACGCAACAATAAAATTGAATTCGAAGTTTTCAGAAAAAACACCGTAACCGATCGCTACATCACTAAAGACTCATTTTCTTCTTATCAACACAAAATCGCAGCATTCCATTCCATGGCATACAGATTGTGTAAACTGCCGCTGCCAATTCCCATTTCGCGCTGGTCACATACAATAGCCTCTTAAAGAGATAAGACGCCCGAAGAATCTGTATCTTCCAGATCCATAGGTTCCAATTCGGGCAACAATAAATTCTGAGTCATGTTTAGGTAATTTGAAGGAGTCACAGGAGCGGCTTGATCATTTCAAAAAAACTTAAGGCCGATGATACACATTCCTGACAATTCACCACACATTGTCACTCTGTCGGAGTGTAGGGGTCTCTGGTGGAGCTGTCTAGGTTGCGTCGGACTCTATTAGCGCATATTTCTTACTAGCTGTGCCCCGCTGTCGTTGAATGGATATGCGTGGCTGGAACTAAAACAAAACAGCTTGCTTTTTGTACTTCTGATTTCATGTTTAGCTTTCGTGTTGATTTGGTTTACTGGATAGATACTGAAACGGCAACTGCATGTTGTGTATTTGTGTATGTGTGGTTTTTAGCTCTGAATAAAAGCAATTTTGGCTATTTTTAGAATGAGCTAATCTGAATTGCGGGACCCACTTTTTTTGTGTCCTCTATTATCGTACCTATAATATCAAATTTGATTAAAATCTCGAGTTCGATTTTTTTTTTCAAATTCAAAGCTTGCCCTGCAATGCAAGTAAAAATTGTAGGATTACCTTATCCCCGAAATGGCTATTTTGTTTGTCACCTAAATTTCAGATATTCTTCATTTAGCCGCGAGCCATTTTATTTAACTTGTTTGATATCCAAATTAGTTACAACAGGATAAAAGCACGAAAACATCCTACAATATGTCAGTTGTAAGTCGAGCATGGCAACAAACGTGTTTACCACTTCTCGAAAATAATCAGAGCCTAATTTGTCATTAACAATAACTAAACTTCAAATAACCCAACAAGATACAAGACTTCTCGACCACAACACAATCGGCCAATTCATGCAGACTGTCAAAGACCAACGTTATCTCATCTTTCTTATTCATTCCCTTTCAGGGTCATCACCCCTGAAAAAAGATATGGATACCCATTATTATCCTTTTAGATCCTGATTCTTTGTCCATTTTCATTTGAACCTAACCTTATGGTCGGATTTAATGATGCGAGAATTATCTCAACCGTCCTTGCTAGTTGCTATTGTACACCACCAACCGTAAGCGTAGTAGGTATGCCGATGGACAGGATCATAAGGCTACATAAAACCGACAACAAAAAAAAAATGAACCATGAGTTCTAAGCCAATGTGTATGTGTAGAAGGTCAGCTTTTCTGAGCAAATAAAGGACGCAGCATTGGTAGCGGAACATTATCCCGAACAACAGTCTTGAAAGTTTATTTTCACTTATACCAGGATTTATGGCTAAAAGAGAGATTTATGGGAATTTGTTTTCTTCTTTTTTTCTCACTTCGTTCCTTTTGATTAATTGTGCATTTTCTGTTTTCATCATTTTTTCATTTGCCTCTCAAGTCCGATTGCTTTTGAAGAATGATGGCGAAGGCATATTAGAACAAACTTGAGAATCGAGAAAGAAAAAACCTGTTCGAATTCGAATATAGCAATAGCATAGTGTAGTGATGTCGGTCGGAGAGTTGGTTGGTTTGTAGGGTCGGTTATGGAATTCGGTCTAAATGAATACCATTAAGCTTCAACAAGGATGATCGCTTGAGTACCCTCTTTGACCTCCCGAACCCCAAATAGGGCGGAAACCAAAGTCAGGAAAAGGTTATAGAATTGATAACTTCATAAGGAAACATTCAGTTGCTTTTGCTCTTGCTTTTGCCTGCACTCTCATTTTGGTTCTTTGATTTTTCCGTCTTGGTCCATAAACGGCTGGGACGACATCTTAAGGTTCCTAGCTGATAGCTTTTGCCTTTGCTTGTTCCTCCTCTCCTATGTGGGATAGAATTTATAGCCCGAGCATAAAATTATGATTAATCGAGCGGAAGGGAAAGTTAAATACGAGCTAATTTTTAATGCGCTTTCGTTAATGTCGAAGAACTGTCTGTTTTGTGATGGTATTGGTGGTGGTTGGTTAAAATGGATGCCGTCTGGATAAGGAATTGATTTCTTAGTTGGTGATTTTTTTTTTTTTTTTTTTTTTTGACTGAGCTAAATTCTTAATGTCTTAATGCTTGTAGAAAGTTGCAGAGCTGAGTCATGAGATCAATATTTATTGTCCTAGAGTGATTTGTTGGTAATTGTTTCCTTCAGGATTCATTTACCATTATTAGGCTATGTTCTTTTGATTTAGATTTCGGGGGAAAAGTTATCCTCATTATTCATGGGATGATTTTGTTAGCCAATTTTATGGAGAGGCAACCATCAGGGATTGTGCAAAAGTATGTTGATGTGTTTTTGTTTAAGCTTCATAGATTTGATGGCCAATAAAATTATAATGGACGTCAAGAAGAGATTTAATGATTTTTCGAGATTTATTGAAATGCTCACTAAAGGGCGATGTTTCGTTAATGTGTGGGTAATATATTTAGTTTATTTTTTTTTTCTAAATTCATAATGGATATCTCGCATGCAGCTACATATGTTCTTTATATACATTTGTGAACTTATGTATGCAAAATGTTTCTGTCTGACTGAATATAATGCCAAAGAGTATTAATTTATCAAACTAACAAGTCATGAGATATTATAAATGGAAATTTATGCAAACAAATATAAGGAAGTGGATGTACACATGTCAATTTTTAATAAATAGTTCATAATGTTAAAGTTTGTAAAGAGCCATCCAGGCTCTCTTGCATTGGAAGTAGCCAATATTTTCCAGTTTTTACTTGCGATTATAGGTACTATAAGGCAAGTTATGGATTCGTGAAAAAAAAACAAAAATTCAACAATCAAACATGACTTTACGATCATAGAGAACACCAAAAAAGTGGGTCCCCCAATTCCGTCTGTCTGTCAGTCTATCTGTCCTCGAGTCTACAGCCTAAACGGTTGGATAGATTTGCTTCAAGCTTTTTCAAGTTTTTTTCATTTTTTGCAAGATGACAAATAACAGTAGCTCCCATACATTTGTTTGCCAGAAAATAATCTTAATTTTCACAAAAACGGCTCCAATGATTTTTATAAAAAAAATCAATTCATTAATGAAGGGAAAGTTACATTTTGATAATTTTTTTTTTTTTGAAAAAAAATTGTTAGTTTTGGTACCTCTAGCAGTACAATTTTTTGGATTTCGATTTTCTTAAAAGCAGTTGACTTGAATTTTTTAAATTTTTTTATGCAGACGCTCTTATAAAGTCTAAACATTAATGTAAGGAAAAAATTAAAAAAAAATTTTTTTTTTTTGAAAACTCAAAATTTCGAATTTTTTGCGTAGTTATTAACGGTACTTCTTATAGAACCACTTTCCATATTTTCGAATTTCTCAACATTTGATGAACAGATTAAAATAATTATGTTCATACAAATCCTTCCTAAAGTTGTTAATAAAACTGCATACTCAAGTTTTCAAAAAAAAAAGTTTTTCGATTTTTAAAAAATAAATAAGATTTTTGTTTTTTGAAAAATCGATTTTGCAAGAACCAGTCACTGAATTTTTTTTTTTTGAAATTTAAATTTTATATGTATATTAAAAATATCTTCAAAATAGCGTTTCAATTTTTTTTTCTAAAAATGTTTTCAAAATTTCATACATAAAAAATTAATTTATTAAAAAAACCGCTCCAACGATTTTTGAATTTTTTTTATATTCTAATTCAACTGGCGTCTTTGTTTTTTCTCAAACTATAACGACTAAGCAATATAAAAACATTTAATTACGAGTATGTGTATTATCCATTTATTTATACCATATTATGGATATTTCCTTTGTACTAATTTTTGCGTACGTCACTGAATACTAAATACAATGCAGGCCCTCATACATTTATATAAACATGTGTCTTTAAAATTCACTGTGTGGTGAGTAAAAAAAATGTTTCGAAACGAACAGAGCTACATGTTTCATGTATTGTATTTTTTTATTGCTTGCTGTATGCTGCCGGTGAATATATGTATATATATAGTGGAAAAGTTGTCAATAATTTGCCAACAATAGCAATTTTAGGACTTTGGCCTAACGGCACTGTTGGCGTTGTCTTAGCTGGCTTGATTTATTTCCTGCATTAATCTTTCCGCCAACCTACGTGGATCCATTGTATACACATTTCTATATATATATATATAAACGGTGATTTTTTAAGAGCTTGGTTTTTGAAAATTCAAAAAAACACAGAAACTTGTAAAAAGTGAATGAAATTTTTATTTGGATCGATAAATCAATTTCTGCCATTTACTTTTTAAAAATAATTTCACTTAAATGTTGCCCGCGGCTACGCTTCAGGTGGTCCATTCTGAAGGTCCAATTTTGGCAAACTTTTTCACACATTTCGGCCGGAATCTCACCAATGACGCGTTCAATGTTGGCTTCCAAGGCAGCAATCGTGTTTGGCTTGTCCCCATAGACAATAGACTTAACATAGCCCTACAAAAAATAGTCTAACGGGGTCAAATCACATGATCTTGGTGGCCAATTGACTGCGCCAAAACGTGAGATCAACTGCTCACCAAATTCGCCTCTCAATTGATGCATGGTTTCGCGTGCAGTGTGACATGTGGCACCTACCTGTTGGAACCACATGTCGACCGAGTTCAATTCTTGCATTTTCGGCAAAAAAAAATCTGTTATCATCGAACGGTACCTTTCTCCATTGACCGTAACCCTGCGGCCTTCATCGTCCTTGAAGAAGTACGGTGCAAACAGTGCATTTTTCGGGATGCATTGGTAGCTGCTGAATTGCCTCTGGCTGCCCTTCACTCCAAATACGGCAATTCTGCTTACTCACGTATCCATTTAGCCAAAAATGAGCTTGGTCGCTGAAACGGACGTAGCTTGCGAAACACATTTTTCACAGAGCACGAATTTTGATAATAAATTTCAATAATTTGCAAGCGTTGTTCAGGCGTAAGTCTATTCGTGATGAAATGGCAAACAATACTGAATCGAAATGTCAAATGTTAGTGGAATTTGTCATGTGTGATCTGTCAAAAATATAAACGTCAAAAACCAAGTAGCAAGAAAATCTATATATCTAACGTACTGGCAACTTATTTGACAAATGGAAATGATCGCCTTGAATCTAGAAATGGATGTTCTCGGCATCACGATTTCGGAGAATTGTTGTTGTATTTTTCGAATAACAGAATTGGTGCAAACTTTGCAAAGAAATAAAATGTACGACACTATCGCAAGAACTTACTCTTATGTTCGATAACATCGTATGCAAAATATTTCTATTAGAATTCTAAATATATTTTTAAACTAGTTTTACTTAATATTTAACTTAAAATTTCTTTATTTTTTTTAATTGCTATGACAATCTTAAATTTTTAATAATATAAACTTAAAAACAAAAGATTTAATCGACTTAATAATAAATAGAAAAAATAATTCAAAATTGTCAACGGCCTTGGATACGATGAAAGCATCGCTTCCCATAGATCAGCGAAATCAAGCATCGTTGCGCGTGGTTAGTACTTCGATGGAGGACCGTCGGAAACCAACCACGTGTTGTTGACATGTGTTTCTTCTGTTGTGTGTTCTTCCTATCTCTGTCTCTCTCTGTTGTATTAATGTATGTAAAAAGTTTAAGCCAATGGTCAAGTTGCCAGTGCTTCAGTGTCTCTACTTCGTAGATTTATCTGCGGAGTAGTATAAAATGTAACGTAATAATTCAAAATTCTGAAATAAATACTTAAACTAATTTGAGCTCAAAAAAGTACCCCATTTTTTTTCTTCGATAAATTTGAATTTATGAGAAGAAAATTTTAAAAAATTGCGGAGCGGTTTTTGAGAAAAAAGTTTTTTCTTCAAAACTTTTTGAAAATATTTTTCAAAAAAAAAAATTTTAAAATCCCAATTCATAGGTATTCAGCAAATACATATGCCTAACTATAATTTTTGAAAAAAAATTAATAAGCAAATTTTCGAAATATAAATTTTTGATTTTTTTTTAAATGCTTTTAAAAATAAAAAAAATATTAATTAAAAATATTCGTACGCAGAATAAATTGGCTACCTACACCTATATATGTGTGAAATTTTCAAAGAATCGGTTAAGCCATTTATGAGATTGTCGAAAGCAAAAAAAACAGACCTATGGATAGTTCAGTTTTTAGACCTTTTTTACATTTTTTTTCAACCATATGATCGGTTATACCTAAAAAGCTGTACTGATTTTTTTAAATCAAAATCGTAAGACCCGTTTTCGAGAGTAATATGCTTTAACGTAACGGTTGTATGGCAGATACCGTTTTTTTTTAGCTAAAAAAAATTCATTTACCTATGTACAATACCTAAAACTATTTGTAATGTTGAGTGATGTGTATGTGATTTTAACAGTTCATTATTATTTAATGTTGTTTTCGATTGGATTTTTGGAGTGTTTTCTTCTTTCACGATTTCAATCGAATATCAGAAATGTCATATTGACAAATGTACACTAAACACATCTGCCATAGGACAAATGGCTTCTTCAAGCATTTATTACTTTTGACAAAATAGCTAATCAGACAAAAAACTTTGAAGGTGTATGAGTGTTCTATTTTTCCAGCCTCATGAAATCGAAAACAAAAACATAATTCGAAAACATTACTCGGAACAGCCAATCGAACGTTTTTGGAATACCCGGAGTGGAGGAATATTTTTGGAGTAGACGGAGTGAAAAAAGAGTAACTCCGAACAACCAAACGAAAACGACATAAGATTGAGGTTAATATAAATCGGAATGTTTTTTTCTTACGAAGTCGTAAAGTTAATATTGTTAGACGAAAAAAAAACTTCAATTGTAATTAATAAAATTGATAATTTATTTGAAATTCACTATTAATCGCAGGATAAATAACTGACATAGGCTGGGAAGTCCAACGAACTAAATTAAACTCGTCATCCCTATTTAATCAGGGAAAAACCAGATTTTGTACACGATTTTGTCATGCGGTTCATGAAATAATTGAAATTTTCAACCAACGAGATGCTACGCCAGAGGAGATTGCCGCGGCCGGAGTACGCTTTCTTGTAGCTTTATATGGTGGCAATATGAATAAAGAGAGTTTGGAAGCGATTCGTTTCCAAGGCTTTGCCAGATCTACACTGAAAAGCCAACCAAACAACCTGGGCCACCGAAACGTACAAAAATGTGTTAGAAATTAATTTTTTAAAGCTCTAAATAATTTACTATTCTTAAATTTAAAAAAAAAATATGCGATATACTTTTCGCCTTTAACTTTGTTTACGAAAAGCATAATACTGTTAAATGATAATATTTAAGTGCCTTTCAGTTTTTTTTGTAAGTGGATGAGAATACCCTCTTCGTTTGGTTTTTTTGTTCACTTCACTGGAATTGGCAATGAAACAAGGTTACAACGATTTGTTCCCAACGTTTGATCTCATCAGAGATCACGTTTTTTGTGGACAGCCAAGCAGCTATCAAAGCACTATGCAGCGAGACAATAAGATCCAAGGCAGTTGCAAAGTGCCGAAGCGTACTGAATGTCATTGGTAACTCTAACCGAGTCAAACTTTGTTGGGTTCCCGGACACAGCAATGTACAAGGGGATCATATAGCAGATGAAATGGCAATGAAGGGATTAATGGCACCTAGGGACAGCAGCAACTTATTGGGTACAAGTCCTGAGGTCCCGTTTGGCGTAGTGAAAAAGAAAATAGACATAAATATGAAAGAGCAAATAAACAACTCCTGGATATCCAAAAGAAAACCCAGTATATTTATCACTGAGTAAAAAGAGCATCAGAACCTTGATAGGTGTACTAACAGGACACTGTGTCATAGGTACAATGGCCACTAGACTGAGTTTATTGGCACCCGACTTCTGTAGGAGCTGTCAAGACGCTGATGAAACAGAAACCATTAAACACCTGCTCTGCAACTGTCCAAATCTACAAACTAATCGGTTCCGACACTTCGGAAACAGGTTTGTTGACGAGCTAGACGACCTAGTGCATATACCAATGGTAAATATGAAGAAATATATAGAGAGTATGGGCTGCTTTGTAAATGAACAATACTTAGGAATATCTCTGTGTGAAAGGAGATCACAATGGACCAATAGGCCCCCATGTACGCAGCAGCCTTTGAGCTACGCACGCCCCTCCTAACCTAACCTTCCTATTCATTGTGTTGGCGGTGTTCAAAATGTGAAAGGTTTCCACAGTGTATAGTTTTGACCCCTTGCTTTCACGTTATCGAAATCCGGTTTGTGGCCTTTCTCCAAACTGTGTGTGACAAGTACTATTTTTTCTTCGTTGTCGCCGTTTAGATTGGATTTTTGATTTACATATCTTTGTTTTAAGAATTGTTTTGAAGTTCCTACAACAAAAACAAAAGGTCACACGTCTCATCTTTGTTTCTCAGGCAATTGATTTTGTTAATCACATCAATGCGTTTTTCTTTATCAGATTTGACTTTTAAATTGTTAAGAGTGGTGCTAGGGTGTTATGTGATATAATGGCATTTGAATTTTGTTAGTTTTCTTGGAAATAATTTCCTTGAAACTTTCAGCAAGTTTGGGAACGTACATAAACTATACTTTTGTAGATACCTTTGCTTGGATTATCATCATTATTTTTTGAGGTTTTATGTTTTTGTCGCAGAATTAAACTTCTGATGAATTATAAAATAAGACTCGACCAAATTATTGCATTTTTTTTTCCAAATAGTGCAAGTTTACGGAGCTATAACTCCTAATATATCTGTGCTACAAGAAATGTGTTAGACAAAAAATGTAGGAAATGTTGTCTTCTTTAACTTTGTGGGAAACATTGTTTGTCCTGAAAGCCACCGCTTTTGAGTTATTATCAAAATCCCAAATGTTTGTATCTAAAATCCAAGATGGCGGCTCGAGCGCATGTTCCTCAAGGTTGAAAATTTGGATTTTTAACTAGGGCATCAAGCCTAACAACATACTAAACAACCGCTACTACGACCCCACCTTTTGCATTCAAAAAACCCCTACGACTATCAGACTGTAATATAAAAAAAAACGTTTTTTTCCAAGTCCATTAATGCTACATTACTCAAAGCAACAAGAAATCCGTATTTAAATGGACAGCTGATGATAAACATCCCTGAGCTCCATTACGTCAATTGTACGTGTTAAATTTAGTTTATAAAGAGCTAATCTTAAAAACAACCATATCCCGGTTTACATCAGGAGCTCCCATCACCACAAAATGGTTGTAAGCAACAAACCTCAAAATGAAGCAGCATCACGTCTTATAATATTTCCTTACAGACACTCGCACTTAATCGACCTTATCACTTCTTCCTCATAGGAACAAACAAAAGCCGCCCCTGTAAACTATCTCTGCCGGGGCAATTGTCCCAGTTTTCAACTTCTTCATTTGCTTCTCGTATAGACCTTTACTATACATACAATACAAAAATGCATTTGAATAAAATTCTAATAAATTGAAGTTCACGTTCAGTTCCGCTTTTGCTGTTGTACTCGTAACCTGGAAACGAATACTGTTTTAGCTTAACAAAAATGTCTGCCGTTTGGGTTTTATGATACGTGTAACTGGGGCCACTACAAAACGAACCTCAAAAAATATGCTTCCTTTGTTTTTGGTAATTCTTTTGTTTATGGCTCGAACAGATTGTAGTATTAGGACTAGAACTCAGGGGCCATAAAATGTAGCTTCTTAAGAGTCCCCCATCCTTGTTTTTTTGTTGAAAAATCTCAGAGCTATTAAAGTGTAAATAGAACCCGTGCCACTCTGGTTTTACCCTTTAAGAAGCATCCGTTGTTGTTACTCCCAACCGCCTCTCATTCAGTGACAACATGTGAAGCTAAGTGTTTCTTAGGTTGAAAACGATGATGACGAAACGACGACGACCAACGAAGCACGCGACGAACGACGACTCCAGGGGTGAATCACAAAATGATTATTTTGTCAGTACAGATGGTTTTAGGGCAAATTATGCTGAAACAACCCCTTGCTACCTTCTTCAGATGGATTAACCCTTGCTAGTTGAAGTAGTATAGTGGGTACTGGTGCGAAACTCCTTGTCTTTGTTGTCGACTCGACATACAGTCGACACACAAAGTAGTTGAAATGGAATTATTTAATCCTTTGAATATACAAAAACACAGATCGGCGAAAGCATCAGCGCCTTTGTCATCCAGTATTATGTATATGTTGGTAAGAACTGGGAGGGATTGTGCTGTGCTCTGGTTGTGATTAGATGAAGCAGCACGCGAGAAACTGTTTACTTTAGGTAGGTACGTCGAAAAGGCGGGATGGTAAATGATGGTAAAGGCAATAAAAAGCTGAACGAGATGGTTCAATGTAAAGACGGGTACTTTGTATAGAGTAGAGTAGTAGTACCATAGCTGAGCTGGTACAAACTGCAAAGCCTTATCACATCAGAATACGCAACATTGTTATGTAGGAAGCATTAGTTCTTGTCGGTGGATGCTCTTAATGACAATACTTCGTAGTGACACTGTCGCTCACTCCACTCTTTATATACATAGATACAGATTGGGGTTACTTTAATCTTCATCTAGGACACGTGCAATGACGATAAGTCAGAAGAATTCTTTTGACGAGAGTTTTGTTCTTGTTTAACTGGGTTACTACATCATATCGATTTTACAGCTCATAAGCTTTGCATATCTAAGAGCACTTGGCACGTACTCAAGTGTAAACACTGACTTTAGAAACAAGTGGGTAAATACAGGTATTTTTTGTTTTGTATAGTACAAACATGACACGTGTACAAATAAACGTTTTTTTTTATTTTTTTATCTTCAATTATTATAATTAAATGCTCTTGGTCTTGAGAGCGAGATATTCGCATCCTGTTTTTTTTTTAATATTGATAAAGAATGAATTTAATATATTCAAAAAAAAATGATTCAAATTGCGAAGAGAGAGTTCAATTTTATGGATATACTCGAACACACTTTTTATCTTCCGATTTAATAACAACCGCATGTAATATAATCCGTGAATAATCAACAGGAAATGATGTTCAGGCTTGAGGGAAATGGAAAATCGAGTTGCTAAGGGATATTTCTTCCCTAGAATATAGTGAATTCATCAGTAAGGAGCAATATTGCGTTCAAGGTTTTTATTACTTAATGTTTATTTGGTGTAATGGTTAGTGAATTTAACTATCACCCCGGATCAGCATATGCTCCATTTAAAACCTCGTGGGTAGGTTAGGTAATGTCTCTTGGGTGAAAGTGACAAATCTTCCAAGAGTATCTCTGTATAAAGTGCCTGTCATCTTAGCAGATAGCCGTTTAGGCAGAAAATTGTAGGTCCCTTGATTTGTTTTTTTTTTTCTTTTTTTAAATTTTAAAATGCCCCTAAGGATTTTGATTTTCAAATGGATAGCACTTGTATTTAAGCTGACATCACAGTTTTTTTTTTGTCAAGGCACTTCTGTCTATCAATTCATAATCTCACTTCAACTGCACATTGAATTTAAGTCCCTATGAAAGGTCGTTGGTGTCACTAAATTTGAGAATTCTTTGCATTAAGACAGTGGGTGACAAGATATTTAATTTTGAATAAATGGTAGTAACTTCGAACCGCACTGCTAAAATTGGCAGCACTGCTCACAGCATAAGGCGTGAAAGAGATTAAGCCATCAGAAACGTTTACTATCACCAGCAGCAGCCGCCATTATTTTAGAATCAAAGTATTTCAATTGTTCAGCACACACTAGACCATCTCCAACAACTTCAACAGCATTGTAAGGCCAATGTTATAAAATTGATGTTTAATTGCTGACGACTCTCTCTTTACATTTTTCAGTGGCGCCATACTTAAGAAAAATAAAATGCACGACTGGATGGCACTTACTTGCACTTATAATCTGTCGCATCTTAAGCAAAAGTTTTTTGAAAGAAACAGCTGTGTTTGGTCTTTTTTACTTAATTTTTTTATATACAAAATTTCGTTATTAAACTTTTTTTATTAATATAAATTTAAAAATTGAATTTCTGGAAAAATCATCCACGCACTTTCAAAATATTAAATTTTCAAAAACAAAAATATATATATATTGAAAATTTTGATATGCAGTACTATTTAGAATTCGAAGGACCTCTTATATACAAATTTTGATCGAAATCCGTTGAGCCGTTTATGAGAAAGTCCAATATCAAGAAGATGGTTATATGGCAGGTACCGTTAATAACAAAATATGTAAACAAAAATGTTAACCAAAATGTAGACTAGGTATACATATAGTTATAGTAGAACTTATGTTTTTTTCCTCAAAATCGTTAGAGCTGTTTTCGAGATAATTAAGATGGTAGACAAAATTGTATGGGAGGTACTGTTAGTTTGGGGCTACAAAATCGATTCAAAAATTCATTTTAGACATTCACATAAAACGCTTAAGTACCAAGTTTGAAGAAAATCGCTTCAGCCGTTTAGGCTGTAGAGCGTTGACAGACGAAATTGCTGGACCCACGTTTTAAGTGTTCTCTATTGTCGTAATGTCAAGTTTGATTAAAATCTCGACTTCGATTTGTTTCCCAACTACAAAACTTGCCTTATAATACCGATATCCCAAAAAAGCGGGTCCCGCAATTCCGTCTGTATATCTGTGCTCCAGTAGGCAGCCTAGACGGTTGTATGCCAACACGTTTCTTAATTTATTTTTAGGGCGACAAATAACAGTAGCTCCCATACATTTTTTTTTCGAAAACAAAAATATTATTTTTCTCAAAAAACGGCGGCTACGATATTTATTTAAAAAAAACATTTCATTAATGAAGAGAAAAAGAAAATTTTCGTAATTTTTTGTTTGGAAAAAAATGGTTATTTTTAGTATCTTTTCTGAAAAACGCTTCATTCGATTTTATTTTATTTTTTTATGCGCATGCTCCTAGAAAGTTTAAACACTAATGTAAGCCAAACATTTTTTTTAAGTCAAAATTTCAAAAATGATTCAATCGATTTTTTCGAAACTGCGTACATATTTGTTAGTTTCTTGACATTACCTTGAATATTTAAAAAAAAACTATATTCCTTAAATAAAAAACAATGGTACTTCTCAAATAAATGTTAAAAAACAGTTAAGAAAAAAATATATTTTTCGAAAACGACTTCAAGAATTTTTATAAAAAAATGTGTGTGTTTTTAAATTAGTGTACAGTCCACTTTCATGTATAAAAGTATTTTTTTTGTGTACTTATTAACGGTACTTCTCATAAGACCATTTTTCATATTTTCGACTTTTTCACTGTTGGATGAACCAGTTGAAATATTTTTTTTCTTTGCAAATGCTCCCTAATAATTTTTAATAAAACTGCAACTTTTTTTTTTGAAAAATCGATTTTTCAAAAACCAGTTACTGAATTTTTTTGAAGTTTGAATTTTATATGTATATTAATAATAGCTTAAAAAATGTGTTTTCAATTTTTACTTGCGATTATAGGTACTATAAGCCAAGTTATCTATTCGTCAACAAAAAAAGTTTTGAGATAATAATCAAACATTACATTACGATGATAGCGAAGACGAAAACAGATGGTCTAAAAATTCTATCCCTCTGTATGTCAGTCTGTCAGTCTATCAGTCTATCAGTCTGTCAGTCTGTCAGTCTGTCAGTCTGTCAGTCTGTCAGTCTGTCAGTCTGTCAGTCTGTCAGTCTGTCAGTCTGTCAGTCTGTCAGTCTGTCAGTCTGTCAGTCTGTCAGTCTGTCAGTCTGTCAGTCTGTCAGTCTGTCAGTCTGTCAGTCTGTCAGTCTGTCAGTCTGTCAGTCTGTCAGTCTGTCAGTCTGTCAGTCTGTCAGTCTGTCAGTCTGTCAGTCTGTCAGTCTGTCAGTCTGTCAGTCAGTCAGTCTGTCAGTCTGTCAGTCTGTCAGTCTGTCAGTCTGTCAGTCTGTCAGTCTGTCAGTCTGTCAGTCTGTCAGTCTGTCAGTCTGTCAGTCTGTCAGTCTGTCAGTCTGTCAGTCTGTCAGTCTGTCAGTCTGTCAGTCTGTCAGTTTGTCAGTCTGTCAGTCTGTCAGTCTGTCAGTCTATCAGTCTGTATGTATGTATGTATAGACACCTACAGCCCAAACGGGTGGGCTGAATTGCTTCAAACTTGGCATATAGAGTTTTTTAGGTATTGTACAGATGGGAAATTGAAAGTTTTGTCTTAGCTCAAAAATAACGGTACCTGCCATATAAATGTTACGTTAAAGCCTATTTTTCTCTGAAATGGCTCTAACGATTTTGATTTTGAAAAATCAGTGCAAATTTTTAGCAGCGGCCAATAATATGATAGAAAAAAAATTGTTTTAAATATCTAAAAACGGTACTTTCCATGGGACCGTTTTTTTATCTCTACTATCTCGTAAAAGGCTTAACCGATTCTTTCGAAATTTCACACATATGTAGATTTAGGTTGCTCAATTTATACTGCGCACAAATATTTTCAATTATTATTTTTTTGTATTTTTAAAAGCATTTTTTAAAAAAATATTTAGATAATTTATATTTTGAAAACTGCTCATTAATTTTT
This sequence comes from Philhelius pedissequus, assembly GCA_910595825.1. NCBI lineage: Eukaryota > Metazoa > Arthropoda > Insecta > Diptera > Syrphidae > Philhelius > Philhelius pedissequus. The sequence continues at coordinate 34,787,248 of OU343160.1, forward strand.
TTTCAAAAATTATATAGTTATATGTATTTACTGAATACCTATGAACTAACGTTATTGATTTTTTTGTTTTGAAAAATGTTTCCAAGAAGTTTAAAATTTTTTTTCTCAAAAAACGCACCACAGATTTTTAAATGTTTTTCTCATAAATTCAAATTTATCCAAGAAATAAAATGTTTTTGTTTTTGAGCTCAAATTAGTTTATGTATTTATTTCAGAATTTTGAATTATTTTTTTCTTTGATTAAGTTCTTTGTTTTTAAGTTTCTATTATAAAATATTTAAATTCTCATACCAATTTTTTTAGAAAGAAATTCAAAAAAATTTTTATATATAAAAAATTAAGTAAAAAAGACTTTTAAAATATATTTAAATTTTTAATGAAAATCGTTTGCAAACGATGTTATCGAACATAAGAGCAAGTTCGTGTGATCCATTCGTGCATTTTATTTTTTCTAAAATTGCTTTTAAAATTTTATACATACAAAATTATTTTTAAAAAACCGCCCCAACAAATTTTGAATTTTTTTTTGATATATTCTTATTTATCCAGGAATTCAAATGACATCTTTGTTTTTCCTCAATCTAATTACTACAACTAAGCAATATAAAAACATTTAATTATGTGTATTATCCATTTATTTCTAACTTATTATATTATTTCCTTTTAACGTATTTTTGCGTCCGTTACTGAATATTACATACAATGTACGCCCACATACATTTATATATACATAATGTGACTTTAAAAATCACGCATGTTGCACCTAAATTATAAAGTTATATACATACAGCTAGCTACCAACCCACATCCTTCATTTTCATTATCATAAGTACATATATTTACATACATAAGTTCCATCCATGTATGTAGGTACATATTACTCTCCTTACTTACATAATTAAAATCCATAACCTAGATTTAAATATACATTTTTTGTAGTTAGGTACCTATGTAACTTGTGATTCCTTGAACCATCCATTTGAAAATTCATTATACAAACTAAGGATCAATGTAATCTTACCTAAATCGGCTTTAAACCTGCATAGGATGACTAGACTACCTTCCTACTAAACAGCGTCAACGTTTAGCTTCATTAAAGTTGTTAGCTACAAGAGCAGGCTTCGCTTCTACAGCTGAAAAAAAATTTCAACCTGACCGGTTAGCTGTACTCAATAACTACAAATAATACAATCTATACTTCAAATTGAAGGTAAAAATGGTAGGAAAAAAACTCCCATTCAATTGGCAAATATGAGTACCTATAACATAATTTTCAATGCGGAATAAAACTGCAGAAAAATTCCCTCCAAAGCGTTGCACGTTTTTCCCCATCATGCAAACATAGTGCAGTAGTTACAACTTCAAAAGGATAAAATAAAACAAGGACATGCCTATGCATATGTACGAGTACAATGTATACAGAATTTGAGTTGGGAGCTTATTTGTCTGAATATTATGATTTCTGCTCGATTTGAGGAGATTTTTTTTTATTAATTAATCAGAATAAACTGCTCGCTGATGATTGATTTATCATCGACAACAATGAATACTTGTTTGCAGCATTATCCTTAAGCATTATACGTATGACTTAATATAAATATCAATCATTGAGTTTTTAAGTGCGTGAAAGGCAGTTGGAGCTTGCAAATTGTGGCGCATTGTATCTAAATATCTGCCACAGTGAGCTTACAAATGTATGTTTTTTTTAGCTTGAAACGTATAGGTACGTAAAACATACGTAACTACATTGTGCAATAACAAGTGCAATGTACAATTAATTGTGCGAGGATGAAGTGCAATACAATAGATTTTAAAATTCTTTTTTTTTTAATAGTTAAAGATGATGCCCTAGCACGGCAAAAAATGAGATACAATAAATAAGTAATTGTGCGTGAAGTGAAATGGTATTAGTTACATTGAAAGTAACTTGTAACTTAGATAATTTTCCATCCATTCTACGTCAACTAGTTAAACACTAACTGGCTGAACACAATAGAGACAGAGCTATCCTCGAAGCTGCAAGGGTTGGCCAACTTTTACCTGTTGCTTCCATCCTTATTTTGACATTTGGAAATCAGGTTCGTGCCGAACGAAAAGGTTAGATCGGAAATTAGAAGCTTCAAACTCTTTCAACCTGTGACAAAAAAAAATAATAAAATTAAATGTACGAAGTATTTTTGGAATATCCTAAAAGGTTTTCATAAGTTAAAATCCACATGTCCGGTGGAATAAAGCTGGTGTACTATCTTGTGGCCAGCAAAAATTGTCGGCAGTTATAGGGGAGTTTTTTCCCAAATCAGTAGCACCACTGGGTAACTTTTGGCGAGCTCTGAACATCGTTCGGACGCATATACTATGGTCTGAATTCGTTTCGAACAGAGAGAACTTTGAACACCCTTTCTTTTAAAGACACTTCAAATTTTAGCTGTCAATTGTTGACCTTGTGGAAATTTATATTATTTTTTTTTCACATTTCGCTCCTGCCACATATGGCATGTTGTCTGTTCAGTAATTTACTCAGAATGGCTGAGCTCATTGAATGCACTCCGAACATTTCTAGAATGACAAAAGGAACACAAATTCGGAGCCCTGAACACTCTGAGTAAAAAAAAAACATAATCTCTTTTTGTCAACTTAGACTCTGATCTGAACATACGAGTACGTATCAGCTGAGCTTTTCAAAGCTTTTGGAAGGGAGCTTATGAGCAGTTTATTGATGGATACAATTTCCTTCTTTTAATTTGTTTGTATTCCGTTAAATTGCAGCACAAACATTTTGGACTTCTAACATTTCAGAAAAAGCTAATAATTTTTCGAAATAATCCATTCTTACATTATTTCGAGACATGTGGATACTTCATCTGAAATAATTCGAATGATTTCCATTCATCTTTTATATTTTTCCTAGCAGATACGCGTGCGATGCTACGGACCAACGAGAATCTAATGAAATCATCTATCCACCTACAAAATTTCATTAAAAACCGTTCTGTCGTTGAATGTATGTAAACGGTGATTTTTTAAGAGCTTGGTTTTTGAAAATTCAAAAAAACACAGAAACTTGTAAAAAGTGAATAAATCGATAAATCAATTTCTGCCATTTACTTTTTAAAAATAATTTCACTTAAATGTTGCCCGCGGCTACGCTTCAGGTGGTCCATTCTGAAGGTCCAATTTTGGCAAACTTTTTCACACATTTCGGCCGGAATCTCACCAATGACGCGTTCAATGTTGGCTTCCAAGGCAGCAATCGTGTTTGGCTTGTCCCCATAGACAATAGACTTAACATAGCCCCACAAAAAATAGTCTAACGGGGTCAAATCACATGATCTTGGTGGCCAATTGACTGCGCCAAAACGTGAGATCAACTGCTCACCAAATTCGCCTCTCAATTGATGCATGGTTTCGCGTGCAGTGTGGCATGTGGCACCGTCCTGTTGGAACCACATGTCGACCGAGTTCAATTCTTGCATTTTCGGCAAAAAAAAATCTGTTATCATCGAACGGTAAATTTCTCCATTGACCGTAACCCTGCGGTCTTCATCGTCCTTGAAGAAGTACGGCCCAATGATGCCGCCTGCCCATAAACCGCACCAAACAGTGCATTTTTCGGGATGCATTGGTGGCTGCTCAATTGCCTCTGGCTGCTCTTCACTCCAAATAAGGCAATTCTGCTAATCCGTTCAGCCGTTCTGGCGTTATTGAGCAAAAAACATTCATCCATCCAAACTTTTACATTTATAATTTTAGTAAGATTAGTAGGATTACATGCATACACAATTCCATACAAAAAATCAATTTTCGATTTTTAAAATTTCCCCATTTTTCTGGAGGGTTTTCCCAAAATTTTCTTTCGTAAAAACCTTCTCCTGGATATTACAAACAACTAAAAAAGAGTTCGAGCCAAATCGGCCCATTCGTTCTCAATGGATGAATTACAATACATTTTTGCACACTATTTTTAATAGCAGATGCCCATGCGATAATTTACGGACTTTCTATCCCACAGGAATCTAATGAGATCTATCTACCTACAAAATTTCATTAAAAACATTCAGTCGTTTTATATATTTTTTTTTTCAAATTTAAGCATCTCCCAAAGGTACCGTTGATTTTTTTTGGGATACAAATGCCTTATGTGATAATCCAGTACCCCGTTCATCTACCAATCAAATTTCATGCAAATCCGTGTGCTTTTAGGCGCCTAGTAAATAAAATATTTGTAGAATGAGCTTTATGAACAATTCAAATAAACCTATCCCACGGGAACCATACCTACATATTTCCGGGATAAGTAGCCTGTTTTCTATTCCAGACAATAATCCATTTTTGTACCAAACTTCATCCAGATCCGTTCAGCCGTTCCGGAGTTATCAAGCCCCAAACATACATCCATACATACAAACTTTCACATTTATATTAGTAGGATTATAAAATTTGGAAAAATAGTAATACTTGCTCTCGATTACAGTTTGTTACATGTTCATTGATCACTCGCGATAACACGTAGGTAGTGTATCTGAGATTTTTTGTCTTCTGGCATGACTTGCGGGAATCACTTTTTCGTGCTTGCTATGTTTATCTTAATGTCAAATTGGATTAAACTCTCGAGTTCAACTTTTTTTTCCAAATACCTATCTCAAGTAAAAATTGGAGTCTTCCAGAATTCGAATGATCATAAGATTATTTAGATCACTCGAACAATAATATCTCGATTATTGAAATCATTCGATTATATCCATTACTAGATTAAGTCTCAGATTTTTTTAACTGACAATTTTTCTTCGACAGAGTAGGTACCTATGTATAACCTTTTCATATTTGTTTTGAGGAAAATTCCAAAAGACTAATCCTCTTATTTTATTTATTGTATTCGCTTTGATGGAAATTGAACGTACTAATTCATCTTAAAGGAATTACTTTGAGTGGATGCGAAAGGATTCAGAGCGAAAAAATTTCTAAAAATAAAATTAAAAATAAAATAGCTCCTCTTTCACCATCTAGGATAATTTACAAATTCAAGACTTTTCCCATCTTTAGACGAGTTCTAGAATTTGAAGAAAATATGAGGTTCTCTCATAATCATATAATAGCAATTTAAATTAGGGACGGTTTTTTGTAGGATGTAAATAATAATCCAAAAATCCTTCACCCTCATTATGTCACCCACACTGTTTTTGTTTTTGAACACATTTTGTGTTATTCAAACCTTCAAATTAAGTTTTCCGCAATTCTGAACAAACTGAGTAAACTTTTTTCATAAACATACACCAACCTATCCATACATCTCTCATCTACATCACCATACCCATTAACATCAAATAAAATTCCTAACTCAATAACATGCAAAACATCACGTAAACACGACCATTAAAGGTGAAACTGATTCAATAAAAACACAGAGCCAAATTATAATTCCCATCAAAAGTCCTTAGCATGTAAAGCGACGCGACCGGCTCGAAGCGAAGCGACGACATCTCTACTAACATAATACACGAGAATTTACATTCGGCTGAATCCATTTTATTCTGTGTTGATGTTGATTCCCTTTGCCTCTTTTATTCATTTAGTACCAAAAAACAAGGCTTCTATACAACCTCTCCATCCCCAATCCCTACTAGCTATACCTCCCGACCCTTTGAAACCACACCACTCAGACTCACACATACTAACTGTCATGTCGTCGTTTACTAACCTCGGGCTAAATTTCATCAACGCAAACATCATTCAACGGTTTTTATGCGAAAAACTTTAATGGATTTTAACGTCAGGAAATTAAACGACTAAATCAATAAATCCTTTGTCCATGTCCTTTGGGATGATGATGAATTCCTCCTAGTGGGAGATGAAGGAGAAGAGGCTCTTATGGAAATGGTTTTGATGGTAAAGACAGTAAGGACCGAAGTGCTATATTATATAGCAACATACTTATACGCTTTTATGAAGCCTGGCGTGTTGATAGCAAGCTGAATCTACGCGGCACAGTATTGTAAAGTGTCGTCCTGCCGCTATAGGCGCTCTCAAATTGGATTAAATCTTGATAATTTAATATTTTTAATGGAGCATCGGAGCACCGTCAAGCTGCTATGGCAATTTTATAATACATACATACGCACTCACATACCCTACCCTATATTAATAGATAAACCTAAAACTCATATACGCAAGCAAATACCTTTTTATAATTCTCATGCAATAAATTGATAATGGCGGTTACGGTGATGGTTGTGAACATTCAAAAACTTTAAGCTGCCAGTAGAGTCCTTTGCAAAGCATATTTTTGCCACTTCACCCAGGGACTCATTTACTGTAGGGACGGTGTCGGCCAGCGACGCGGCGCTATAATGATTAACATGGAAAGGAGAGGTTTTCGAAAAGTGGATATATATACCTCTGATGGGTGCCTATTGCTTAATAAGGACCCAAAGTAAAGCTCGAAGCCATATCGGGTGCGAGTTTGGTGGGGTGCTCGTTGTATGATGGTAAATGGCAAAATTTTGGTCTAATTTCAAAATTGGACATTAATGAGTTTTGTGGCTAGCCTAATCTACGAAATTCAAGGATACAATTATCGTGGTGCTGATGGTGCAGTATAAGGTTCTAGTACAATTAGTAAAAGTATACCAAAGAGGGGTTAAGTGCAATAGTTTCATGATGCGATCATGGATGTATGTCAACACATATACAAAGGCCCTCTGCCCAAAGGAGTATAAATTTCGTCCTCGATGATGTTAGGCATATGTAGGTGTATATGTTCTCGCTTTACAATTCACAACTATACTCTTATAGTGAAGTTATTACAGAGATTTAATTGAATGTAAAAAGTTTCAAGTGCTTTTAATGGTTTGAGTTGAGAGTGAGTCTCTTTGTGGTCTGTTCTTTAAATAAAAAGTTCTTTTAAGTTTTGTGTTTTTTGTTCATCTTATTGAATTAGGTCATGTTAGAAAATAAGAGGAGAATGATAAAGAAATTTGTTCGAATTATAAGTTCAACAAGATAGTTTGAAGTTTTCTTAAGAATTTGAAAAGTGGAGAGCATAAACTCAATACGTTACGTAAATTAGGTTGGGATACGTAACGTATTAGGATTGGACCTATAATAAAACTTTATAATTTGTAGCATAAATGCTTTATTTTAAAAATGAAAATCTATAATAATAATAATGTTATATGATTAGGACAGATCTATGATACCGTCAAATCAATCAAATGAAGTAATAAAAGGACGCTTCCCAACTTGGAAGGGTATTTACTCCAACCTGATGACGTTACTTAATAAATTACTGACTTGTTCGTACAGTTTTCCGAGTGTAGACTTACCCTATATGTAATACAAGGACTTGAAGGACTCTATGGAGGGGAAATTCACTTGATTCTTAGAATAGTACTGCCAACTGATTTATTTGGCCGAAATTGCAGAAATCGGATCGATATTAAGTGCATTATGGACTGTTCCGCTAGATGTCCGATGTCTGGAATCCCAAACTTACGAGGAACTGAGAAATCGTCCAAGAATACCTATCGGTATTCGAAATCGGCAATGGGACTTACATAGGTAACCTCAATTCTTGCCGAGCAAGTATAAAGGAAATATCTTAGAGTTGTAACTCAATAGGACCTGTCTTGCCAGCGGACTGTTTCGGCGCCAAATTTCTTTATTTCATTTTCGACCTTAGTGATTAATTTAACGATCAATTAGTGAAGCAATCAATGTAAGGATATATTAGGTTGAACCCCAAGAAACCCCAGAGAGCCTGGATGTCATACCAGCATTATGTTAATACAGTGAGCCATATTTGACGAATAATAATTAAATTAAAATGCTGTTTTTGAAGCACAATGAGATATCGGAAATGTATTAGCCATTAGTCTGCTACTAATTAAAATATCTGATAGTAGAAAAAGATCTGATCTGCCTTATCTGATTCAATCTATGTATGATGGCAATATGTTCATAATGCAGATTTGCCTTGTATTATTTACAAATAAAACTATCTCTTTCTTTCAAGCTGAGCGAAATACTGGCTACGCACTCCGCCCTGATGACGTTAGGAGATAACCCCAAAATATACACATGATCTTTCGAACCCGGGAGGCAATGGAGCAGTGGATTAAGTGCTTGACTGCTAACTTAGACGTGTGGCCCCACGCTAGGTATTATTATTTTCTATACCCCAACTTTAATTGGATAACGACCCTGGGTTATAATCAGATAGTGAAGACCTAATTCTTAGTTCCTAGGTTGCAACAGAAATGTTTTCCTATCTTTCTATTCCTTCTAACTATAGTGCGGTGCAATTCAGGTTGGATTTAAAAGACCTTAGGTCTTACAGGCATATAGTTAAAATTATTATTATTAATATTACGTCGAAAGATTCAGAGGATGGTTCGGGATATGCATATCTGTAGTTTTGAAATGACAACTTTTGTATATAACAATTAAGGGAATTCTTGATTTTCTTTTGACATTTTTTAACTGTTATACCAAACGCTGACATTTTAAAATTATTTACTTTATTTTGAGGATTGTATCGCTTGTGAATTTTAAATAAATTATTATATTATAATTAGTAGTTAAAAAATAATTACCAAATTGACAATGGAACCAGATTTTTATCGAAAAGATTTAACAAAAGAATGATTCAAAATGCCCAAGAAAATTATACGAGAACATGACATGTTTCGCTGTAAGCATTTTGTAATTACAAAACAACTGCCCAATTCAATTGGACGAACCTTTACACCAGCAGATTCAAAAAAATAATATTGAAGCTAATTGATGTTCAATTACTTAATTTATTAACTTGCCATAACGTGACGATATGCAAATGCTTTATTAATCGTGTATCCTCATCATACATTGACAATAAAGAACGCATCCATTCTGTTCAAGAATAAAGAATTGGCAATGCTTTTTAGATTTGTAAGCGTACTTAGGATTCCTGGTATAAGTGACTGCTGGTCTACGTTTGTCAGCATGACAATTTTGTTTTTTTTTTATGTGGTTTTTTGACATTTAATTGGGGGCGTTCGGTAGCGTATAGCTTTGTTGTGCAATAGTCCGTTGTAGTTGTAATACGTGTTAAATAACAGCCTTTTAACAGCTGACGACCATAACAACGAACAAAATGTATGATTTCCAAATCGAAGCCAAGCAAGCGCTAAATTTCTGGTATTCTTAGGTATCGTAGTACACAACTGACTACGAAATCAGCTGTCTTTTTATTTGCTACTTGTGAACCTTAATTATGACGTACTTAGTACATCATCTTCTTCTTCTGAATCTGTTGAAACATTTGTGGTTCTTACTTCCTGGTCCATTTGAAATTTATATTTAATTCAACAAATTTATTTTTAATTCGCTTTGAGCTAAAGCGAAATCGTAAGCAATTAGTTTTTTTTCTCTGTTTTGGCTTTTGACAGAAATGGTTACCTATTGGGTTTTATACCTTCACAAACGAACAGAATATTTTTCAGCAGCATTGTATCAGAAAGCTGTGCGACACCGAACGTCCCCATTGATAGCTTTATACAAAAATTTAACCCCCAACCCTGCAAAATAAGTTTTACTTCAAAAAGAATTTAGGTAGTTGGAAAATGATTGTATACTTCATACGATGACTTCAATACTTTGTAGGTAATTATCCAAAACGCGAAGTGAAAGTCATTGCATAAAAAAAGGGAATGGTTGGACTGTTAGTTTTCGTTTAGTTTCGTTTTTATGGATTGATTAAATATATGTAAAGAATCCTTCGTTCAGCTTAAGTCTAAATACGTTTTCATATTTAGACAACTCATAATTAATGATAAACATATTTGCATTGCTTGCAAGGTTAAAGTTACCCCATTTTTAGAGCTCAATTTAAAGCTAAAGATCAAAAACTGTCAAACCGTCGAGTCATCAAGAAAACATTATCCACTAGTTCCACATAAGGGTGTAATGTTCAGCCCTTGCTTTTCCATTTTACAATACAAATCCATAACCATTGCACACAAAAAAAACTGCTTGTCTAACTACTACTTATTCCATCGATGCTGCTAACTGATGCCTCGCACCATCAACCCAGATTCTCTTGTGAAGCCACATTTACTTGACTGGCAGAAATCTATAAAACATCGATAGTCATTTGATAATTCGCTTATCGGATTCGTAAAACTTCGATTACCAACATCATTCCGCAATTTATTCCCGCCCTTGCCTTATTGCATTTCTATCAGCAAAAAACAAAAAAAAAAAAATTATCCCCCAGCCTCGAATAAGGTTAAATGTCAAATTTGTTCTCGAGAGCATATCTGCAATGACCTCATCAGTTCTATTGAATTTCAAAGAAGAAAATCCATCGTAATCCTCGAAACAGGGATGAACCCACGTTTACAAGGGCCAGGCACAAGGAGTCATCGCAGCCACGAGCCACCCTAATAGCTAAACCCAGTAAAGAATGTATAGAGAGTGCTTTAACATGACAGAAAATTGTTCGTCTAACATAATGCAATTGCAGATACAGCACGCTATAGAGCAACGGTATCCCATGGACCATGCTTTGGAAAAGGGTTTACATATAGATATGGCGCCATTAATGATTGATAAGGATGATGGGTTGTATGGCGTGTGGCCGTGCGATAAGATTCAAAGTCATTTTTCAGCCCCCGAAGCCCGAAGGTGATGTATTCAGGATGCCACCTATACGACGGCAGCTGGATAGTAAAGTAATCTCTCAAGATACAGCTAATAGAAATAAACCAGTAGTAGCGAGATGATGGAAAGAGTAAGCCCGCAGTTAAGTGGTGTAATAGCTTGTTGGTATCAGAGTAGCGTCGAGCCTTTCACCTAAGAGGGTTTTTTTCGAATGTTTTCCGCCTCATTTCCGATAAATGATGAAATGTTCTTTCAATTAATCAATTGTCAAGAGTTTTTGGCATTATTAAGTTGTGCTACGATAATAATCAGGAAATGAACCGAACCAAGTTGATCTACTGAACATGAGAGAAGCGAGCACAAATTCGAAGGAAGTTTCTGATGAGGGGTCACGTGTGGCCAGTTTTTGGTAACATGGCCCATTTACTGATTGATATAAGGCAATCAGTTATATCTCTTAGGAACAAATATACAAGTAGAAAAATACTTCGACAGTTGATAAATGAGAGGAAACAGCTTACTTTATGTTTGCCTTGCAAAATGTCGTCAAAGTTGAATTAAGAGTTTGACAACTCAATTTCTTCTTCGGACTAAAATTTCTTGAAGGAAAGTTTATATAGTTGCTCACTTGGGACTAAATTCCAGGAAATACTGCTAGTATGTAGATGAACTTATACGTTTACGTAATTGCTTTTCTTAAAAGATTCAATTGCCAAATGTATCCGAGTTTTGTAGTTTGGCCCGGTAACGTTCTGATTACAGCTATTCTACTTTACTTTAATTTCAGAAACAAGATTAAAATCTGCTCCATACTTCGCAATATTGTTTAATTCTTTATATTAACTTTACTTTTAGGAATGCCTTTTTAATCCAATTCAATTTAAACAAAAACAAAAACTTGAACCTACTTCAAAAAAAAATTATTTAAAAAATCTTACACTCTTTCTTGTAAGATCAGATTCACATTTCAAAAGAATAAATTGCATCTAACTTCACTTCAAACAAAATATGTTTGTTTTGTATTCCGATATTATTATTGTTTTCCTTTTAATTTTCTTTCAAACAACTAAATGAGTTTGGTTTTAGTTTTATACATACCTTCGTTCCTGTCTATCAGTGCTGAAAATTGAACGTGATTAATAACCAAATACGCTATGAAAAGATATTTTGAAGTAATCAAAAGATTCGTAGGCAAAAATATAATTTTGTACAAATATTGTTGTGCCTTGTGAACCATTTATATTTTTTAGTTAAAATGAAGTGTCTGTGGTGGAGAAGATGCATATTATTTTGGCAAGGTTATTCCATTTGCTATTTTCATTTGTCTTTTTAATTTTCTTTTGCTGTTGATAAATACATAAATCTAATTTGGAATTAAATATAATATTTAAATATTATGATTTTGAAATCTACTTCCATTTTTTGGGTCAAATATATATACTTAAAATATTTGAAGGAATTCAACACTCCAAGGAGCAATTAATGAAGAATATCGTTGGTTAATACCTGAAAGTATTCTCTTGTAGGTAGTTCAACTCTTAAGGAAATTTATTTAAGCTTTGTTCTTTAGGTCTCAAAAGATATCCCAGAAAATAAAGCGAACAACCAAATTGTTAAGCTTTCACTCTTGTTGTTCAATTGCAAATAACATCCACTTTCCAGCAATCGGACGTGGGTGGAATTTACTGAAGGTATTTTACCAAACAGTGCATAACAAACCAAATGCTGACAAAAATAAAAAAACTATCCTTAATTTTTTTAACGTTTTGTAGTAGAGTACTATCCACGTTCGAAAAAAAAACTACTTACGAGTATTTCTGTCTAGACGTTCACAGTTCTTCACAACACATTTTTTATGCTTAATTGATGATAATCAGTTGAACCAACAATAAAATTGACGAATTTTCAATGTGATCTTTAATTCGCTTTTTCTTCGTAAATGGATTACGTGATAGTCCGGTTGTGTTTTTAAATGCTCATGATGTATATTTTGTGATTTCGTTAAAACACCATACTAATTAACTGAATTTACCGTGATATGAGCATTCAATTTATTATTATTTTTTTGCTTTAGGATTCTGTCCAACCTTAAAACATTGAATTTCAGAGAATCAATCAAAAGCTAAAAAGATGCGAATTAGCTCTAAATTTAAAATCTGCCAAAAACTAAAAATACACGACTGGATCGCACGTACTTGGTCTTCGTTACATCACATCGTATGCATAAAATTCTTAGTAGAAACGGCTAACTATATTTTTAAAATCGCTTTTTACTAAATTTTGTATAAAAAAACTTTCTTTAATTTTTTTCTAAGAAAAATTGGTATGACAATCTTAAATATTTATTAATATGAACTTAAAAACAAAAAATTAAATCGGATTAATCAAAGAAAAAATAATTCAAATTTCTGAAATAAATACTTAAGCTAATTTGAGCTCAAAAAAAGTAAGCCATTTTATTTCTTGGATAAATTTGAATTTATGAGAAAAAACATTTTAAAAATCTGTGGAGCGGTTTTTTAGAAAAAAAAAGTTTTTTTTTAAAACTTTTTGAAGAAAATTAAAAAAAAATCAAAAGGGCCAATTCATTGGTATTCAGCAAATACATTATAAATATAATTTTTGAAAAAAATTAATGAGCAGTTTTCAAAATATAATTTTTTTCTTAAAAATGCTTTTAAAAATACAAAAAAATATTAATTAAAAATATTGGTACGCAGCATAAATTGGGCAAGCTAAGTATATGTGTGAAATTTCGAAATAATCGGGTAAGCCGTTTATGAGATAGTCGAAATCCTCTATGAAAGTACCGTTTTTAGACATTTAAAATTTTTTTTCAACCATATGATAGGTCGCATCTAAAAAGCTGCACTGATTTTTTTTAATCAAAATCGTTAGAGCCGTCTCCAAGAAAAATAGGCTTTAACCTTATTTTTTGAGCTAAAAAAAATTTCAATTTACCCTCTGCAGAATACCTAAAAAACTCCATAGACCAAGTTTGAAGCAATTCGGACCACCCGTTTAGGCTGTAGGTTTCTATACATACATACAGACAGACAGACAGATATACAGACGGACAGAATTCTTAGATCATCTTTTTTCGTCTTCGCTATCATCGTAAGTCATGTTTGATTGTTATCTCAAAACTTTTTTTTCGACGAATGCATAACTTGCCTTATAACTATTATTTACCTTTAATCTCAAGAAAAAATCGCACTACAACTAATTAAAACATACTCCCACTTATGATTGTAATTTGCCAAGACTATATGTGCTTGAAATAGCAAAAATGCTTGTCAGTAAATATCCATGGTTTCATGTGCCTCCAGCTCCCAATAAATACTTTATAATAATTTGAATTTAAAAAAAAAATGGGCATTTATGTCGGCGGGCGTCGCTAATTGATTTCGATATGATCTAGTAAGATTTTCCGAAGCATACATGCAAAATTTCAGGTTCCTAGCTCTTACGTCTGATTTAAAATACCACGTTTTAATGCGTTCTTTCCCACTGTGCAGAGCTCTTTTTCACTTAGACCAAACATATTATGTTAGGTACCTTAGGCTTAAACCACCAAACAATAACACCCACACATGGAAACCGCAACCAGTCCAAGCAAATTTATTTTTTGTTAATTTGCCGCAACTGCAATTTTCAAAACAGAGTTGCTTGCCACTCAGAAAAACAGATTCCGCCCAGCCATTCCCACATCAACAGAAACACGTCTGCAAACTGAACTGGAAACTCACCGTTATTGTATTGATTTTCTATAAAATTACTCAATTGTGCGGTTCATATAAAAGAGTTTTATGAATTTTATTAAGCCTCCTTTGCCCAACCATGCCCCAACAAACAGTCAACGCCAAAAATTGGCAGTAGTGGTTTGACCACTGGGAACAATTCCAAGATGGTGTGAGGTGTGACACATCGAAATCGCGAAATGGGGTAATTACAATAAGGCCTATTTCCAAGCTCCCAGTCACATACGCGCCATTACGCGCATATTGTTATGGAGATACGGTAGTATAGTGGTAATGATGATGGTGGTACAGTGCATGATGGCGGCGAGCTGCATTCCAATCAACCGGAAACGAAGTGTTGTAAATGTCCTCGAAAACTGTGTTCGCCCCGAAATTGCACTTTTGCCAAAATTGTGTTAACATACCCATTGACCCAAATTGCAACAGTCGCACGTTATAATAGCAACACAACAACTAACCAGGCGGGACATTTGACTCGGTTCGAAGTTTGGCTGGCATGGCGGTTATAGTAGAGCTATTGCGTCACATGGCAGCAGCCTATTTTTTACCACCAGACTGGAGGAAGGTAGTTGGTTTTGGGTTTGTTTCGATTCGCAAAATTCATATACGAACTCGAAAAACGTTCAGGGTCAGTTTCAAAATAAATGGGTGGTGGAAGTGTGTTAGCAATCGATAAACACAATCTTTATAGGTCGAGGAGAAAGGGATTTTTTCATGGCATTATTAAACGTAATTAAGTAATTTCCAATCAATCTTGTTGGAATTAGTGGAAAACAATCAAACTGTTCGAAGCATTGAAACAATCATAAATTTATACGGTTTAAAATGTTGACGTTCAAAATGTAACTGTCGAGTTTGTGGGATTCAAAGCAAATCAAGCAAATAAGTAAGGTGAACTACTGGCTTTGTTTGACGGAACAAAGGACCGACAGACATTGGCGTAGATAGGATATTTGCCTTCCAGGGCAAAGCAGTAGTTTGACGCTCTTTCGGTCTAACTGGTTGTATGGAAACGATTATTTTTAGTTCGGTATCTATTTAATAATATATATATCTATATATAACTGCATAAATACATACATATGGTTGCTTTGTTTACATACGATCAGTTGCAATCGCATTAACGTCAGAAAAACTAGTTGCATTTTGATTTCAATATGCATTTATGAACATTTTCTCTAATTTGTGTCATATGTCTTGATGCTCCGTTGAACAAAGTTCCAATTTGCAAGGAACACTTTTCTTTTTTTTTCAGAAAATTATCTGTAGACCAGAAACAATTATAATGTGTACTTTAGTTTTGAGTTCAACTTTGAATTTTCTACCACAGATTAAGGAAATCATACTCTCTTTAAGAAAAAAATCGTAATAGACGTAGAATTTATATTTACTTTTACATTAATCAAACTTTAATATTCATCATTTGCATTTATAAATGCTATCGATTCGTCTGACTTTTGCAACAACGCAACCATGCATTTATGAAAGCACCCTATGTTTAGTATTTTGATTTGAACGCTACTATACTAGGCGTTTTTCTTTTTTAGTTCAGAGCAGAGTCAGAGTTGTCAAAAAATTTGTTTGTGTTTATTTTTAACTCAGAGCATGCAGAGCTCCAAATGTGTGTTTCTATTCTGAACATGTGTAGATCGCACTCGACATGCTCGAACATAATTGACTGAGCATATGAGTAAATTGCTGAACGCACCAAATGACATGTGTTACAAGAAGTAAAATGTGAAAAAAAAAATAATTAGATACATAAGTTGGCGAAAGAAGTTGATTTGTTTATTGCTTGTATCTGGTCTGTATCACTGTTCAAAAAAGGGTAGGTATTGCTTTTTATGGTTAAAAATGAAAATGTATTCTGACTTGTTTGGTTCAAGTGTGTTTAAAAAAACATATCAGTGTTCAGAGCTCGCTCTAGTTTGGAACAAGTTCAGTGCATAATCTACGTGTTCGAATTCTGTTCAGTGCTCAGCTCTGAACGAAAAAAGAAAAACGCCTACTGTACGTATAGTTGAAACCATGTTAAGCTACATGTTTGTCAGATCTAACGGACATTAACGTGCGGTCTCCATTAGCGATGAATCTAGAGCATGCTTTAAAGAATGCTTTCAGTATCGCAAATGGAGACCGAAATCGCAGCTATATTTTCATAGCATGCGATAGATATTATTCTTTCATCGCTTGCTTTATCGCAAGGAGAACTCTTATTTTGTTTTGGTGTTTCCAAATATCATTTGTTGTTGTTGTTTCTACCAGTATCAGTTGCCTTCGAAGTTCCTTAGTAACTAAAAAAGTATGTTATGAAATGACCACCCAAGAAAATTTGTCTGTCCTTTTGCTGCCTGCTTTCTGCTATTGCGTTTGCTTTTAAATTTATCGCTAATGGAGACCGCGTGTGACGCACTGAAAGTAGGCGAACATTAACATTTTCTCGTTTATGGGCTGGTTCGCGAACCGATCGCTGTTGGCGAAAAATTTCGAGTTCGTTGTCGTGTTCGTTGGCTTCGCTGTTCACGAGCAAAGCGAAGAATTTATATTGGATTCAAAAAGTAAAAAATTCAAAAATAAAATTGGGAAAAATCGAAGGAGAAAATTTGCTAAAACAAACGTGAACAAGCACATATGTGTATACCTACAACTAAAGAATGGCTAGTACAATACATGCTCAAACTTAAACGAAATGGAAATTTAATGTTTACCTACTCGTATAACAAATATATGTATATTTTTTTTTTTTTTTTGAAAATTCAATATTTCAAAATTTGACGATGTCAAATTTCCACCAAGATGACACTCGATCACTGAACAAAATATGGTTTAAAAAACCGTTAAGGAATGGTGCAGAAATTCCTCGCTCATGTAGGTATATGCTTTTCTCATAAGAAAAGTTCTTTGTTTTGTTTTTGCTGCATTCTATTTGGGCAGAAAAAATGCCACTGCTATTTTCAATGACTCCGAATTTTCATCGTTGATAAATCCTCGTGTTCATGATAATGAAAATAGTCCCGTACATTGCTCAGTTTTATTGGGACGGAAGGAGTTAGAACGAAATTTGAATCGGAGATGTTATTGAGTGTTATGGTGCAAAAATCTGTGGATACTTATATTAAACATGAACTAGTAGAGAATTTAATGGGACTTTTAATAAGGAAACTATTTATGGGGTTTTCATTTGTAAATTTATATTTTGATATATAAATTAAATTTTTTTGGTAACGAATCGAATACGTTTTCAGATTGATTTTTATTTGCTAAAGTATTGTTGTATATTTGGGTATGCAAACCAGCTAGGGGTATCAGCTGTCTTGTGGAAACTGATGGCTGTCAATTATGATGTATAGGGGTGTTAGTAAAAGAGGGGTAGATCTGCCGAAAATCCAGATCTGCAAAATTGATTTAAAATCAAAAAATAAATCAATTTTGTTAGTCAATCAAAATGAAAAATTATGAAATTAGTTTTTTGACACATCTAAATTAAAAATAAATTGATCTATCTTACCAAACGAAACCCCCATTAAGTTGCCATATAATACTACCAACTACTTGATAGGCAAAAATAAATCAAGAAGACCGGTTTCGGTCTTCTTGATTTATTTTTGCACACCTTATAGTGACACATTAATTACATTTCTAAAGTATTAGATATATTGTCAATTAAAGTTATGCAAAAAAAAATTACATGGTATTGGTATAGGTATAAGCATATTTTAAAACTGTCGGAGAAACCTAACTTAAGCTTAGAAATAACAACTAATAAGTTAAGAGAACATCAACAGAAGGAAGATTTTTGTTTGTATGAAAAGAAATTATAAAGGACAAGAGTAGGTATCAGCCATAATGGTAACTTTGTCTTGGCCAACAATTATTTCAAGGAAAATAATGAACTTACAAAAATTAGATATATTTTTGAAATGCAGATGCAGCACACGATGAACAGATGTCTTTAAATTATTTTTGAAATTGAAAAGAATTCCGTGACTATTCGAAAAGTTTTTACACATTTCCTCCATTTGAAAACAAAAACAACTGAAGGGATCACTAAAATTATTAAGAAATAAAATGCCATACTGGATGGCAGGTACTTGTTCTTATGTTTGTTTTTTCTTAGTAGAAATGGTTAAATATATTTTTAAAGTCGTTATTTTTACTAAATCTTTATATACAACATTTCTTTAATTTTTTTTCTAAAAAAAAACGTTTGTAAGTATGGCAATTTTATGTATTCAATAATATAAGCTTAAAAATATAATTTCGAAAATGATTGTTTTTCCAAAAATCCAAAACAATATTTTTTAAACAATTTGGTATGTAGTATTATTTAGAATTCAAGATATAATATAAAAATGTTGACTGAAATCCGTTGAGCTGTTAATGAGAAAATCAAACATAAACAAAAGTGGTTGTTAATAACAAAATATTAAAAAAAATGTAGACCAAAATGATTTTTGAGATAATTAGTATGGTATAAAAAAACGTATGGCAAGTACCGTTATTTTTTGAACTAGAGACGATTCGAAAATCTATTTGAGACAGTCACCTAGAACACTTAAGTATACTAATTTCGCAGAAAATCGCTTCAACCGCTTAGGCTGTAAAAAATTAAAATTTTATATTTTTCCCTTTTTACGTACTTTAAGGCCTAGAACTTCACCAAATTTCATCACACTACTGCAATCGGAAGCTTCCATATAATTGATAACAATTCTGAGAAAATGGGCGGTCACCACGCCCCTTAATGAAAAACCTCAAATGTTCGATTTATTCCTTTGCTTGCATCACAAGACCTAGGTACCCTGTGCAAATTTACAATTTTTTATTTTGATGATCTGGCAGTCATTGAGTCAGTTACGTTTTTTGTTGACACTGTTGGAGGCCTTATATCTCAGGAACCACTTGTGAAATTTATGGTGAGGCGCCTGTGCTTGACTATCTTAGCCAATATATATTTAGAATTTGAAGTTATTAACTTCATTGGTACTGAAGATAGAGGGGTCGAAAATAGCCTGGGTTTGTTCCTGTTTAGTGTCCCTTGATTTTCAAGCTCACCGTTTTAATACAAATTACATGTTTCCCAGTATCTCCGTTAACACGACTGTACTGTACACACATATTTATGAAGTAGGTATATATTTTTAGTGTGAATGTAACTAGGTATTTATAACTACTATACTCTGTTCAATTTATATTTTCAGTACAGGGAAGATAGGATATTTGCCTTTCACCCTTTCTATTATGAATTTCAATAAGCTCTCTCTATTTCTATAAAGCTTTTCCATTGTCCATGGTTGCCGTAGTGAGCATTATAAATTGGCATATTTCTCTAACAAATGTCTGTAGGGTTACCAATTGTTAATTTAGATTTCATGAACAGAAACATGTACATCGTTAGCTAAATTTAAAAAAAAAAATAAACTAAATCCAAACAAAAATAAATCAATCGTTCTCCACACCACCAAGAAGTAAGATAGTAGGCGCGTTTTTTTATTAGTTCCCAGAAGCCCTAATCTAGTTTAACGTGAAAATAATTCACAGAAAAAAAAACGTATAAATAAGGTATAATAAGGAACTATTGTCCGTCGAAGAACTTGAAGCCATTTTAAACGTAAATAAACATATCATAAAAATAATAATATGACCTCAAATTGCACCGCACTATTTAAAAAATTATATTTGTATACAGGAAACCATCTCCATTTTATTTTCATGAACAGGAAAACAATTTAGTAATTTAATGTTGCAATCAAGGAATGAACCGAACTACATCAAAAACTTGCTCAAATAGTAATTTTTCCTTAAAAGAAAATACCCAAAAAATAATATATAGCTGCATTTTAACCGTTTTCCAAAAAGAAAAAACAAAAGATGTAAGCAGAGAAGAACGCAGCGACAACACCTTTTTTCTTAAATTTAAAATATATGCTCTCAAAAGCTCTAAGAAAGCTTCGATTCTGAAAGCTCCATAGCGAATACCAAAGAAAAAGGTATTAGAATTTCATCAACGGACCAATGGTATAACTCTTAGTTAATGTATTTATTTCTTTAATAAACACTATAAGAGAGAGTCAAATTGGCGATCAGTCTCTTCTCAGCCTAGGAGCAGACATGTCATGGTACAATGTACGTGACATTATGGAATATTTCAGTAGCAATTTCTTAAGTTGTGTGCCATGCAAACACCAGCCGGCACCAATGTGTTTGAAAAAGCTCTCCCATAAGGCCTGTAATGAAAATATAAATTGAACAAAGTATACCTAGTCGTTATATAAATTTTGGTATTTAAGTTTTAAGGTTTAACAAATTAAAACTAACTATGTATGTATGTACCTACCAATTTATTAGAAGTTTGTGTTTTTATAGTATGTAATTTACCCACGTAGGTACATACCTAATTATGTTGGTATAAATAAAATGCAACCATATTTGTTTTCCACTTGCAGTAGATATTGTTGATCCAACATTTCTATGATTAAAGTGGAAAATTTCCTGATCAGATTGCATGTCGTTTGTCGTCCTGGTCAAACTAATAAAAACAGTGCGAATCCTGTCCCAGTGAATCATAACAACCTGCGATTCATTGATAACACTTTATTTGCTCATATGACTCACTCATAATAATTTATAAATCCAATATTAGTTTCTATATCTAATGCTAGATATACCTACAACCTACTATCTATTGTAAAGTGCGTGTCAATGTGGCCAAAAAGACAATAAAACCTTTCATGCACAAGGATAATAATTGAAGGATTAAAATACCATTCAATTGTTTTATTGACAGATAAACACAAAACAATCGGCAAAATGTACCTACCGTAGGTATTTGTTGTCTGATTACACGAAACGCGTTTAACATGCACTTAAGCACGCAATGTTGCCTTTGGCCGCCGCGCCGTACGTGATGCACCATCCCGGCGACAGGATACTACAATATACTACATGCAAATCAAATGAATGCCCTTCCAACTAAAAAAAAGGACAAGAAGGCGTGCGTCGTCACCCAAATGTTTAAAACTCCCACCATCCACCATATACGGCATCAAATCAACAAAAACAACGAACATCGTTCTTCTGTAAAAGCAAATACAATTCAACCGAACTTCCGAATACCTTCAGTACATATAGATATAGTAGGTTGTATACTAAAGTGGCTTTCTTGTTGGACAGGTTTTATTTTTATTTTGTTTTTTTTTTATTATTGTAGGTTATCCCCGATTTGGTGTTCCGTTGCAAAAAAAGGACGAAACACAGTCGAACAAATAAACAAATATAAATAAAATGTTCCTTTGCCCAGGTAGCGAGACTAGACGTGAAGAGCGGCATTGGCGGCAAAAAGTCCTGCAGTTGCTGATGTCAAAATCGAAACAAAAAAAAAATAATAGTAAAAAAAAACTACTCTACCCACCGCCTCCTTCCGCATCACCACCGCGCCGCGACGGCCATGCCCAGTTGTCGAACACATAAAATATCGGTTAAATTTACCTCGAAAGTATATGTAAACATTTTCATTTCCGCATGAAACAGTGGCAAAAGTTAATCGCGAACGTATAATTACGTTGCAGTTTGCAGCCTTGCAGCACCAGCCACACCCAGCGACATCGAAGAAGAGACGTTTGTTGCATGAAACTTATAGTTTTTTTGGTCAGGTCATGGTGCAAATTACTCTTGGTCGACTTTTTTGTTCCTAGAAATGCCGTGAGAAGGATGTGTCATGTGCTTTTACCTACATACTGCTCGGCTGTTTTGTAATTTTAACTTGTATTTTTTTTCTTTTTTTTAATTTTAAATGTTTGTGGAAATTGTTTCACATTTATTTCGCAATTTGTTTCTTATATTAATTTGTGAACCAAATGAACAGATAAACTCGGCGAAACTGAAAATGTACAATTTGATTATTGCTTTAGTTTGGGTTAAATTTCTTGAAAGTAGGAACCTAGCTATGTTGTTTTCAGTGAGAGCAGTATGTGAAATGAACAGGATCATGTACAAACCTCACCTCATGTACATAATTGTGTGCGAAATAAATACCTACACATATGTAGATATGAGGTAAATCTAGGTTAAACCTGTTACATAAATTATTGATTAATTATTGCTCTTGTCAAAAATATCTATGTAGGTACTTAATACCTAACCTCTAGTAAAGTTTTGGCCGAACCCTTAAGCTTAAGCCGATTGTATTTTTTTTTAGCCAAGTGTGGCCGCAGCCAAAGACGAAACTTCGGTCGAATACTGGTTTCCATACTTTCTATAACTGCAAAAATCTACAAGGAAAAAGTGTCAAATTATGTTCCCGTACATCAAATTTGTGTAGTTTTCGCAAAAGAGAGCGCTCGTTTGACAGTCTTCACAATGTTGCCCAAAAATTTTCTAAAATTCGCAGACTGGGGAAATATTTTACTTTCTCTTTTTCTGTGAAAAAAAACTACTGAAGAAAAGGAACAGACAAGCCAAATTAAGTTAGAACAATATAGCACAGTCAATTAAACGTTATAGTTGTCAAAACAATAATAAATAATAAAAAAAAGTCTGATTGGCCAGCTGCCAAAAAATGTCCTTCCAATTAATAGCGAGTTTGATTCAAGAAAAGATTTGCTCTTTCTGTATGAAGATTTGATCTTTTAGAAACTTGAGAGTGTCATTGTAACATAAAAAGCAAATCTATATCAAATCTCAACACGCAAGATTTGATCTCTGATGATTTGGCAGATTTAATCTGAATACACACATACATACATGTATTAAGTCTTTTCTGTCAAACGTCAAATGGAAAATATTTAGCTAATAATTTGTTGTGAACTTGTGCCAGTTCGTGCTAAAAAATAAAAAAAAGAAAGTGAACAAATAATTAACGAAGGAGTTAATAATTTAGATTTTATAAACTTATCTAATGGAGTTTTAGATTGCTTCGTATTTGTCTTCCTCATCATCGGATGATGAAGACATGTTTTTGTTCCAGAAATGTTTTGACAAATACTACAATTAACTCTGAAAGTAAGTTTCATTGAAAAGATCAAATATCGATTTTGAGAGCAGATCTTTGAAATTTGAATGAAACTCGCTAGAAGAGAACTTTCACTGGAAATCAACAAATACCTCCCTTCATTTTAAGTCAAGTGCATTTGTGTCAGAATCAGCTGTTAATTTATCTACCAGTTCAACTTAAGGTTTGTTCGTTGAGCACTGAAGTCACCCTAAGGTCGCCCCAAAGCGTTTTTTGAAAAGCTGAATTCACCCTAATAAACGAATTCTGTGTTTTTGAAACCTATGGTCGCCCTCAACTCGCCCTGAAGTAGATCTAGGTTTTTAGCTGGGGCAAGTTGAGGTAAATGAATAAACGTCAAAGTCACATGAGATTTGATTTGATATGTTATTTTTAAAATGGAAATAAAAGAATACTCAAATTAATTTTCACACATAGACATGCAAAATGGAAATTTTTGCATAGGGCCAAAAAAAATACTAAGAACTTAAATTCAACATTATTTCCAGTTTTAATTATTAAATGACATAACTTGCTGTTCTGCAACATAAAATTAATGGCCTTCGGCTGTTTTTTGAGAACCGAAAAACCCAGTTTTTTTGACAAATCTTGGGGTTGTCAAAAAACCTAGGTCGACCCTGGGTAAAGTTCAACGAACGAACCTTTAAGATGAATTGTGCAGTCAAGTTATGAAAAAATAATATGTACTCTTCTTATGTCGTTTTTAGTTGGCAATCCGCAAATCTTATCCGATCGGAGATACCAACTGAATACTTTTGTGTGATTCTGAATTTTTATGAAATTGTATTTTTTTATCAATTATGATACAGAAAATGTTGTTTTCTGCCTGCATTGCCGATACAGATACGAATAATTATTGATAAAATCTTAAAACATTAAAACATGATTCTTTGGTTTTGACTATTATTAGTTGATTGATATCAATATAAATACATACCAACAATTTTATTAACTGAAAAATCTAGATAGAATAGTATACCTACTATGGACGTGAGAATGTTTGTACGTACACTACCGGTCAATAGAATAGGTGCACCTTGAAAGCAACAAAGATTTTTTTTCTCCTAAAAAGCTTTTAGGGATGTATATGTTCCAAGGCAACATTCCACAGGGAAATGTTGAAATTTCCACTTTCGCTTATTGTGAGATTCACCCGAAAAATCGTTCATGTTGGAAAAAAAATCCTCCTTATTGTGAGCATTATCAATCCGGACAGAATTTAATGCAACCTGGTAGGTACATGCCATATAATCATTTTTTTTTTTTTTTTTTTTGGTTTTCGATGATGAACGGCTCAACGAATTTCGATCAAAATTGTTATACAAAAGGTCCTTCAAATTCCTAATGATACTGCATACCAAAATTTTCGGAAAATATATTTTGGGATTTTTTGAAAAAAAAAATCAATTTTGTGAATGAGCAAGTACGTACGAATCAGTCGTGCATTCTACTTTTTTTTTGTGGCTTTTGATTTTTTCCAGAGGCCTACCATTACTTACACTGTAAAATTTGTCTAAGTCTCAATAAAAAATGTGAATGTGGTGGAAGATATAAGGCGTTTTTCTGTTTTTAGTTAAGAGCAGAGTCTGAGTTGTCAAAAAATTTGTTTGGGTTTCTTTTCAACTCACAGCATGCAGAGATCCAAATATGTGTTGCTTTTTTCGTTCTGAACATGTGTAGATCGCAATCGACGTGCTCGAACTGACTGAGCATGTGAGTATATTGCTGAACGCACCAAGGAAAATGTGAAGAACAAAATAATTATATACATAAGTTGGCGAAAGAAGTTGATCGCTTGTTTGCATCTGGTTTCTACAAAAAAAGGGTATGTATTGCTTTTTATGGTTAAAAATGAAAATGTATTTTAATTTGTGTGGTTCAAGTGTGTTTAAAAAACATATCAGTGTTCAGAGCTCGCTCCGTTTGGAACAAGTTCAGTGCATAATCTATGTGTTCGAACTCTGTTCAGTGCTCTGCTCTGAACGAAAAAAAACCCTATAGAAGAAGTGGGAAAAGACTGCTTTCACAAAAGGAAACTGAGTTGCCGGCAACTAGGAGTTTGGGTAGAAAGGCAAAAGGTAAGGGGAATGAAACAAAACTCCCAGTCAACGATTTGAAGGGATTTTTTTTAACGTTTTGCTTGGCATTCCAATAAGCCTAACATAATCTTCCCAGTTTCCTCCTCAGTTTCTTCCTGTCAGTTTCTTCATGTGAAAGCTACAAGGCAATTAAAGGAAAACGTCAAAAAATCTCCAGCAACTGGTTTCCATGTGTCAAAGGGGACAGAGGAAATGAACGACATGGTATGAAACTGCCCACTAAGAAAAAATGCACTCTTTGTGGATTAGATTTTGGACATCTGTATGGCCAGAGGAGTCGGCCTGTAATGACGATTTTTGAAAGCGAATCCACAATTAGCTTTTGGTAAAGCTTTTTAAAAAAGCAAAGCTCTGTGCTGCTTACAGGATGAACCTATTTTATTGACCGGCAGTGTATCTTAAGTATGCAAATGCAAGCGGACATGACTTAAGTTATTATTTTATGTTCAAAAAGGATATCTATAATTGTCTAAAAGTTATCTATCTATTCTTATTTATGTGTAGTTATTTTAAGTTCTCTTCATGTTGCAGGTTATTCCGTGACGGTAATTGGTTAATTATTGTCTAGCGTCATCGCTACATGGGTATATGGTACCTATCGATGATGGTGTGTTTTATTTGTAAACCTACAACTGTAGCCCTTATATGCTCATTGTAAACACTTCATGTCCGTTACAGCTCAGAGGTTCGAGTATTAAGGCTTTGCTTTGTGACTAGATGAACAGTGGGGCTAAGTCGAAAATAATTGCAGTCCATTAAACTAATAGAACTTTAATACTGTTGAGTATAAAATTATCTAACGGCAACAATGGTGTAGTGTGTCCCTAATCGCATATGCATCGTGGTAAAAACAAATTTAATTTAATGATTTCCCTAGATTCAAGTCAATAAACACTGATCCATATTTAATGCTTTTTAATTATTTAACACTGGGTACCTAACTCGCTTAGCTTTACTTAAAGGACAACTATTATTTTTTGGCCACTGTTTGTTCTTTGTGAAATTATGAGCTGTTCAAAATATTCCAATATAAATATTTATCAAAGAAGATAATGGTGAAGACATTTAAAATTTAAAATGCTACATGTAGGTAGATATGTACCTACTTATATAGTATACATACATATATACCTAATTGATATTTTAAATTTAAAAGTTTACCTTCTTAGTTGTTAAAGAAAATTAAATTACTTTTCGAGCTCTAACATTAACAATTCAACATAAAACATTTGAATTATTTAAATTCCTTCGACATGTTAACTTGTGCCTGGCTTGGTTGGGATATTGACCAATGAAAAATTAACCGGGTTGGCTACCGGTTATTTTTTAAATGGGGTCGAAAATTGTTCTGCAATTCGAAACTTGGGAACGTGAATTATGCTCAAAAGTTTCGTAGGGAATTTTGCTGTCATTTCATATGATTTTTTGTTCGAGGGAAATTCATTCCATGAGAGGTTCATTATCGCAGGAAAAATTTCCAGGGAATTAAATATTCCGCGGGAAACGAGTTCCTGGGAAATTCCCGATGGGTCCCAATATTTTTAAATAAATGCCTGTGGAGTTCAACCTGAATATAACTAGACTAGTTTGAATGTTTGAAATTTGAATTTCACATTGCAATCTAGTCGCCCTGCCCATACGGTGGTTTGTTCAATAAGCAATATATAAATAAATAAAATCACACATGTTAAACATTCCGAGTGCAAATGAATTCAAAACGAATTTAATTTCACTTAAAATGAAATAACGTGTTCTGCATTTAGAGTGGATTCAACTCCTTCCAATTCACTTCGAATTCGTTTTCGAATTGTCAAAATCACCTGTTACATACAATTTGTACAAAAACGGTTCATATTCGGAATGAAGAACACGAATTTTCATATTCAGAAACCTAAAACTCCACATTCGTAATGAGCTATTTACAAATTTTATTTTATGTCTAGCACAGAACATTTTTATGTGGAATACAGAACATCCAAATTCACTTTCGTTTCTTCAAATTAACAAAAAGTGAAATACAGAAGTGAAATACAGAACATGTGCGAATGAATGGTTTCAGTTTCACATTGCTGAACCAACGAACACAATTTTAATTCGGTATGTATTTTGTTTTTGTTAGTTTTTTTAATATTTAGTAAATACTTCAGTTTTTAATGCATGCCACCCAAATTTATTAATATTGATGTCAATGTTTTCCAGAATTAACCGCATAAGGGAAATAGACCACACTGAGGCAAACATTTTTTGATAGGAAATTTATTGCGGAGGAGGTTGTTTACAAAAGTTCATTATATGCTTGCTCCGATGTTCAGGACATTTGACATCTAGAATTTAGTTATTTTTGCAGCCGCCACCACCCACAATTTCATAAAATATAAAATTAAAAAAAATTATTTCAAATTTGGTTTGAACTTAAGGTACTGTCCACATTCAAGTGAACACGAGAATAAAACAACAAATTAATCAATTTTGTCTTTTAGTTCTTATTATTATATCATTCCGTGAATTCTTATAGTTTTTTCGCTCATCTAATATAATGCATACAAATATAAAAATTATTTATGTAGATAGATTCATTTTCATGTACATTAAAAAAAAATAATAATTAAAAAAAAAATTAAATCCTTTTTTATTAATGTTAATGTTGTTTTGCTTAAATATTTTGTTTTATTAATAAATCCTATTACTCATTTATATACATATAAAAAGCGCAATGAAATCGACGAGAGGACATTTATTTATTTTGTTTTAATCATTCATCTTGGCAATAATAAAGTAATATCTAAAAAAAAACAATGATTGGAAAATAATGAAAAGAAATTTAAAAAAAACACAAAATAATTTTTTTCTGTTATCTAATAATATGAGAGAGATTTTACGTTCATAAAACATTATTTATCCCCTTTATATGCGTATATCGCTTAAATATCGAGAATCAAAACTATCAGATAAAAATTCTAAATATCTAACTATTCCAGTTTGAAACGGAGTAAGTTTTAAATATTAATCAGAAGGCCTTGCTGATGGATCATCGCGATCCATTGGGGGTGGTGATGTTAGAACTTCAACATTTTGCGTAGGTCCTTGCGTTAGGTAACCAGCTGTTGGATTTAATCCTGCAAATGAAAAACAGTTTTTGGTTAAATTATTTCTATTTCTATTTGTTTAATATTGTATGTATGGCTTAAAATTACCTGTCAAATAGCCTCTGACATTTGTGTCAGTAATGAATAGATCGTGCCGTTGATCTTTGAATTCTGACCAGACAGGATGTTTCAAAAGAATCTGGGTAACGCGATCACCATAGTTCAAATTATGCGTCATTCCTTTTAGAGCGGCGACTATTTGAGCTTTGACAGTCGATGGATTGTCGATAAATTCCAAACGACTTTCGAGAAGTGTTAATAGGAAGGGTATTAAGCTTACTTCTAATGATTGACTTAATAACGAATCCTAATTGGAAATTTTAGTACACAAAATTAGTTTAAGCTATATTATTAGTTTTCATTTTCTTACATGTTGGTATTTGAAGAGGCGACTTAGGGTCTCGCAAGCTTTTTCAATACAATCTCTGTGGTATTCCATGCACTTTTTAAGCGGCAGTATACACTCGGTTTGCGAAACTGCACTCACACAAAACTGTAAATATGATTTGTATTTGTTTTCCATAATTAAAACCATTTACAAAAAAAAAGGAAATACGTCTTTACCTCTGATAATGAAAGTTGATGTAATACTGATAATGTATTTTTTGGTTGAACGGTAAGCAAATTAAACAACTTTGGTATATGACCAAGAACTGGAATTTCATCTGCTAAATTCGGCTGAGATCGAAGGAGTTCAACAAGGGCGGTTGTTGAGAGATCAAGAACATCTTTCTGTAAATAAAAATAATTCAATATAAAACCATGGGGTCTAGTTATGATCTACTCGTAAATAGGGGGTAGCCTAATAAATTTGAATGTTTTTTTATGGAGCAAGGATACATAAAAGATGCAATTTAATTGTATTCACTACCTAGTAATGGTAATTTAATTAAATATACATACCTCTGAGGAGCTTTTACTTATTTGATCAACAACAAAATCTAATAAATCCGATAAGAATTGCTTTGGTTTGCGAAGTGTCCACGCGGGATTACTAACAAAAAGTCTCAAATAAACTCCAGCCACAACAATTTCATTCGCAACAATGTCTTTAAGAATTTCTGGATCTTTCCAAAGAATCTTTGAATTGACTTTTTGCGATTTGTAGAATCTACAGACAAAGTTAAAAAAAAAAATAAAATTGAATTTCAGATCGGCTTTCTGATTGTATTCAAAGTATTTACCCTTCACACATATCCGTCACAGCATCACATACTCGACTTCGAGTCGCGTCGTTCCATATCAGTTCAGGGTGTTCATGAATTGACTCAAAAAGTTGGACAGATGTTTGTGGAGATTCAATCATCGCATCGACAAATAGGGGCGGCAGGAATTTGCATATTGTTATACGAACCTTGAGGCAATTAAAATTTAATTTTCTCGCTTATAGTGTATAATTTAAATGTGTTCTTTACCTTTGGCCCACTCAATCGATCGGCTGTCATTTTAGACATTATCTCAGCACAAAGCTCTCGAATTTGTGGATTTCTTGAGTTACAGAACATATCAAGGAGGTAGATAACAGAGCCCTTATTTTGTGCTTCCTTAATCATTTCCTGTACATTCATAAGGCCAGACAGAGTTTCAAGTACTTTAACTTGACTTGCACGAAGATCAGGATCTCGAAGAGCCACTAGGAAACTACCAAGAATCTCACAAGCAGCAATCTCACTTACGCAATCCTTGTTACGTGAGACGAGTGTCACGACCTCCAGAGCAACAGACTTCACCAAAGTGTTCTAAAAATCAAAAATATATCAAATAACAATTTCACAAAAAATTAGATAAACCTATTACATCACTAAAGATATTATTTGCCAAAAAGCCAAAGATCATATCAAAGTGACCAATGCACTGGATGTCAACGTCGGCGTTGGTTTTTATCACAGATATTAGGGCCCGCAAAACCATTATTGTATGTGCTTCGATATTTGTATTGTCTTCAAAGCTATATTTGTACTTATTTTTGGCTTGCTCATCGATAGTATTGGTTTCAATCTTTTTACGGTTTTTAGATCGATTGTACGCATTTAGGACATCATCGATAGTTGTGCCTTTTTTGTCTTGCAATTGTGGGTGATTGGGGGCAAGTGTGGGTTGTAGTATGCCATCGAGGGTCGTGCTGATTACTTGTGGATTGTGTTTGTTTTTGCTCGCGGTAAGAAATTTGTAGGTTTGTTTTAGATACTCCAGTAGGTCAATAATGAAGGATTTAGGATTAACAATAGGATACGTCGGCATTTCATTGTAGATACGGATAAATACACCACCGATTTGAAGTTCATTTCTAGAAAGAATACAAAAAACACATTTGTTTACAATAAGTTGTCGCCTAGTGGCACACAAACGTATGTCAATATTTGCTATTTTTCAGGAGAGCCGATTTTGTGATTTTTTAAAAACATTTTTCATTTCTTATGAGTTCCATGAATACTTTTGTATCGTTAACTTTTAAAATTTCAAGATTAACATAATAGCTATAGAATAAATAATAATATATGCTTCATGTTGTTAGTAATTTGAAAGATAAAGTGATATACTGTTAGGTTTATGTGCCTCAAGCGATAATTATTACTTTGACCCATTTTGTTTTGTTACGGTTTTGACTAAAATAATAATTTTCAAAAAAACTTTCTCGTTAATTTCATTTAATTAATTTTTTTCTTGTAATATTATAAATACATAATGTACTTAAAAAAATTAATTATCACTTTCGTCATTCAAATCGGAAGTTTTTAACGATTTGTAGAAATCGTGGTAGTGCGATGGTATTATACCTTTGTTACAAAGGTCC
The DNA here is from genome assembly GCA_910595825.1 of Philhelius pedissequus. Lineage (NCBI taxonomy): Eukaryota > Metazoa > Arthropoda > Insecta > Diptera > Syrphidae > Philhelius > Philhelius pedissequus. The sequence continues at coordinate 34,818,693 of OU343160.1, forward strand.
AACAAAACAAATTCTGTTTTTATACACTTAGGTCCCGTAAAACATTGAGGTAATTTTAGTAACTCTGCTTTCCTTGATTGCCGCCGAACTATTTAAACAGTTTTTCTACACTGCTGCCAAGATATTTTTAACCAATTAACATGATTCCCTTCAGTATCAACCTTACGATTTTTAATCGAAGTTGAACTTACTGCTTTGAAGCTAAAAATATCCTCGCGTCCCATTTCTACCACTGTATATTTTGATTGTTTTGATGACATTCTTACGACAGTGTGTCATCTAACGGGGTCAAAAGGAGGGATATGATTTACCCAGTGGGGGAAAAAGAGAGGGTCACGCCATCTAAGGACAGAACAGTGGCACTGTAACCTAATCTCAACCCGGTGTGTATGTGCGGACCGAACATACAAATACACAACTTCCGTTCAAGCACACTCCCGATATTTCAAGCTACTGCTTGCGGAAACATTGAACTCCTTTAATGAGATATGTCATTTCATGTTTTTAGCATGGGTTTCTTCCAATAGGGTAGCAAAATGGATCTACATTGATCTAAGTGTGGCGGTAACAAGATCAACTGCCAGCCCACTAACCTAACCTCAAATATATATCAAATACATATAGCGTGTTTAAATATATTGATGTTTTTTGAACATCTTTAGACCCCTTTCACAAAAGGAAACTGAGATGCCGGCAACTGGGAGCTTGAAAGCGACAAGGAAAAGAAGTAAGGGGAATGAAAAAAATCCTGCGGTCAACGATTTGAAGAAATTTTTTTGACGTTTTGCCCAACAAAATCTTCCCAGTTTTCTCCTCAGTTTCTTGGTGACAGTTTTTTCGTGTGAAAGCTACAAGGCAATTTAGGGAAACCATCAAGAAAATCTCCAGCAACCGTTTTCCCTGTGAAAGGAGATTTAGTTTCATTCATTTCGGCATCAAATTCTTTCTCTAGAGAAAACACAAGATGCATTTATTAACGCAACAAATCTCTCATTACTTGATAATTTATTATTTAGCCTACCATGTTTTATTCCTTTAAAAGTACATGTGCGTGACGAAAGTGAACTTCTGTTCGAATAATCTTTACTAGTATGATTTTTTGTAGCTAACATGGCAAGTCTTTTCGCTCTCGAAAATTCCATTATGAACACTTTAATTTAAACCTTTCACAAAATCACGATCTTGCAATCACAAATAATGAAACTGAATAACGCATCAGTAAAAGTATTGCAGAACAACAATAATGGCAATTTTTTTTCTGTCAACCAAAGCTAAAGCAAATCTTAATTATTGTTGACATCAAAATTAGTTCTTGACGAAAAAATATCATTGCATGTCAAACGGGAAAAGCTTATTGGCATAGAAACGTATCTTCATTCATATTTCGAGAATTTCTAGTGTGGGTAATACAAACGTAACGCCGCATATGTTGGTTTGCTTGGATGTACTTTGCAAAAAATGTTGATACAGCAAGTGCTAACTTCAAATGGCGTTTTTATTTGGCAATCCGGAATCGTTCTCCGATCCGGGATCCCAACTGAACACTTTTGTGTGATTCTGACGATTCTGAATTTTAATGAGATTGTATGTGTGAAAATAATTGTGTACGTAAGAATATTCAAATTCAAAAAAATGTTTAATGCACAATTATAATACAAAAAATGACAACAGTCGAGGTTGACATTCAATTATATGAATGTGTGAGTGCTTCTGGTTCTGATTCTGCTTTCAAATCCAGAAGCAAAATTCTCTTTTTTTTTCAGAAATAGAACTGTCATTTTTTCCCAAGTGAACGCTGGAACACTTTAGAACAGGATTTTCTGCACTTGCTTTTTAGCTAGAACAGGTTAGAACAGATTACTGAGAACTGTCAAAACCAATTGTTGTTGTTAAAAAAAACATTACGGTGTTAGATTTAGTTGATAAATTATTTTCCGTGTCGGAATCATCCCAATTTCATGAAAAATATTTTTTTTTAAATAAATTCAACTCCATTTCAGATTATTTCTAATAATGTTTCTGCAAAAATAAAAGAACTTAAATTGTAGGTAAACAACAATATTTTTTTTTTAATATCTGTCAGATGACTGACTGTTCTAAGTTGTTCTATCTTGTTCTGAAGTTTCTCACGAATCTGTTCTGTTCTGTCCTGTTCTGTTCTAACTTTTTCGTCACTGAACAATCTTAATATTATATATCTATTCTCTACACTTTCTAAGAAGTTATATACCGGAGGAAAACAGGATATAAACTGGATGTCTGAGAAAATATTAAGCATACATTACGCAAGAATATTGTGAGATATATATATTCTCGCCAACAGTCACAATCACAATACTTCAGAGTGAAAGGTCTTATGAGGAAGCCAAACCTTATGCCCCATAATATCCTAGACTTGCATTCTTTTTGATACCCATGGCGGTTTATTCACGTAGATATTTATCAAAGGGTTTCATTTGTACGGTGTGAGATTGTTAAATGGAGGATTATTATTATTATCATTAAAGATAATTGTCTGACACGTGTTTTCGTAGTTTTTAAAGTGTTAAACGGTTGGGGCATTTACCAACATTTGTAGGCTTAGGAAACATTTTTTTGTTCCGCGTATGACCATAATGCGAAAATAGGGCCACTGGTGATGATCTGATGGTATATCTTACCGAACAGTGGCACAAATCATTACATCGTTTTTGATAAAGTAAGATTATTGCGTTTGATATTTCAAAAGCATTTGATAGGGTTTGGCATCAAGCTCTCTTATGGAAAATGCGTGTATTTGGTATCGATGATTGGATTAGAAATTAAATTTCGGACCGCTCTATAAAAGTCGTATTGGACGGTTTCAAGAAATTCACAAAATAAGTGCTAGTGTGCTCCAGAGCTCTGTCTTGTCTCCAACTCTTTTTCTCATTTGCATTAATGATCTCTTATCTTATCAAAGTGTTAGACCTTTCTTCGCAAGAAATTCTTCTTCTCTGTTCTGGCTGTAATCTATAAAGCCTTCATTTGTCCAAGGCTCGAGAATAACAGGAGCTCAAAAAAAAACTCATTTGAATCTCTTAGATAGAATTCAGAAAAAGAATTCTAAAAATGATACGCGTTAGAACTATAATGGAAATATTTACATCTCTAAAACACCTTGGAAATGTCTTTCATTATTGTATCACTATTTTTATAAGATGTTTCTAGCGAAGTATCTTATATTGCTTGAATTACTCCCCTAAAACTATTCAACAGTAATACTCGCGCTTCTGGGAATGCTCATCATTTTACCCTTGAGTTTAACTTCGGAGGTACTCTCAAGTACAGAGATTATTTCTTCGGTCGTACAACGCGAATGTGTAATGATCTACCCGTCTCTATTTTCCTTCCCCATTTTTATATTTAAAAAAATCAAAACAAATGTGCATCGGTATCTCATTTTTAATCCTTCCCCATTTTCCTAGCACTCGCACTGTGCTTGATCGTTTTAAGTAATAATTGGCGCAGACGATTAGTATCAAAGATATTGAAAGGTCATCTTTTATCTCCACTTTTTTTCTTTAGAAAAATATGGACAGTCATATGTAATTGGAAAATTTCTATTCGAATCCGGTGAGCTGGACACCTTAACCCTACAAAGATAAACTGCGCCTCACGGGCGCTCGAGAAATATAAATATGCGTTTATTATTTAAACCGATGTTCGAACAAACTTGTGTTTTTAAGCCAACTCACTCCTGGTGATCTTTCTAGGGTTAAGATCAGACTATTTATGAATAAGAAAGCCTACAACATTCTTACTCAGAGGCCCTTATGCAATGAAAAATACGATTAACTCATATTTACCGTTAAGTCGTTAAATAAAAAAATAAAAAATCTCTTAGTTATATTTCTAAATTAAAATAATAAAAAAAAAACGCATACCAAAAGATAAAACTTACTTGTGAGCATCATATTCAAATTCTTTCGCTACATCATGAACCATAGCAATATCTTCATACGTTTCTTTTGTAGAATGTGTGCGCTGTTGTTCGAGAAAGTCCATAAGCTGCGCTCTGGTTCCATTGTCCCATATCAAATAAGGACTTCTTGTGTTTGATGTTAATATTTTCAAAACCTACAAAAAAAAACACCAACATTTAATCGAGAATTACTGGAAAGTATAATCAAGACCTACATCACTTGCTCTTTCCTTTGCCAGTTTATTGGCAATGTAACTGGTTAGCAGCCTATCGAGTATCTGTTTAACTATAATATTCTGCGCTTCGCTATTTATCACATATTTCTGTTTGTTAACGACATTTTCTTTTTCCTTTTCAATCGGAGACCCGGCGTCGTTTTCATTTAATGACTTCTTATCAATTGAATCTTGCTTCGTAATTGCAGACGTGTTGGGATCATTCAGAGACAATTGCTTTGATGCAATCACATTATGAGCATTCTGTGTGTAGGATGATATAGGTGATGATGCTTTTGAAGTTGTTGCAATCACTGTCGATGTTGATATTGCTGCTGATATTTTCGGAGGTGGTGTCGTTTGCAGTTCAGTGCTGTTTTGCTTTCCAGATTCAATAGCATCAAGTCCGTAGCCAGCCAATGCTATACACGCCAACACAGCCATTTTGGCCAAATTGTTTGCAACTTGTTGTTGATTTGTTTTATCACTTGCTTCAACACCACTCTCATCCAGGGTGTAATCGTATTCAAAGCAAAAAAGAAGCAATGACCATAATACACCATTGCGCACCAAATTACACTGCAATTCATAATTATTCGCCGCTAAGTTTGTCACAAGGCTCACAGAGAGTGTGTGCTGAAATAAGAACAAGTTACACTCCTTTCATTGATTCTGGAGGCTACAAAAAACTTACTTTGAAATAAACAACCCGGCAGACATCGGACAGAAGCTGTGGTAATTGAATGATCTTTTTCTTGCAGTTTTCAAACTTACATGCAACTTCAAAGCACTTAGTCACATTCGAAATAACTTGGTAATGAAGTGAGTCTGGTTTTGAATCAACACCCATTATGGACACACATCGGGTGTACGCTTCAAGAAGAGCTTCGATACCTTCTTCACGACGCAACTCCTCGGCATTCAACGCAGAACAATGAACTGTGTGGTAGCAAAGTTCGGATGAGGCTGTTAATAATTCGTATTCTTTCGAGAAGAGTTGATCGTCCTTCGTTTCCAAGCGAATTGTTTTAATCAGTTGTGGATAGCCAGCGTACTTGTAAGGTCGAAGCACTGAAAGAGCAAAAAATATTTAAAAAAAAACAGGGTTTAATTTGACATCGAAATGACATACCATCTGGATATCTATCAAACAGTATACTTTGTGTTCTCAAAATTAGTACAATATTTTTCGGATCTGGGCCACCACTACTCAAAACTGAGCGTGAACACAAGAATTCATAGGCTTGATTGACTTTTTCAAAGATTTCCTGAAATCCTATAACATAAAGAGACCCACATTTCACAACCAAAAGAAAACAAAAACCTACCCTTCCATTAGGATTCTTGTCTGGGTGATACATCTGTGCCAGTCGATAGTAGCTCTTCCTTATCAAAGACTCATCGGGTCTGGCGTTCTTTGTAACATCAATTCCCAAATCGGCGTATGCCTGTTGGATAGTCATTTGTGGTGGTTTCTTTTCGACTTCCTTACGCCATGCGTCTAATGTATGCTTCAATAATTGCACTGGATCTGAAATTGGCCAGTTGGGGAATTTTCGAATGTCACACAAATGCCTTAGGTAGTAAATATGACAGAAGAGTTCGTTTTCTAGTTGGGGATAGCTTATAACTGGAATTGCTAGATAAGGATATCTAGCCATTGTATGGCCTCTAAGTCGTGGAGTAAAATCTGCAATATGTGCCGATATCTTTTCAATCAGCAAACGACGCATTTCTGAGCTCCAGATTACTTCGGGTGTATCGAATTCACCAAGGAAAATTTCAGCAAACTTCTCAGCGCTGTAGTTTTCCAAGAAACATACCATTGCTTCGGGAAGAAGTTGACCAAGAATACTGCGGTGCATTATTCCAGATTGTGAAGTCTAAAATAATAGAGATTACACAAATCTATCATGTAAAAGTGGTCATTTTGTACCTCTTCACTTCGGAAACCTTGTTTCATGTGAGTCATCTTAAGGAACTTGGTAATGGGAAGAATATTGCTCCCAGTGTACATCAACATAAAGTAGAAAACACCAGTTAAATAGACCTTTGGCATTTCTGAGTTATCCTAAGAATATTTGGCGTATATACATGCAAATATTTTCATGAAAATTATTTATTCGATGTTTACCTCCATAATTTGACAAAGCAAACTAGCAACTCTCTCCAACAGGCCAGGGTCATGAGTCAAACAAACCTGCACTATGTGAGGTAGACAAATAAACTCTGATAGCTTCCTTGATAATTTGGGACCGGGAATAAGAACAGCAGCTCCATTTTGTGTGCGACTTGGAAAGAAACTAGTGCATTTGATTAAGACATCAAGTACAGTTGAGGCCAATTCGGTTTCGTTGAGGATTGGAGTTCCTTTTGCGATAAGGCACCATTTGAGTTGAGGAATCTGTTGTAGTGAACGCCAGCCATCCATACCGATGGCCCAGCATCGGGTTTTGGGTGTAATGCCACCTTTAATCCAGAGATCTTTCAACTACAAAATACAAAAAAAACACAATTTAAGATTAACTAAGATTAACACTGAAGACAATTTCACCTCGGAGTATGTGATTGGTCCCTGACGTTCAGGTTTCATTCCATCCTTTTCAATATTATAATACCAATCTTTTTCTTCGTACGCATGCATATTGGGGCCAGCTTCAATCACATTGGTTTTTGTATTGGGTTGAGCTCGTCCTTTATGCAAATGGGCCAAAGTTATTAAATCGACAAGGCATTGTACATGATCAACAAGTGCTCGGCAGTTTGATTTCTCCAAAACCAAGCATGCTACTAAACCAATGAGAGCGTCTCGCAGAGATGGTGATAAGCACTGTTCAAATATTAAAATCGCAACTTTAAATTCAAACAAATGATTTAATATAATGAAGGTTTACCCTATCAATTAGCTGCAGGATGTAAGTCATGTCACTGAATTTTCCAATTTCTTTGTGGTAGCGTTTGTATACTTTGGCTAGTGCCTGTAGAGATGTTACTGTTAACTGATCATCGTTAACGCGATTACGGCACAGAACTCGCCGATATAGTGCGTTGAAAAGTTCCACTCTGAAAATTAAAAAAAATGTTTTCATAACCAAATTGTATTAATAAATTAATTGCACTTTAACAAAATATCGGTGGCACCCAGAGCACCAGACAGAAAACTTACGGGTCTTTAACAAGATTCTGGGGCCAATCATCTTTCTCCAAGATCAATCGAATATAATAATCTCCAATTTGAATTTCATCAGCCAGACACTTTCAAATCGAAAATAAAAATAAAATATTTTAGCTTTACTTCCAATTAAACATTTAAAAAAAAATATGTTCCACCTGATATTGCACTTCAAATTCTTGATAATTCCATGCGACAATCAAGGTTCCAGCTAAATCGCGATCATTTATAAATTGTCGTAGTTCATTTTCTAAACACATTCTCAGTTCTTCTCTTGTCTATCGAATGAAAACCAAGAAAAGGGCTTTACAAAATTTTCCAAGGTAAGTATGTAAAGTTCCATAAATTCTCACCTTATGATTCCAAATTAAATTTGGCAAACTATGATCTCTAGCGAAATTGTAGAAAAAATAAGGCAAATTAACAATAGATTCTCCAGTTTTCTTTTTCTGACGTCGATTACGCAGCACAACTGGGCGATTTTTCAGAGCCTGAGTGGTATTTTCTTGGTGATCTATCAAATTCAAACCCCAATGTTTAATACCCTGTAATAGAAAAAAAATAGAAAAAAAAACCTTATGTATTTTTTATGTCTAATGATTTTTTTTTCACAAACCTCTAAATGCTTTCCAATCACATTTTTCTTAGTTTTATTGGAATGTTGAATTGCAAACTTGAGATTATCACGGAAATTCAATTTGTCTTCTTCGACATCAGTTTCTGGAACTGCATCTTCGCTTTCAAGAAACATCAACAAACCAGCAGGCTTCAAATAAAAGTCAGTCGATAGCGTACAGAATAATTAAATTTAATTGACTTACAAAGACCCTCTTAAAAAGATCCATTGCCTCGTCATTGTCAGTAATCCACAGGCCAATTAAATGACGTGACAGCTGCCGATGAGTTGCCAAGGTGGGATCATTAGATGGTGTGTACAAGGCCACCAGTAAATGACGGCACAGAGCAGCCTCATCTAAGGCAAGAGTTTGCATTTGCTTGGCAACGGCAACTTCTCCTTCTTCGATGATGGCACGCAACACTAGTCCAGCTCCTTTGACAATTGCAAGGGATGGATGTTGGAATAGTTTGTATAAATACCGCCCTCGTTCAGCAACCAACTCAAGGAGCATATCAAACTGTTTACCATCTGTTGTTTCGCTGTATGGCACACACAGAGCGAAAGTAAGGAAATCCAACATTGCTGATAATACCAGAGCACCGCTCCCATGACTCTGAAAAAAATTATTAAAATTAGATCAAAAATAAAAAAACGATGTTCTCACTAACCACATGATTTGTCCACATATTCAATAAGGTCTCAAGAAAACTCTTAGACGAAAGAATAGATGACTTATTCATCTGTTCCTGCTTCAAGTCATGATCAGCGTTCATAGAATGCATCAGTGAGTTGATCATATCAATGGCTGAATAGGTGACAGCTAAATCTTTTCGACGCAATGATGCTACGATTTTTGTTCCAATTATTTCACGGAAGCTTAAAAGACTCAAGTTAATTTTAGGCTTATTGATATGCAATCTCAAGAAATAAAATACCCCGCTAGATTTGTGAATGCCGCGTAACCCACTTTACTTGCTAATAGTCTTGTCAGTCCATGGAATATAGCTTCTAATTCCAAATTCGTAAGCTGTGCTGTTGGATTGTCCAATTCTTTTTGAGCTAAGGCCTGTAAAGCACTTAAAATGAGCTTCTCCTTGTTTTCTGCAAATAAACTCTGAAGGGGAAACTTCATTTAGAGTCAGATCAATTCCCAAATAATTAATATCCAAACATACATCTTGTGTAACGCTATATTTCAGGCCGCTATGAGGAATGTTGGCGTTGAATTTTTCAAGAATCTCATATCTACGTGTGGGATTTTGGAAATTATTTATAACCAAACGAAGGAGATTTGCTTCAGTCTCTTCATCTACACAGCTGTTGAGGGGTACAAAACGCTTGCCTCGAGGCGTGTTTGTTATTCGAACGTGCACATCTTGATTGCCACTCGAACGGACGGCATCTAAGACTGTAGCTAGCAGAGAGTCTCTGTCATTTGTAATATACTTGCGGACAACGCCGTTTTTATACTCGATACAAAATTGTTGAATGTTATCTTTGTCTCGTACAAGGGCGAACACATCAACAAGTGGTCGGAGGGTACATACCTTAGATTTAAAAATAAAAGCATATCAGCTTCACATCAACAATAAAGGAGTTTTAAAAACAGCTTACACTATAAGTCTGTGGATCACGTTCAAGTATTGTAGTCTCTGTAAGACATAATATTCGTTTCACTGGTTCCGGATGGCGTGGGGTTACTTTTTGCACTGTAAACTCAGTCATTGAGGTCTGGAATTGATCGCCACTAGAAGGTACAGTCAAATGTCAACAATCAAGTCAAGGAATTTATATAAATTAAACAATTTACCTGTATTTGCCAAATCTTTGTCGTTCAAATTGCTCCAAAGTTATTTGGCTTTTTAAGATTTTTGTTTCGATACCCAAAAATTGAGATGATCGCTGGGCAATATTCTGGACAATTTCATGATGGTTTAAAGCTTTAAAAAGATGTAATCGAGAAAAGCCTCCATAGGCCATAACAATACCGCCTTCATAATCCTGAATGCCTGCTTAAAATTTTTGTTCGAAAAACGAAAAGATAATACACCACGGATATTTAAGTTATAATAAATCTAAGTTTGACACAACACAAATGGCATCAATTTTGAATATGATTTAAGATATATTTGGTGATGAATAATAATTTAGGGGTATAACCGAACTACTCTTCAAAAGGGGTTTGTTTAACATAAAGGGAACCAAGAACGTACATCATACCAATAACATCGTAACATGGTATATTGAAATAATTTAAATTGTATTAACTGACAACCGGCATCGAACAAAGTAAGAATTTCTTCTCGTGGTAGTTCCCTGTGCTAATAATATGAACGACTGGATTGCACGTACTTGTTCTTCTTTTCGATCACAACGTAAGCACAAAATTATTAGTACATAAGCCTATATTTATGTTTAAAGTCGTTTTTTACTTAACTGTATGTCAATTTTAAGATTTAAATAAAATGCACGACTGGATCGTACGAACTTCCTCTTGTAGCTAACAACATGTAGCTAAACGTTGACGCAATATACGTTAGTAGGTAGCAGTACAGTTATCCTATGCTGCTTTAAAGCCGATGTAGGTAAGATGACCTCGATTCTTTAGGGTTATCCATTTTGCGGTTTCAAAAGTATAGGGCTGGAATTCAACATCTGTCAAACTAAGTTGTTAAACTATTTTTTTTTTTGTTCAGTTAAAAGTCTTACATTTACGAAAATGGATCGCTTAACTATCGCACAACGCATAAAAATTGTTAAAACCTACTACAAAAATGGTGATTCTGCCACAGCCACATATCGTGCTTTAAGAGGAGATTAGGGTTTACATAATCGTCCAACTGCGCAAGTAAATTGCAAAATTGTGAAGAAATTTTAAGAGACTGGATTGGTTACAGATATTGTAAGGCCTGTGCATCATCGTTTCGCTCGTACCACTGAAAATATCGTTGTTGTAAGTGAAAGTGTTGCCGAAGACCCGAATGTGTCGATTCCTCGTTGTTCTCAGGAATTAGGACTGTCTTACGGCACATTATGGCATATTTTGCATTTGGATCTACACCTATATCCATATAAAGTCCAGCTGACCATTCACAACGTCGTAGATACGTCGAATGGGTGCTTGAAAAACAGGCGGTGGACGGCGATTTTTCGAACAAAATTTTCTTCATCGACGAAGCACATTTCTCACTCGGTGGGTATGTTAATAAACAAAATTGTCGTATTTGGGGTTCTGAGAATCCTCAAGTAATTGAAGAGAGGCCATTACATCCACAACAAGTCACTGTTTGGGGCGCTCTTTGGTCCGGAGGTGTGATTGGACCTTACTGCTTCGAAAACGACGATGGAACGACTGTCACCGTCAATTCTTAGCGTTATGGTCATATGATAACCAACTTTTTTTTTGCCTGCTATTGAAGAATACGCCAAGCAACTCGAGCGAATATGACTTTATTGCAAGAGACATTTCCTGGCCTCGTAATTTCTCGTCGTGGCGATATCAACTGGCCACCAAGATCATGCGATTTGACACAGTTGGATTTTTTTTTGTGGGGCTACGCGAAAGACTGTGTTTATGCAGATAAACCTTTAACTCTTGAGCACTTGAAAACCAACATTCGTCAAGTTATGGCTGATATACCGTCAATTATGTATCAAAAAGTGGTCGAAAATTAACTTAAAAAAATCGATGCTTGCAACAATTCGCGTGGTGGTCATTTAAATGATGTAGTGTTTCACACATAATGCCAACGTTCAAACTTTATAATAAAAAATAAATATCATACAAAAAAATATTTTATGTGTTTTATTTACGTTTACTTTTGAAACCGCAAAATGGATAACCCATTATAATGAATTGTCGATGGATGATGCAAGGAATAGTTACATAGGTACCTACCTACCTACAAATGTATATTCAAGCCTAGATTATGGATTTTAATTATGTAAGTTAGCAGAGAAATATATACCTACCTACATGCATGGAACCAAGGTATTAAAATATGTACATATAATAATGGAAATGAAGAATTTAGGTGGGTAGGTAGTTATATACATATAACTTTATACTTTAGGTCAAATATGCATAAGATTTGTGTGATTTTTAAAAATACATTAGTACATATATATAAATGTATGAGGGCCTACATTGTATTTAGTATTCAGTGTCGTACGCAAAAATTCGTAAAAAGTGAATAACAATAAGATAGACATACTACACATAATTAAAAAAATTAAAATGTTTTTATATTGCTTAGTCGTTATAGTTTGAGGAAAATCAAAGACGCAATTTTAATTCATAGGTAAATAAGAATATAATAAAAATAAAAATCGTTAAGGCGGTTTTTTAATAAATTAATTTTTTATGTATAAAATTTTGAAAACATTAAAAAAAAAAAAATTGAAACGCCTTTTTGAAGATATTATTAATATACATATAAAATTCAAATTAAAACAAAAAATCGACTTTTTTTTGAAAATATGAGTGCAGTTTTATTAACAATTTTAGGGAGCATTTATATAAAAAAAAAATATTTTAATCGGTTCAACTAATATTGAGAAAGTCGAAAATATGAAAAGTGGTTCTATAGGAAGTACCGTTAATAAGTACGCAAACAAAATATTTTTATATTTAAAAGTGAAGTGTACTAATTTAAGAACACACACATTTTTTTATAAAAATTCTTGGAGCCGTTTACGAGAAATAAATTTTTTTTAACAATTGTATGTGAGGTACCGTTGTTTTTTATTTTAGAAAAATAGTTTTTTCTAACAATTTAAGGTAATGTCAAAAACCACCAAATACGAAGTTTCGAAAAAATCTATTGAGTCGTTTTCGAAATTTTGAACTTTCAAAAAAAAATTAATTTCCAAAAAAAAAATTGTTTGAAAAATTTCTAACAATTTTTTTCCAAACAAAAAATTACCAAAGGTACCCTTTCCCTTTATTAATGAACTAATTTTTTATATAAAAATCGTTGGGGCCGTTTTTGAGAAAAATAAGATTTTTGTGTTTAGCCAAAAAAATTTATGGGAGCTACTGTCATTTGTCGTCTTAAAAAAATGAAAAAAACGTGTGGGCATATTACCGAAAAAACAATATGTATGAAGCAAATCCACCGAACCGTATAAGCTGCAGACTCGAGGACAGACGGAATTGGGGGGACCCACTTTTTTGGTGTTCTCTATGATCGTAATGTCATGTTTGATTGTTAGAAATTTTTTTTTTACGAATACATAACTTGCCTTATAGTACGTATAATCCCAAGTAAAAAGTATTGGTGACAGGATACAGCCTTAGGTTGAGGAAACGTTGAAGTACTGCACACAATAAGACCTCATATAAGTCCATTGTGATACCACGTGAAAAGATGTTATCTCTTTAATTAAACTATTTGGAGCTGATAATGAAGTGATGCATGCAGCTGGTAAATCTCTGTGTCTAAGATCACTGGGGTCATCGAAGAAGTATTCTCCCAGGTATCATCTACATCCATGGGAGAGAGCAGGACATGAGCAAAGAAGATCCTCCTCCTCAATACTATTTCTGCAAAAGGCGTTGGAGAATACGCCAAGTATTCTCCAACGCCAATTCTTCCAAGTATTGGCGTGCCTGGCAATAAAGCAGTGTCCAGTTATGACACCTATTATGGAGCAAAGAAGTTTCCTCAAAAGGTTGCTCATTTTGAGCGTCTTGGTTCCATTTTTGCCCAGATCTGTCTAGTAAGAAGGCAAGTAGTTATAGTCACCTCATGTTTGTTTGTTTTATGGAGTTTTGTTTTAAGTTTACAAACAAAAACAAAAAGTTTTGTTACAAGTTTACAAACTTTTACAGTCTTAAATAAATCGACTCTTGTTTAAATGATCTGTACGGAAAATTACATGAAGTTTGAAACAATTGCAAGTAGCAAACCGAAATTTCCATTAGGTTTCGCAACCAAAAATTCTTCTTTAAAGTGGGTGGCAATGGCGCAGTGGATAAAGTGCTTGATTGCTAACTAGGACGTGTGGGTTCGGTCCCCACGCTAGGCGCATTTTTTTATATACCATTAATTTTAATTGGATGCCGCCCGTGGGTTAAAATGAGACAGTTTTCAAATCCACTGTGACAAACTAGTGCCATGCAATTCAGGTTGCGTTTAAAAGACCTTAGGTCTTACAGGCATATAGTTAAATTTACTTAAAAGAACCTCATTAGAATAACTTTAAGCTTGCCTGTCTTGTTGTTCTTTAGGGCTTTACCTAATCCAAAAATGTCTTGAGTCACTCGTTTCATTGGTGAACATATTGCGTACGCATCAATAACCTCCTTACTGCTCATTGGCCTTAATGATTCTGAAAAATTTTATTTAATTTTCTATAACATAATCTATATGAATATTCTTTTCCAAGATTTGTTAACGATTTTAAAAACATAGGACGTATAATGTACAATCAAGAGTACCCTGTTCCTAAACAAATTATGCGGATTGTATAAACCCCAACAGTTACAAATGGGTTTATCCGCTCGAATCAAAAATAAATAAAAATATTACTTATCAATTAAAAACCGTAAGCAAATAATCAAGACGGCAGCAAGCAAATAAATTCCGTTATTATTGTGGTTGTATTTAAAATTAATTAAATAGGAAGCCTATCCAAACATACTTTTGTGACTATAACAATTTGTTTTCAACAAACCTAATCCAATTTGGGAGCTCAAAGAGATTAACAACTTCATGACTCATTCCTAACTACTTAAGTATGTTCTCTATCGTGTATGCCATATGTAGTTATACTACCTTAATTCTTATACTCCTAATCATCCACCACCTATCTTTATCAATTATTTGTTCCAAAATAAAACAATATGAACGAATGAAACCTCAACAAAACGCTTTGTACCTATGATTCCTTCTATGTCTTTGTACATATAGCTAGCAAGCACTTCGTTGGTCGTAGGATCCAATTGGTCCAATGAGCATGGCGTAACTTCCAACATAGCCGGCAAACTGATGCCCGACCAATGATACTTGTATGCCTGAAATCTCTGCAACAGATAATTAAATCAATAAACATACAATGACCTCTGGGGTTAATAGATCGGCAGTGTGTCTCCTTACTTGAACATTTTTTGGCTTTTCAGCAAATTCCTTGTAGTTCTTCAGAATTGAGCTCAAAATATCATTCCGATATTCCGACGATAGTTTAATTGTGTCAAGCTTTTTATCTTTTTTTATTGTCAACACAAATTCATTGGGTATCTAAAAAACACAACAAACAAGAGCGATAGAATAAAGAACTTATCAACTAAACAACCCAGAACACTTACGTTTGATGCTTTGTTGGGCACGGCGGCAACAATATCAGAATAAGACCAACGATTGGTCAGATCGAACTTGTCCGGATTGTAGGTGGAGACGCCCGCAGTTCCAATAGACAAAATGCGTTTATACTTGCCCTTCCACGAGTGTTTCGTGACCAAAAAACACTCCAGATCGGTGTTGTCTTTCAATGGAACCATTTTGTTAGTTCCTGATCGTCCGATTTGCTACTCGCAATTACTGTTGGCAACATAGAACAATCAATAAAATGAGATACCACCACCGCAATCTGAATTCCCTTCCTTGATAATGATAACACAGAAATTTCTTCACTTTTTGATTAAAGATTTGAAAGAATTTTATTGTTCGAAATTATTTTGAGATGATTAATAGGCTTCCAATTGGCACCAGTACTGAGTACACCACCATCAAGAGCAACACCAATTGATGAGCGCTTTTTCTTGTACTTTGTTGTTGCAAATGAAAGAATTTCTGAAAACAGTGATGGAACATGAACAGAAAAAAGAAAATATCAGAAAAAAGGGGAGGAAACGTCACGAATGAAAAAAACCGAGAACCGACAATTTTTTCAATTGATGATTTTGCTTTGTTTCGCATCAAAATCAAAAATGTTAATGTATATTTACACTTAGCGAGAGGTAAATTTTATATTTCTTATAAATTCTTGTAACAAATTTGATTAAAATTAAATCTAATTGGATATTTGTTCACTACAAAATCATTTAAGAAAGTCACAACAAAAAAATTGCACTCATCGGACTCATCACAAAAAAAGAAATGACAGTTTGTCAGATATTTTGCGATGGTAACTAGTGATGGAATATTTTCAGAAAATTATCGAAAAAAGTTTTATTATCGAAATCATAAGCAATTAGGGTATGTACCAACCTCAACAAGAGCCAGATGCCTTAAAAAGTCGCAATAATTTAAAATGCATACAATCTCCTTAAAGTGAATACAATAAAAACTACATTTTTACAAGCGTTTTATTATAACTCGTTGTGCTCCTAGAAAGTTTAGAGATTAGTTCACCTAATAGATTTATCAGAACGGATAATTCATCACTGAACAGCAAAAAGTTGTACTTTACTGTCCCAGAACAGCTCAGACCCAGTCATTCAACAAAGCTTTATCTTAATCTCGGAGCCAGAGACGTATGATATGATTGATGTGTTGAGCGCAGTAGTTTTTTTTATAATCTACACGCGCTCAAGAGATTATGAATACCCCTTAAATGTTTCAACACAGCGCGGGCGTGAGGGTGAGGTTAAGGAAGAGAAAGATTGATAGGAACGATGTGTGGCGCGATATTCGGAGACTGTAGGTGGTTGTTGTCTCAGATTGTATCTCCAGGGATGGCGGCTGAACTAATGCGGAGAAATTTCCGTGTCTTATTTATCGATGTACCTTATATTTCGCATTAATTTGTTTATTCTTTGTCATATTTTATCGGTATACTAGTTTTACTCAATCACATGTTGTTAGTTCTATGCCTAAATAGCATGTAATGAGTAAACCAGCAACTCATTGTATGACATTTAATTTTAGAATTGGTTTTTAATGGAAAAATAAGAAGACATAGACTACGGCAGGGATCGAACCTGTGACCATGAGGTTGACAGGCGAACACACAACTATCGCGCCACGGCCACCCCCATAAGTAGTGTCTCACTTTAAATTGTTGAAGTATATAGAACAGAAGAAAGTGGTCTGTAATAAACAATTTTAAAATTATAACGAGAGCAACATTTCCTCATCAACTTAGCTAGGCCAAGAGGATGTTCGGGCTTACTCGAAATGAAAACTGATCGGCTTATAAGTATGTCTTTTAAATGAAATAGCGAAATTAAAAAAGACCCTGTGCCTGGAACTACTTCTCGCAGAAAATAACTTATAGAGGAACGCTTATAACATAGCAATGAAATATGAAATTTTTGTTCATGTAATTTTTTTTAGTTTCTTTTTTCTTAAATTCGAATTTCCAACGAAATTACCTCATTTTCCATAAATGTGTTCCACTTTTACTCAAGAGTAAAAGTTAAAAGCGGTCTAATGCTACGTTTCCACCGAACCTTAATCTCTTGTAGATTTAATAATCTCAAAAAGTGTTTCCACCGCTCCAAAAGTAAATTAATTTTGACAGCACTATTCAAAATGTGTATATAGTTTCTTTTTCTCTTATGATGTAGAAGTTAGACAGACAGCTTCATCTGTGTCAACCCAAGAGAAAAATTTACTCTCCCGATGAATGTGTTCATTTCGATATGGAAATGGGGTAGTTCGATTGAAGATTTAAATGAGATTTGTTTTAAATCTTCATCTGAGAAGATTAAAATGTGTATGGTAAATCTCCAGATTTGTAGGAGATTTAGCTAGATCTACTTAAATCTCAGTTTAGTGGTCGGTGGAGACGTAGTATTGCACACACTACAATATTTGTTTTGAAGTTTCTCAATTGTTGTGTTGAGAATTATTTTTATTTTGTGGCAGTGTACAGAAAAAGTAAATTAATATATTGAAAAATATAAAAAATGTTAAAAACTTCTTGGAAACTAATATTAAAAAAGTGGAAGTGGGTTTAGGAACCCCCCCGCGTCGGAATGGGGAAATTAAAACGAAATAATGATGTATTAACGAATTGAAGATTTGTTTTTTTTTGAGCTGCCAAGCAACACACACAGTCCCAAAAAGAGATTCGGTCCGTAATCGTTCATTTCAAAGCAAAAAAGTATTGGTTTTAATAGCGAATCCTATTTATTGAAACGAAATCGACATAAATCTACTTAAATCTCGGTTTAGTGGTCGTTGGAAACGTAGCATAACTTTTACTTTTGTAAAATTTTAAATATGAAATATAAGGATTGAGCACTTCTATATTACCCCGGTTTTATGAGTGAATTAGGGGATCGAAACGAATCCGATTTGAGATTTCGATTCAGGTTTATGGCCGCGCGGGGTCTTATACCATTTAACGTCGATAAGAATCGATAGCATCCTCTTATCCATTACCTCTCAAACTGTTCTGTCTAGCGCGCATCACAAATCAGCTGATAAAGTACAACAATTTAATTTTTTTTTTGCGTTCAAGTGGTTGAAAATAGTTAATATTCCTGAAAAATCCAATTAAATAATATTTAATTAAAATCAATACCTCCTTCACTTCCAACTCATCAATTAAAAACATGCAGAAATATGAAAAGTTAGAGAAAATCGGCGAAGGCACCTACGGAACAGTCTTTAAAGGACGAAATCGTGAGACTATGGAAATAGTCGCCCTCAAGCGAGTTCGCTTAGACGAAGATGACGAAGGTGTTCCCAGCTCGGCTTTGCGTGAAATTTGCCTCCTCAAAGTTAGTTCGATATCAATAATAGCTTCATTATTTAGTTATGATTTTATATATGTATTATATATGTGTGTTGCAGGAATTAAAACACAAAAACATTGTCCGTCTCTACGATGTCCTCCATTCTGACCGAAAATTAACACTCGTCTTCGAACATTGTGACCAAGATCTGAAGAAATACTTCGACAGTTTGAACGGAGACATCGATATGTCAGTCTGCCGAAGTTTTATGCAACAATTGTTGCGAGGATTGGGCTTTTGCCACAGCCACAATGTCCTGCATCGTGATCTCAAGCCACAGAATTTATTAATCAATAAAAACGGCGAACTCAAATTAGCTGATTTTGGTAAGATTTCAAACAAAAATCTTCAATGATATCAAAACTACATATTTAGCTTATAAGAAAAGGTTAACCAACAAAATACCTTTTAATTAAATTTAATGGATGGCCCGACCATAAAATCAAATGTTAGCGCTATAAAGCAACAAGACCAACAAGTGTATTCAATGAGGTTGTTCGGAACAGATTAGAACAGAAAAGTAAGAAGATTTTTCGTTCGTCACTGAGCAATCTTAATTTAGACCGAGGGCGAGAGTATAATTAGATAGTACTTAAACGGCTTCCTGCCTGCAAGGCGAGCTCAAAGTAAGCGCTTCTTGCAGGCAGAAAACCTCCAGTAAATTGTGTTGGACCACCATATTTGCAATCAGGGAGCTTACCTCTATATTTTGAAGTTGTTGAACTGCATATTTGATGCAGTATTACCCACTTTGGCTCCTACTTGAGAATGTCCACATTTCCAAATAACAACTTAAGTACTATGTAATTATACTAATTATTTTTTGTTATCAATCACACCCAAAAATTGCTGTGGGCGCTTAGTGTAATACCTCTTTTTTTACAATTTGTTTAGAAAAAGGCTTAACTTGAAGAGTAAAACTATGTGTACACTATTGGACAATCTTCCAATATTTGCCGATCTGTCAAAAGTCTCCTAATTGCAACCAATAGACAATTGTCTATCAAGTGAAAATTGTCAGTTTATACGACTGGTTGATTGTATCTAATAATTAGACAATTTATTGGCATTTGCCGACAATTTTTTGTCTTCCAATTAAAAATTTTCTGTTTACATGATTGGAAGAATTTTGAAAAAAAAAAATTGGTTGACTCATTGGAAGACAATTTTCTTGACGGATGATAGGGAAATGAAACTTAACTTTGGAAGTGATGTATTTGTGAAAGAATGAAAGTAGCTCAGCTAGCTGTGAAAAAAAACATTGTACATTATTGCCGCTCATTCCCTCTCCCGATTTTGGTTAGCATCTTCCCTAGATTATAATTGAAGCTAGTGCGGACATTCGACCATTTGGATTTGCATTCGTTGACAGCCATCTCAATGGCGTTCCCAACGCCTTGCCAAACTGTGTCCTTGGGTAGCTTATACTCTGCTCAACCTGCAACCCACAAACTTATCGCCTGGTCTCGATATCCTTAATGAACTGTAAAGTTTGTTTATGCGTCCAATCCTTTTCGAACTTCTTTTTATAAGACTTTTTCGCTATTTTGACGCACGTTCATTCAAAAAACACTTCAATTTTTTTTCGAAAGCGAATAAATTAATTTTCTTGTTTCCTCCCCCAATTTAAAAAAAAAAAAGTTAGCTGCAGAATATCATCCAATTTGTCATGAAAATAAGAAAAATTGGGTGTATAGACGAGTTCAAATGCTTGGAAGAAGTCTGCCAATTTTCTATCAAAAAAACTATTGCCTGCCAATTTTTTTCTGTCAATTTTTAGAGATTCTAGAATTCCTAATCATTGTTGAATATAGTTCACACCAGATCTTTTTCACGAAATCTGTGGAAGATGAACTGAACTTGGCAAAAATTGCGTATTGACAAAGGTCCTCAATAGTCAACTGATGAGTCCATGTGAGATCGCCGGGACGAAATGCCAATATTTGTTAGACTAAAGGCCGTTAAAAGCTATTTTGAATTAATAATTTAATAAGTCCAAATATTATAGTGCTAAGTCTTCTACTTGGTTGATGTATTTCAGTAGTATATAGAATTTGTATTATTTAAAAAAACCTTCTTATATTGTTTGTTATTTTATTTAAAAGGGACTTTATTTGTCCCGTGTGGAGGTTTCCTGTTTTTTTTTTTATTTTTCATAGAAAATATTTTCAAAAAAAAAATTAAATTATTGATCAAATTTTTATTTATTAATCACAGTTTGATTAATTTAAAAAATTCGTATTTTAAGGTCTGGCAAGAGCTTTCGGCATTCCAGTGAAATGTTACTCGGCAGAGGTTGTGACTTTGTGGTATCGTCCACCAGATGTTCTGTTCGGAGCAAAGCTCTATACGACTAGTATTGACATGTGGTCGGCGGGTTGTATATTTGCTGAGCTTGCTGATGCTGGGCGTCCACTTTTCCCTGGATCAGATGTCCTCGATCAGTTGCTTCGTATATTCAGAGTATTAGGTACACCAACAGAAGAATCCTGGCCAGGAGTCACGCATCTATCAGATTATGTATCGCTGCCATGTAAGTTTTTTTAAATATTTTTTTTCTGTCATCTTCAAAAATACAATTTTGTTTTCTATATCAGCCTTCCCTCCAATAACTTCTTGGAGCCAAATTGTTCCCCGACTGAATTCAAAAGGACGCGATCTGTTGCAAAAACTGCTTATATGCCGTCCTAATCAGAGAATAAGTGCTGAACAGGCGATGCAGCATCCCTATTTTACAGAAAGTTCAACTACTCATTCTTAAGTTTTTGGTTAATTGCATTTTGTAGTTTGTAATTGGGATTCTATGATTTTTCGATTAGAGGAGACCAACGTCTACAAACAAATTGTAGAAAGCCAGTAATTTTATCAAGTACATACATATTTATTAATTCAATTTTGCAGGATGGGCCATAGTGATAAATGTGTACTCTAGTTTAATGATATTATTTTAATTTATGATATTTTTAAAAGTTTAAGAAAAAATGTAGCTACTCGATTTGAGTATGATATTTTATTTTTTTCCAAACACCTTAAATCTTTTTTCAAATTTTGTTTTGTTAAGTTTTTTTTTTTGTTTTGTGCGTTGTAACCATTTTGTCCGGATGAGTGAAGTTTGCCAAATGCAATATTCTTATTACTAAAAATATAAAAACTTAGTGCATGAGGAACACGTAATTTTAAAAGTACTATTTACGAATTATGTATACTTACTCTTAACGTATTTAATAATAAACTTACATTGTAGTGAATTTGGAAAGTTTCAAAATGTTGTATTATGTCCTATATTATAATTGTTAAATCACGATTACACTACTACTATATCGTGTGACGCCAAAAAATACCACCAGCCCTATTAATATAAAAGACGCTTAGTCCACGGACTTACAAAACCATGGAGTAAGAGTTAGGACATGGACTAATATTTCTATTAATAAAAAATCGAACAAAATCTACTACAATAAGCATCAACTCTACCTCTTTTTATTCTATGTCCCTGTAAATTTTGTTCATAAATGTCAATTCTTAGTCCATCGCTAGACCACCGTCTTCGATGGTCTAGCGAACGACCAAGTTGGTAAACGTCAAATACCAGAAATTGCGTTTTATTAATAGTATTTCGCACTTAGTCCTCGGAATAAGTCCTAAGCCTTCCCTAGTCCATGTTAATATTGATTTGGGTGCACAAGTCTAAAGGTATATTGTAGGTTGTCGTGAATAAAAATGTCTGGAAATTATGCTTGATAGTTTCGCTCAAAATTGATTGGTATAGGGAATAAACTTTCGCGGGGAATATTTGCTGTGATTTTATTTATGGCGTTTTCGATTGGCAGTCCGGAACACGTTCCTCCAATAAAACACCCGGAAGCAATTTGACTGATTCTGAATTGTATGTATCACTAGGTTCGTTCGTTGAACTTTACCTAGGGTCGACCCAGGTTTTTTTGACAACCCTGGCAGAAAAGCAAGTTTTGTCATTTAATAATTAAAACTTAAAATATGTTAAATTTAAGTTCTTAGTACATTTTTTGTGAACCTATGCACAATCCTCAACTTCAAAGCTTTCCATTTTCCATGTCTGTGTCTGAAAATTAATTTGAGTATTGTTTTATTTCTATTTTAAAAATAACAATTTGAACACAAAACCAGAATTCACAACAAAACAAATGCTTCAGATTAGGGATGATGGATAAGTCCATCTAGTCCCCTTTCACACAGGGAAATCAGTTGCTGGAGATTTTTTTGACGTTTTCCTTTAATTGCCTTGTAGCTTTCACACGAAAAAATTGATGAGGTAACTGAGTTGCTCGTTTTTTTAATTGCTTTTGATTTGACATTCGCCTTTTGTAGACAAACAATTTGCTTCGCGGCCGGAAAATTCTACACAATTTTGAGTTATAAATTAACAACAGCTTATTTTTAGAAAAATAAATTCAAAATAAAGAAACCTCGCACCAGGGTTATATAGGTAAATGTTGTTTTTTTTTTTATTGTGGTTGTTAATAATGGTTTGCTAAATTAATATATTAAAAGATCACGGAAAAACAATGAACCAGGAGAAAATTGATTTGTTTGCAGTTTTGTTGTGCGTTTCTCTTGCCATCCAAATCTTGGACCCAACACATGATAGTGATGATGGGAAGATTATATTGGGCTTATTGGAATGCACCGAAGGTTTATTGGTACAGTTGGACACATAAACCACTGACAGGATGATATGACTGATACCTGTGGTGCTGCCTGCTGCTGCTGCTGGTCGCTAATACAGGAAAGTCATTATAAACCAAATGTGATGATGAAGCCACAAGCTGAGAGCTTAGTTGGTCCATGCGTTAAGTTGTCGATTTTCCATGCTTAGGCCCATAATTGTATGTATGAAATGTGTACCAACTCGTGATGGATTGAATTAAATGCCTTGCCTACAAGAATTAAAACTTGAGATTTTCTTTCACAATGAATTTATTTAAGAAGCTCACTTGGTTTGGTTAATGTAATAATAAAATTGTAAGAAACAATATCTCTGTAAAAAAAATATTTTTGACATCTATCAGAGACGTCAAAATGGAAACCTAAGAAAATTTCAAAGCATAACGTCAAAAGAAGTTTATTCATTTACCCCAAGTTACCCCTGCTTAAAACCTAGTTCTATTCAGGGCGAGTTGAGGGCGACCCTACGTTTCAAAAAACATAGAATTTGTTTATCAGCGTGACTTTAGGTTTTTCAAAAAACGCTTTAGGTCAACCCTAGGACGACTTCAGGGCTCAACGAACAAACCTAGTGATTCTGTTTTCGATTCTGAAATAAAATCCAGAAGCGTTTTCTGTTCTGTTTAGAGTAACAACTGTCATTTTGTGGGGGTCAGAACAGTTCTGGACGGCCAATCGAAAAGGTCATTAGTTTTTTGTTCCAGGGAAATTTATTCCGGGAGATATTCGTGAGCGGAGAAAAAAATTCCAGACCATGAAATATTTCGTGAGAAATTAATATCGTTTTTATTTGGCAATCCGGAAGCCTTCTGGACTCTTTTGAAAGTGTTCAATTGGGAAAAAATGACAGTTCTAATTCTGAAAAGAACACAATTTTGCTTCTGGATTTGAAATAAGAATTGCAACCAGATGCACTCAAACATTCATATACTTAAACGTCAAACGTCAACTGTTGTCATTTTTTATATGATAATTGTGCAACAAACATTTTTTTTTTGAATTTGAATATTTCCACGTACATAATTATTTTCACACATAAAATCTCATTTAAATTCAGAATCGTCAGAATTACACAAAAGTGTTTAGTTGGGATCTCGGATTGCCAATTAGAAACGCCATAAGTAAAATATTAATAATTTTTTGGGCCCTAGCGAGGTAACCGTCGGAGCGGAGAAATCTCCGAAATAGTACGAATTGCTTCCGAACAGCTCTTCGGAACATTTCTCCGCTCTGGCGGAACTTTACTTTTTGTTGTTACTTTCTGCAAAATAATATGGGTGCACAATCTTCAAGCCGTTGGTATATTTATGACGTTTATATGACGCTCTTCTCCTAGCAATTACTCTGCGTGTGTTTGATTAAAAATCTGACTTTATGAACACATTTAACGCAGAACAGTTAAGGCAGACGTTTATGAAAACACAACAAATGAACTTTATTTTAAAGGTAGAATCTTGTTCAATTACCTATTATGTATATACTATTGCTCTTCCGCATTGTTTTCGAGTCAAAATTTTGTGTTTTACTTTTTCGGTAAAATGTTTACCTCACGGTAAGTTTGTAACCCGTTTACAGGGGAGCCTAACGATGAATAATAATAATTGAATGTCTTTTTCTATCTGCTTCGAATTCAATATTTTCCTTGGGTCATTTGATTAAGAGCAGAATTAATAGTACCTTTATACATTTTTAATAAAAATTCAGGATTGCTTAACAAAAAACGGATTAAAACAGTTAACAAAAAAATTATGACGGACGATAAGCGCACAGCTTGTCAAACATACTCGAATGCTCGCGCAAACATATACATATATTTTGTCAGTTTAGAAAATATAAAAAAAAAAACAAGGCAAAAGCCAATCGAGACAAACTACAGACAAAAAACACATGTTTTTCTTAAAATTAATTATGACGCATTCCCATATTCTGTTGTTGTTGTTGTTGTTGTAGTTGCTGTTGTTGTAATTGCTGCTGTTGCATTTGCATTTGTTGTTGTTGTTGAATGTGTTGAATTTGTTGTTGTGTCAAATGTTGCTGTTGCTGTTGTTGTTGCAGTTGAAATTGTTGCTGTTGCTGTTGCTGCTGTTGCAATTGTTGTTGTTGCAATTGCATCTGCTGCTGTTGCTGCATTTGTTGTTGAACTTGGAGGTGTTGGTGTTGCTGCATTTGCATTTGTTGCTGCATCTGTTGTTGAGTCATTGTAGCCATAGGATTCATTTGTGATAATTGTTGAGGTTGTTGTTGGGGTTGTTGCTGTTGTTGTTGTTGTTGCAAAACTTGTTGCTGCTGCTGTTGTTGTTGTTGTTGAACGACTTGTGGTGGAATTTGTTGCTGTTGTGCTGGAATGCCCTGATTCATTTGGGAAGTTGCTGGTAAATTGCTGGACATACCGACATTTGGTTGTTGCTGTTGTGTTACTGCTTCACTATACAGAGAAAAGAAAATATTTTCTACAACTGAAAAAAAAACTACATACAACAAGCTTACGTTTTCTCTGAATGAATGTCCTCCAAATTAAGATGAGTTATGAATCTTAATCGCATTTGTAGAGCCGGCCTCAAACGCTTTATAATGGTCTCTGATTCATTTTTGATTATATTACCAACATGGATGTACTTAATGTGATATCTAATGACATATGAAAAGTTTTAAATAGATATAAGCAGAGAAATTAACAAAAAGTAATACAAACTTACAAGAAATCACAGATTTGGTCCATACAGTCTAAATTTTCACCCCAACAATGCTTATCAACAATTTCGAGAAGTTCATACAGAAGTATAGCAATTCCGGCTACAGCGTTGGGTTTCTCTTGTTCAATGCGCTGAAGAAAAGGTCCAAATATGTGACACAAGAATACCAATTGATGTGATGTTTTCACACAAGGTTTCAATTTTTCTTTTAAATATCTAAATAGTAAGACAGTCAAAGTCAGAAGTGTATCTTTAATTGATTTCTTGAAAATAATTACCTAGTCATTGTGGCGAGCTTAAATCCACCCATATGATGAAACACTGAATGCGCCACAGCAAGAACCACAGCATATACTTTTTCTATCATTGCCTCACGGACAGTTTTGAAATTAAACAATTCAAACGCTGAAAACCGGTATGACCACTTGAGCATCTTCGGTGAGCTAATTACCTCCTGCAGACGATCATATATAGTGCTCCAATAAGCTTCTGGTAATGCGGCAAGAACAATGCCTACAGCATTAATGTAAGCGTGTATTTCTTTTTGCGGTATCAAGGAATAGCCCTTTACAATAACATCGATGAGATTATTACCAACGATTTGTGGGGTAACTGGAAGACTAAGTAGTTCAACGCAAGTCACGTAGAGGGCGTGACTCGGGGCATTTGGAAATTCATTAAAACGCCAGTCAGTAACGTAAAAATAGTTTTTGCCGCTGATTGCTAATTGTGACAAAGCTAATTTTTAAAAAAAAATCTCTTAAATTTGAAGAAAAAAAAACTTACTATCGGCCAACCGTCGCAAGAGACTCATATAATAATTGAGCTCTGGATTCCAAAGAGCTTCTTTGCTTTGCAAGTAGATTTGATATTGTTCGCTGAGAGCCCAATTTGGTGGACGAACATCGACCAGAGCACCTGTCACAGCGCTAACCAATTTTTTCTTCAACGATGGTGTATCTCGCAATATCCACTCGTAAAAGTGCAGGGTATTATAGAGATACGTTATGGGACGATCTAGAAAAAATATTAAGCTTAGCTGGAGCGAACTATTTATTGTTCAAGAGCTTACCATGAAACTTGTAAAGACATCCTAAATGATCAAGAATCACTTCTAGAATCTGATGAACATGCTGAATAGGTAACTCGATAAATCGATGGAAGACTATGTCAAGCACTGGTAGAAATCGCAAACAAACATTACCAAAGTAGACTGGCAAGGGAGGATGTGAAGCCGATTCATCAGGTGCAAACTTCTCGGGATATTTTTGATGAAAAGCAAGGTGTTTTTCGTGCCTTCAATAAAAAAAAACATTATTTTATGAGCTTCTTACATTTTATAGCTTTTTGTTTGTCTTACCAATTATTTTGCTTCCAATGATCTGGACTGTTATCTTTGAAGAATTCCTGAACTCTATTTCTCAATTCGGACACTTTCAGCAAGAGTAGCTGAATTATTAGAAAACATACTTGTGCTTCATTGCCTTCCTGTGTGCGAAGGGCCAAACATAAAACAACTCGATCAATTGTAACAACATTGTATTTCCAGATCATGTTATTAATGGTGTCGACGCATTTATGAATGAAATCCTTGCCATTCGAATTGGCGACTTCATAAACAAGATAGTCGCATAGTTTTCGCAGGTGTGCCGACAAAGCTCGAGCACTGATGCCTTCTAAAATTCTTGGGAAGAGAGCGTAAGCCATTATTATTATTGACATTTACTTTAAAAAAAATGTTATAAGAATACTAACTTGTAAGCCACTGGACTTATATTCTCAGTTTCCCAGATCATTTTAAAGAGAAGACACAAAAACAGAGGATTTGTGTTAGGTCGGATAAAATGAGCAATTATGTCATTTTCATTTGACATTGAAGTCCAATTACAATACTCTTCGTCTACAGATTTTTTAAGTTGTTGCTTATTCTCTAGTGGAGTACTATTCTGGGTGAAGAACTCATTTAGTGCTGGAGGGAAACACTCTAGTGAGTGTTTGGCCCATGAATGAGGAGTATTTTGCATGATGTTCGAGAGAAGATCTTTACACCAGGCTTGCAAATCGTCACCTTAAAAGATCAATAGTTAATGATAGATACATACTTGGAATTTTTTTTTAAACAAAAAATGTATTCTTACCTGATCCAGTTATATGCATTGATCTAGCAAGAGTTAAAATTAGAACACGATTAAGTTCTTCACTTTCACCAGATGCAACTGAACCCGGAGTTTTTTCAGTAAAATATCGAGAAAGTTGAGGCTGGACTTCAGCTGAACCTAGGCCGGTTATAAGACGCAGAGCAGTAGATTCAAAACTAAACAAACCAGAAATTAGCAAACTTAGTAAACACAAATTTCACAAAAAAAGCTTACCATAAATTCAGTTGCATTTTGTTTGTCTGCGGAACTGATGCTAAAGAATGTAAATGAGAGAGAAGTTGTACACGATAATGTGTGGGAATATGGTGCAGACGATAGGAAAACATTTCTAAAAGAGTATGCAAAATACCCCAAGCGTGGTGCTTGAAAACCGCAGGCAAAAGTTGACCTAAAATAATTATCGTTTAAATAAAAAGAAAATATGGTTGTTTGTTCTTACTTAAAAATCCCTTTATACCCAGTGACTCGATTTCAGTATAAACTAAAAGTCTGGAATAAGTTTCGACTAAAGCTGGAGCTGGCACAGAACTTTTTGTTTGTGATTGTTTGATCATTTGGGTCACAAAACTGAAAAATTAAATCAAGTTTAAAAGAGTTTTCAAATTGCGGGTAGCAATGGCGCAGTGCATATAGTGCTTGACTGCTAACAGAGGTATGTGGTCTAGCCCAACAATATAAAGGGTTATCCATTTTGCGGTTTCAAAAGCATAGGACTGGAATTGGACATCTATCACACTAAGTTGTTAACCCAATTTTTTTTTTCAGTTGAAAGTCTGACATTTACGAAAATGGATCGCTTAACAATCGCGCAACGCAACCTACTACAAAAATGGTGATTCTGCCACAGCCACATATCGTGTTTAAGAGGAGATTATGGTTTACATAATCGTCCAACAACGCAAGCAATTGGCAAAATTGGAAGAAATTTGAAGAGACTGGATTGGTTACAAATATTGTATGGCCTGTGAATCATCGTTTCGCTCTACCACTGAAAATATCGCTGCTGTAAGTGAAAGTGTTGCCGAAGACCCGAATGTGTCAATTCCTCGTCGTTCTCAGGAATTAGGACTGTCTTACGGCACATTATGGCGTATTTTGCATTTGGATCTACACCTATATCCATATAAAGTCCTGCTGACCATTCATAACGTCGTAGGTACATCGAATGGGTGCTTGAACAACAGGTGGTGCACGGCGATTTTTTGAACAAAATTTTCTTCAGCGACGAAGCACATTTCTCACTAGGTGGGTATGTTAATAAACAAAATTGTCGTATTTGGGGTTCTGAGAATCCTCAAGTAATTGAAGAGAGGCCATTACATCCACAAAAAGTCCCTGTTTGGGGCGCTCTTTGGTCCGGAGGTGTGATTGGACCTTACTTCTTCGAAAACGACGATGGAACGACTGTCACCGTCAATTCGGAGCATTATGGTCATATGATAACCGTCTTTTTTTTGCCTGCTATTGAAGAATACGTGGTTTCAACAAGACGTTGTCACATGCCACACAACTCGAGCGAATATGACTTTATTGCAAGAGACATTTCCTGGCCTCGTAATTTCTCGTCGTGGCGATATCAACTGGCCACCAAGATCATGCGATTTGACACAGTTGGACTTTTTTTTTGGGGCTACGCGAAAGACCGTGTTTATGCAGATAAACCTTTAACTCTTGAGCACTTGAAAACCAACATTCGTCAAGTTATGGCTGAGATTCCGCCAATATGTGTCAAAAAGTGGTCGAAAATTACCTCAAAAAAATCGATGCTTACAACAATTCGCGTGGTGTTCGTTGTTATATTTGTTTTATATATGTATCTTACCTATGAATCAGTGACATTTTACTATGAACAGTCAAACTATCCAGTACCACCATTGAGAAAGGTACAGATGATATTTGCGAGACGTTCGACGGTCCAGGAGGTGCTCCGACTGCTTTAGTATTTCCATTTAATGTCTCAACTAAGATATTCATTGGACGAGAGAAGTACTCTTGATTCGTTGAATATGCATTGCAAATGAGTATTATTCGAAAATCATTTCCTAAACTCATCGACATCATGGTGTTTGGCATAACTAAGTGCTGAAGAAATCTGCAACAAAAAAATTGTTTTAGTTTTTTTTTGTTTAATTGTTGTAATAGACAATTTACTCGTGGTGGTTTTTTAGAGCGATAGGTATTGGGCGAGTTATGTTCATGTTTTCCAGTCTTGCTTTCTTCATAAGGTGAATCCAGATGCAAATTGGTGCCATCTAAAAAATATGTTCAATATTTTTAATTTAAATAGAAAAACACAGTTTGTAGTATTTATAGTTTATAGCAAAACCAGGAAATAACTATGTACATATGCATAAGAGCAGTATGTATGTATGTAATATATATAAACTAATAAGTTCTTAATGTCGAGTATGCGATATATTTTATCAAACAATAATCAGTATTTATTATTATCATTTATTAATATGTTATTAAAATAGTTTCTATTAGAATGTTTGCTTTTAAAAAAAGTCTGATATTTTTTTCGATATTTGCTGAACTAGGGTTTTGGAGAATTTCATAGATAAATTTATTTTTAAATATATTTTTGGTTATGGGCTGCAATACAGGGTAATGTTCTAAAATTTGATTTGGGTTCAATCTGGTGTTAAGCTAGTATTAGACGGTCCTTGTAATGTGTCATTGCCGTGACACTCTGACGTCACTATGCCATAGTTGTCTGTCCTAAAAGTGTCACGTCGTGTGATCGTCATTGTTTTGCATGTCATTACCGTGACAAAAACAATGACAGGCACCGTGACACGTCACTTTTAGGTCATTGCAATCACAAATTGCCGTGACCGTGTGATAGCCCTTTCATTGTTGATGGGACACCGTGACACGTACCCTGTCGCTGCAAGGAGTGTGTCCCAACCGTGACATGGCAGGAATTTCTGCCATGTCATTGTTTGTCACGGTTGCGCATAATTACATAGGTACCTACCTACAAATGTGTATTTAAATAGATTTTAATTATGTAAATTAGAAGGGTTATTTGTACCTACCTACATAGATGGAACTCAGGTATGTAAATATGGACATTATATGTACATATGTGATGAGAGTGAAGGATATAGGTAGGTAGGTAATTATTTATATGTGACGTTTGCAAAAATGTTATAGTTATAATTTTAGGGGAAAAAAGATGCCATGTGAAATCTTGGGCAAATACCACAAATTTTGTTCTGATTAAATGACAGCTAGTACCAATTCTCAAAATTTTGTATCAAAACCGTTGGAGCCGTTTTGTAGAAAAATAAGCTTTTCCTTAAAAACCCAAGACACAATAACTCGATTGATCGACGCCGTGTGATCGTCATTGTTGAAAATGATAAATGTCATTGTAGATTAGGTTCACCTCCAATGATCAGTTGTTTGAGAGTTGTCACGTCGTGTGATAATCATTGTTTTGCATGTCATTGCCGCGACACCGAGACAGAAATATCACCGTGACACTCTTTGACGTTCATTTTATTTTGGGACAACAATGACAAACATATGTCATTCGTGTGATAGTTATTGTATCTAGCCATGACACGATTACCTTTGTCACGGCAATGACGGCGGTAGGACCTATTTTGTTGTGGCGTCAGAGTGTCACGGCAATGACACATTACAAGGACCGTCTAATACTAGCTTTACAATTAGTAAAAAGTGATAATGTTTTTGTTCAGAAAATTCTGATGAGTAGCTAATGTGTGTCCAAACTTTTATTGTGTAAGGTTATCAGGGGCTCCAGCACGTAACTGGATACAATTGAGATTTGTCGATACAACCGAGAATTGTTTTTGTTCAGTCGAGTGTCCTGGATTTCGTCGTTAGAGAAAACTCGATTGAACCAAAATAGGTGCTTCCAATTCCGATTGTATCGACAAAACTCGATTGTATCGACAAAACTCGATTGTATCAAGTTACGTGCTGTTTTGCATGTTTTGTATTCGAATCGATGCAAATAGTCGAGAAACGAAATAAAATGTTTGCTTTGTTGTTAAGATGCAAAAATCGCTTTTTCAATTTATCGCCTTCTATTGGAAAATCCCAGTCAAACAAATTAAAAATTTAAGGTATCGCCTCAAGTTACAGAAAACCATTTTTTCAGATGCGTTAAGTGAGGAAAAGTACTCGCCTCAGTTACAGAACATGGGTCCAGGATTGAGTTTCTTGTAATGATGGTGGTATAGGCGGCTACAGTCCTGGGTTATGATGGATTTTGACTCTTTTTTAATGTTTTTTGCAACTAGTTTGGTGTTGGCATTGAAGCTTTATGCAGGAGTATTTTTGGACGAGTTAGTTGTAGTGCCAGCATATTGGTTACCTTGGATTCCTATATACCTAGGGGTCCACATTAACTCGAAATTGTTTGGTGATTTGGTGGGTTGATATCTCATTTCTGATATGGGTTCAGTGTTGTTGTTGGGGGTTTTTATGGCGTTAAGTACAGATATGCTATCAGAGCATATCTGTTTCCCACGGTAATTATTGTCTATAATTAGTAATTTGAAAAATAAATTGTTTCTAATAAATCTCCATTAGCACTTCATTTTCGGCCGAACAAATTAAATTATGGTAGCAACCATTATCCAGTGATATAATTACCACATTTTGCTCCCAATCGTCTGCACTATCGCAACAACAGTAGTGAGCTATAGAACCTCCTACAGTTTGAATAATCGACAAAACGAGGTTTAAAGAATAATTGTTTTTAAATAATCAATTTTAGAAAAGGTTTTAAAGTTTTTGGACTTTTATTATGACTGTTGTCCACCGAAATAAATTTAAGACTGACTTGAAAATATTTGATTAAGGCACCAAGCCATATCAAAGTCTTCAATAAAAAGTTGTAAGCATTCGTACATACGTAAAGATTAAATAATATGACCTCATCGAAGATGTTTATGTCTTGTATGCAACTGACTTAAAATCTTTAAAGCAATAAAAAATATGTAACATGATTTATTTTATTTTAATTGTATGCGAGAGTCAGAAAAAGGTAATTAATAATTTTTGAAATTGCGATAAAAATTGATACATATTGCATATCCACATAGAACCATATTTTCAATAAAAAAAGACACAGGGTTATTAGTTACGGCGAATGAATAGTTGTAGAATGATTTGGATCTCCGTCAGTAAAAATAGCGTTCCAGCATTTGTCCTTTAAATTGTCCATTATGTTATTAAAGTTTGCTAGATAGTGTTGGCGGTATTGTCTTTATTGAATGTACTTGCATAGAGTTAAAATATAAGATGATCGCTCTATATTCCAAGGTGGAAATGCTGAATTGTTACCTTAGATACGTTTAAACGGTAGACCCATTTGCTTAGCGGTTGTTAGAGATATAGCAATGGTAGACGGGTCTTTGTCAATAACAGAATTATACTAAAAATTAGTTTAGTTTTCAAAATAGACTCAGATTGACGATGTTCCAATGTCGCCAGGCCTGCCTCTTCCAGTGGCGTAGCTGAGAACTCATGGGCCCTCCCGCAAAAATATCGATGGTGCCCCCATTTTTTTTTATTTATCAATATAATTTTTTTCAAATATTCACGAAACTCTGAGGCAGCATTGTTGACATACTTTAATCATGATATCATATTTTGAATGATTTGTTTAAGCGTAAATGGTCGATACCTATTAACAAGGTGTCAACGTTTCTCCATAAAAATATAGATTAAAAAAATATTTTTAAGAATAAAAAAATATTGATAAGACTAAAATGAAAATCTTTCTACAGGCGAAAACGAAAATAATGTTTTTAAAAAATGAATAAAATGAAATTTATTTGAATAAAGTCGATTTAATTCGTAATTATTAAAGCGAAACAAGTAAATAATAGAATATTTGAATTAGGTTTACATAGAATTATCGAATCGTCCAGGTCGTTTGGCATTTTGTTGAGCTAACTCTTCTATGACTAAATTGATTCGCTCTTTCGCATTCTATAGAGAGCATAGTAAAAGCTGATAATCGCACTTGCGTCATTGTGCTGCGTAAATAATTTATAATTATTTTGAGTTTGGAAAAGGATCGCTCTGCTGAAGCTACTGTAACAGGTAGTGTCATGAAGAATTTATTAGCGAGTATTACCTCTGGAATATTGCTTAAAAAAGAATTATGTTTTTGTATTAAATATTTAAAAAGATCATGTATAGACATGTTATCTGAGATATTTGTTTTTATTAAATTTGGAAGCGAGAAATCTTGTGCATAAAATCTCTAGATAATTTTTCTGAATAGTAAGTGATGAGCTCTTGTGATGCTGTAAGCAGTTCATCATCTTTCATATTTTTCAGACTTACTGTAAAAAAAACAGCAAAATCGATGGCTAATGACTCCTTCAAATCGAGAATTCAATTGACCAATAATTATGTCGAAATTTTTTTTCGGATCTGCAATTGCTTCATTTGTTGATAATTCATCAAAAAAAGTTTTTATTCTTTTAGGCTTTTTTTCCAATTCAGCGTCTAGGCCCCAGCTTTTAGCTAAAATATGAGCTTCTTGAACAACGCTTTCAAATTCACATCTCAATTCCGTAACATTTTCAAGTGATGTTTTTAAAAGCTCGGAAGCATACATCAAATCAACATTTTTTAACTGCAATTGTTTTGATACTAAATTCGTCATTTCTAGTAAATTAAACTCCATGACTAGGAAAATTAAAAAATCAAATTTATTTATATTTTTATACAAAATTTCTGCATCATTTCTTGTTTCTTTATCTTTTGACGTTAAACTTATTTTTAACAATGCTTTCATAATCTGTCTAAAGCCTAATTTACAAGCGTAGATAGAGTCGTGTCTAGATGTTCCACATAGTTTTTTTCAGTACGTGATTTTTTATTGAATCTGCGGACATTACTTCGAGCAGTATTTCCCAACGCTTTATGCTGACACTAAAAAATACATACAGTTTTTGAAGAGTTTCATAGCACGTCTGCATTTGCATCAATGATTTGACAGAGTCTTCTAAAACTAAATTTAAATTATGGGATAAACAATGTACATAAGCCGCCTTTGGTTGTAAAACTTGAAATTCGTTTCTGTAGACCAGAATAAATGCCGCTCATTACACTCGCTCCATCATAGCCCTGACCACGACAGTTTTCGATTGGTATATTATTATTTTCTAATATTTTCAAAATCTCAGTAAGCCGTAAGCACTTTGCTATGTAACATGAAAAATCCTATGAAACTTTCTTGAATTAGTCATCAAAAGCCTGATCACCCTGCAACAACTGTCTATAAGTGGTGGGTTTTCAGTGTTGAAAGTTACCATGGAATTATCTAGCACAAATGTAACATCTCGCGCAATTTCAATTCGTTTTAAATTAGGATTCCATACTCTATATCCTTTTGAGTTATTGTCATAACTAACGAATATACATTTAACGGCTTTCGGACCTAGTTTTTGACGTTTTTCTCTTGGAATATGTATAAATACCTTTGCTAAAAAATTTGTAAGTGATTAATCTTTGGTTCTTTTTTTATACCACAATTCATATGGTGATTTATTTGCTACAGTACTTGTTCCAGTACGGTTAAGTACATGAACCGCTGAATTTACTGTCTCAGCCCAAAATCTTTTCCCCATGTGTTTTGATTGAAGCAAGGTTCTTGCCGATACAACTATTTTTCTAATTTCCCTTTCTAGACTACCATTTTGTTCAGGTACTGTCCGTTGGTGTTGAATACTCATTTCCTCCAAAAAAAAATGCAAGTTCTCCGTTAATAAATTCACTTCAGTTATCTGATCTGAAGATTCGTATGTTGTGTGTATGTTTTTTTGCATTATTTGAATACATGTCTTGATGTTTCTTGTTACTTCCGATTTTTGTTTCATGAAATATACAAACCGAAAATGTGAGTAATCGTCCTTTAATAACAAGAAATACCTGGAATCTCCAATCGAGTTTTCTTGAAACGGTCCGCATACGTCAGAATCAATTATTTAAGCACATGTCTTCAATTTTTCTTCAGGACTTTTAAAAGATCCTCTGTGATGTTTGCCATACAAACATGCTTCACATGTAAAGTCATCGTCAATGTAATCGATATTTCGCTGTTTTAAAACTTTCTTAGGTAAGCAATATGTTGATGTCCTAATCGTTAGTGCTATGGTCGTAGTGATGACTTCCCCATTACTAAAGTTGCTTCATATCTATGAACTTTTGATGGTTCTTCTACATTAAATAACATTTGAAATATTTTTTCTCGACGAACTCCCACTGCAACTATGTGTCCATCTTTCAGTAACTCGCAACGTTTGTTGTTCGAATGCATTTGATAACCCAGATCCATTGCTTTGCCTGAAGAAAATAAATTCAGTTGAATTTCAAGAACATATAATACATTAATCATGCGTTTTTGAATCCAATTCTTTCCGTTAAATGCATGAATATTAATTGTTCCAATTCCTCGAGATAAAATTTTCTTGCCATTTCCGATTGTAGCATACGTTATGACTTATGTAGTCACTATCATCAGAATCTAGTATCCCAGTGTCTCTTTCTCCGTTAGATGTTGACCCGTGGCACATAAAAGCATCAATTGTCGAAGTGTCGTCTTGTTTCTTGTGAAAATTGTTCTTTTGTAGACAATCGCGCTTCCAGTGACCAATTTCTTCGCATTTAAAACATTTACTTTTAATTTTTATTTCCTTGTTTGCTTCTTGACTCTTCGGTTTTGATGATAATTCTTTTTAAACTCCTTTTTCTTTGGAAAAGTTCTTCGCGCTACAAGTGCCTTCACTTCTTCGATTTGACCCTCTGCCATTAATCGTGCTCGCAAGTTTGCCATTGTTTGATTATCTGCACTCGTGGATACCCATGCATTATGGAAGTGATCATATTGAGCAGGTAATGACATTAAAATTTTTGTCATAACCATGGACTTAGATATATTTTCTTTTCGATCTTTGAGTTGTTGTACAATTTCTAATAATTTTGATAGAAATGTTGTTACATCATCTGCTGAATTTTTGGAGAAAATATAGTATTTTTGTTGCGAAAATAATATATTTGACTTTGATGATTGCTCGTATGTATTTACTTTTAAGTGTTGTCCAATTCATTATTTGAAGTAATGGTTGATTCATACACGAAGTTGAAATTGTCCGTCTTGCTTTTGCATCCAATTTCTTCCATGCCTTAAGTGCATCAGCAATAACTGGCCGCCTAGTGGTCCAATCGACAACGTCGAATAATTCATTGGCTTCCAAAATTTGACGTATCTGAAATTTTCATGTAAGCCAATTATTACCACCTTCCAGTTTTTCAATGCTAATCCTTTCGCTTTCCATTTTATTCTTAACTTTCCTTTTGCAATAGACTTGGAATAAATTAATCACTTTATGTAGCCTTTACGTGAACTGGGCATACAACCTTTTGTTCTTAGTCCTTAACCAAAAGACCTTATTATTTTAGTAATAAGTCTTTATTCTTTTAGGTTTAAAATAGAAGTGAAGAAAAATATTATTAAGAAATTGACAATTTTTTATAGAAATCTAAGTTATTTCTATAACTTGAACTAAATACATATATATAGTAGAAATTTGATTTCTTATTAATTTCAACATATGGCCTATTATTATGTATGTATACACATACCCATGTATATGGCAAATTAATATTGTTAACTATAAGAAACTAACCTGTCTCAAGGATGTCGACTTATTACAATCGGGCAATTTAAGTGGTTCTTGTTCTGGATAGAGCAAGTCGAATAGTCTAAACATAGGCAGGAAGTTTGAGATCTGTAAATAAATTTTGAAAATTTAGATATTTTTATTTTACATAAATATTTTTAACCATCCGAAACAAGACTTACTGGATTCTTTTGAATGCTCCCCGAAATAAATTGCAGTAAAATCCACATTAACTGATCCCTTCCTTTTCGTAATTCCCTTTTCGATAGCTGTTTTATTTAATAAACAAAAAATTTGTATGAAGATATTGATAATGTACAACTTAAGTTCAAGCTCTTACCTTTTCATACAAAGACAAAATGATATGCTGAAAACTAACAAATTGGAACAAAACAAAATATATCAATTGAGATGACAAATGCAACCAAACCCATTCATTGGGCGATGTAGTTTCATCTGTCGTTGTTGTATTCATATCAGTTTCGGTCATTTCCATGGCTTTAATACTCAAATTGACCAATTGTTCTTCGAGAGCATTGCATCGCTGCTTCTGTTGCTTCTGCAGATTTAGCATGATCGAAACCATTTCACGAGAGTATGGTTGATCTAGGACATATCTCAACAATTGTGGCTGTTCTTCGAGGAGTTCTGGTTCGTAGGGAAGACTGCCCTTGAAATTGAATTTCAACGTGTTATGATCTAGTTTCCAAGAGTTCATCATGTGATCTGCATAACCAAAAGGTTCTACTATTGGTAGCATGTGTGGATGACCAATTATTGAGACCATTTGAGCTGTATGACGGAATTCTTCAACAAAATCTGTCATCAGTTTGTTGATTTTCTTTTAAAATAAAACAAAAATAAACAAAGTTTCAGGAATTGAATAAAATGGCGACTTTTTTAGCTTACCCAATGAAATGAGAACGTTTTCATTATTTCATTTGCAATGAAATACGCAGGAAGAAGGCAATTGTTGCGGTTAAATATGAAGCGAATCGTATCTTCTAGTGCCAGTAGTTGCGGCAAGAAACTTACATTCAAGTTAACGGGGAACGACTGGGATTTTTCGCGACAAATCTGTTGCAACAAGAAGAAATTAATTAACATTTATCAATCACTCAAACGTGGCAAGTTCCGAAAAAGTTATAGTCTCGCAAATGAATGTTTTAGAAATTTAAAATGTACCTTCATTATTTCTCTGACTCCTTTATAATCCACATGAGTTATAACCTTTTTAATAAGCTTGAAGCCCTCCACCCAAAAGTTTTTGTTCTCATACACAAGCTTCTCACAAAGCAGGATCTTGTCGCACAAAAGTCTATACAATGAAGTGTTTAAATAAGCCAAAAACGTGGAAATCATTTAGGAAACTTACTTGGCTGTGATGAGATTTGCAGCAACAAGCTTACCAAGTGTGTCCATCAATACTTTCAATTGATTTAAATTTGCACTTGCAGCTGATCGTTGTACATACTGCCTGATGACTGTTTCCTTGGACTCCGGAGCAAGAGTAGTAAAGATTGACACTATAAAAATAAATTAGTCCACATTTTAATACGCGAAGCACCCAGTTTTAAAACTAGTTTTTTCTTACCAATGTTATTTGTGAACTTTTGAGCCTTTTCATTTTCTCCGTCGGTTTTGTGAACAATAACACACAAAAATGCTTCCTCTATGTTCTCTACCTTCTTTAAAGCGTAAAATTTAAATATAAGAAACAAAAACCAATGAAATTTTTGTCAACTTTTACCAGAAACTCATTCACTGCCTCGAGCACTTGGGTATCCATTTTTAATTTTAATAATTTAAAAACAACTTTTGTGTATGTTATGAGATTTTCTATTTTTGCATTATTTTAGTAACGAAATATTATATTTAGTTTATTGAAATAAAACTTGGTCTTGTATTTTTTTACACAAAATTTTGTTTATAGTTTTCTTGGTGTGCCACTTGCCCATTTTCCATTTTCGACCGGCGTTGTTTACCGGCTAATGACAGATGACAATTGGAAGGGTGAATTCAACAAATATTTAAGTTTTAGTACTAATATGAACGCGTTCGAAATATTTTGTTAAGGGAGTGCTCTATACGGTGACGCAATAAAGCATACGGTTTCTTCCAGAGAATAAAATAAATAGCAATTTTCGATTTCAAAAGCACTTATTGGTGGCGTTCGGTAGCGCACAGCTTTGCTGTTCAATACGTTCCTTGTTGCTGTAATACGTGTTAAATATCTGTCAATTAACATCTGACGACCATAACAACGAGCAAAACATATGATTTCCAAATCGAAGCCAAGCTAGCGCTAAATTTCTGGTATACTTAGGTATCGCAGTGCAAAGCTGACTGCGAAATCAGCTGTCTTTTCAATTGTTGTTTGTGAACTTTAATTACGTACCTTAATACACCATCTTCTTCTTCTGAATTGCTTGAAACATTTGTGGTTCTTACTTCCTGATTCATTTTTAATTTATATTTTATCCAACAAATGTATGTTTAATTCACTTTGAGCCGAAGCGTAATCATAAGTAAATAGTTTTTTTTTCTGTTTTGACTTTTGACAGAAATGGTTACCTATTGGGTTTTATACGTTCACAAACGCACAATATATTTTTCAGCAATGTATCAGAAAGCTGTGCACTACCGAACGCCCCCATTGCTTTGAAATAAACGTTAAACAAAAATTAATTTCAATGAAAAGTTCGATTCTCCAAATAAAAATGACGTTCAAATTAAATTATTCTAGAGATTGTTTTTTCTTGTTTGAAAAATTCGTTGGTGTTGTTGTTTAACAGTCAAGTAAGTTTATTCTTCTGACTAACTCTTTATCTGGAGATTGAAAAATCGGATCTCAATTGAAAAATAAACTTAAACAATAAATTAATTGAAATAAATAATAAATATTGAAATATTATAGCAACAATTCTCTCTTTAGACTTTGGAAAAGCTTTTGATCGGATAGGAGTTCATATCATACTAAGAAAATTAAAAACTTGGGGTATAGGTCCGAAAATGTTTAATTACATCAAAGCATTTCTTACCAACAGAAAAATACGTGTTAAAACAAACAACTCTTTTTCATCCACTTATCCTTTGTATAATGGAATTCCACAAGGATCTCCACTATCCGTAGTATTATTTATTATAGTATTTGACGACCTTAGCACAGTCATTTCAAAACATAAACAGTTAGATCACACATGTTACGCGGATGATTTTTACATTCAATATAAACAAAATTACCTAAAAACAACAAATTTATTATTCACTAATGTTCTGAAAGGTATATCGACTTGACGGTCAATTCCCGATCTGTGAAGATGTGAAGTGATAAATTTTATCACGCTTTCACGTCTAATTCGATTCTTGATTCGTGAAAAAGTGAAGTTAAATGCCAAACATTTTTCATATGATAATTATTTTATCACAGTCAATTGTTTTGTAAAGAAAATGTTTCTAATCGAATATTAAGAAGAAAAACAGGATTTGGCACATGACAAGTAAGCAACAACTATATTTATACACAAATTTATTTTGGTTATATATAATTTTTTTGTTTATTCGAGTAAATAACGAAATTGTTAAATCAACAGATTGACAACAGCCGACGCGACTGTGCTCATTCCCGCGACAGATCGTTGGAAACTACCCATTGCAAAAAAATGCAGAACACTTTACCATATTTAAAAGGCTTCGAAGCGCACTTATAAGTTGAGTGTTTTTCAAGAATGCTCTCAATTCACGTATTAAATCCATGCATAAATGTTTTGGGAATCTATAAAGTTCAATAAAGTGCTCCTAGTTGTAACTTCGAATAGATTCTGCCAATCTCGAATGGAAAGCCTCAGAATCCTCACATGAAAAAATAATAAATCTTACTCAAAACAGAGATACTATTTAATATAATATAAAACCCACAATTGTTCAGTACGACGTCTTTTTTTATTTATTAAACGAATTATTATTCTGGACATTATTCTTAAGCAAATTTAGACACTGAAATGAAATATTTACCTTTCCCAACAAAAAATCTAATCAGAAATGACAGAATTTATCATTTAGAACTTTTTAGTACAAACTTTATCACAATGAGTTCTAGAATCGCATCAGGCGTGTGCGTGAAGTTGGAAAATGATAAACCTCTGTGAAAACTGAAATGATATTTTTTTTATCACTTCATAATTTCACAGATCGGGAATTGACCCCCGTCTTCTTGGTCCGGAGCTAAACTTTCTTTAGATAAATGCAAGACCCTACATAATTGTCGAAAGACATCATGTAGTAAA
The DNA here is from genome assembly GCA_910595825.1 of Philhelius pedissequus. NCBI lineage: Eukaryota > Metazoa > Arthropoda > Insecta > Diptera > Syrphidae > Philhelius > Philhelius pedissequus. The sequence continues at coordinate 34,860,851 of OU343160.1, forward strand.
AATCATATTTCCTTAAATGATACAAATATTACTAACGTTAATAATTAGAGTATATTAGGCTTAACATTCAATAAAAATTATTACTGGAAAACTCACTGTTTGGAGTTAAAAAAGAGCCTAACTATAAGAACTAACATCATTAGCTAGCAAAAAATGCAATGTTCACGTTAATACACTATGTAACATAACAAAATCTTTAGTCTTGACTATGGGCTTTTTATATATGGCAACTCACCGAAATCAACTCTCAACATCATCAAACCAACCTACCATCAGAGTGCTCGAAGAAGCCTCAACGCATTCCCAACAAGCACCATTAAAAACATGCTGGCTGAAGCTGCTCTTCCTACTCTAGAAGAACGGATCGCATCAACAAGAACAAAACTCTATGTAAAACTGTCGAATGGGTCCTTTATCGATAAAGATGTTGCAATCGCTTTGAAATGGAAACACGTGAAACGAAAACCTTCAGCTATATCAATATCTTTAAATGCCACTAAGAAAATCCGAAATTATATTCCAAAATCTCCCTCATGGTCTCTAAAAGCAAATTCCTTTGTAATGCAGTTAGCAAATTGCAACAAAAATAACACCACAAGCAAAATATTTCGCCAAGTTTTCCTTAATGATTCATATGTACTCAAAGAGGACGGTTGGAACTCTGTTTTCTCTGATGGATCTAAGACTGCACAAAATACATCATTTGCATCAGTTCTGGAGAATGGATCGTTAATATGCGTAGGTCTTCTTGACAACAAACTTTCCATCTTTACTGCAGAAACTTTTGCTATTCTGAAGACAATAAGAATTTGCACAACAAAAACTGGAAGATATGTTATAGCGTCAGACAGCTTATCGGTGATAAAAGCAGTAAAAAACCTTAACCACAAAACAGAGATTGTTTTCGAAATCCGGGATTGTATATTCAACAACCCCAATAACTAAAACTAATGTGGGTTCCCAGCCATACGGGTTAAGGGTAATGAGCTAGCTGATCAAGCTGCTGTTCAAGCACACCGAACACCAATTCATAATTTTGTCGCAGATACATGGGTCGATCTTCTTCATGATATCAATAAAAACACAAATTACAAAATCTTTTGGAATGGAACAATTACCACCATTGTTACTCTGGAATCAACCACGAAAAAGCAAAACCTAGTTTTCCAACAACAACTTCGAACTCAATGAATACATGCTTCATCAGATTGCGACTTGGTGATTCTATTACCACCCACCAACACCTACTCCGCAAAGAAAGCCCACCTATATGTCCAATTTGCAACTCTAAACTCGATATCAACCACATTTTGAACTTTAACAACTGTCCAACCACAGCATCTCATCAACCACAATCATCATCTATTAGTGAAGCCTTAAAAAACCCTAATCACAACAATATAATTAAAGTTTACAACTTTGTAAAAAAACATAAAATAGATATCTAATTTTCCTTTTTTTGAATAGCTTAGAGCCGAACGCCATAGTAGCGTGTGCTCCTTTTCTCATATATTAGCATTGTAATTTTAATCACATGTTAATAAATTATAATAATAATAATTATATCTGGTTATCTTCTAACAACTCTGAATCATTAGGTGCCTCTTCTGAAGTTGCCAAATTTTTGTAAAAGTCATGGAAAACAGGTGCAACTTAGGTTAAAAGTGAGCACAAATCCTTTTTATCCAGCGGATTTGTATTTTTTTCAGAGCATTTTCGAAATTTATTATTATTATATCTTGTTAAACTTAGAAATGTATATACTTTCTATCGCAACCGAGTGTATTGCTTCTGATTGATACTAGATGTATACGATGATTTAAGCACTTAGGAGCAACAAGATTTTTAGATTAAGCCTTTAAAATAATTAAATACAAACGACTTAAGTCCACTTATATCATTTATACCAAACAAATCTGAAATCTTCCTGACAAACACCCATTGTACCGAATAATTTCTATAAGGAGTAACGCTAGACTTATGCCGATAGGACCAAACGATATAGAAAAAAAATATGACTTAGGCCGTGTGTGAATTGCGTTCAAATGTTGTTTAAATTTTGTAACTTGGTTAAAATTTGACACTAGCGTGGTGAATAAAATGGGTTAAAATGTAAGCAGCTGTAAAGCAGGCTAAATTTGCGTTAAAATATAACGTTTCTCAAGATATAGTAATTTGAAACTGTAAGCGATAACCGAAAAGAAAGATGAACTCCATAAAGTCCAGATCTACTGGGAAACCATATAATAAATGTAAGTTTTAATTTTATCAATTGAAAAATTAAATTACATTATTATTTTTGTTTGTGTAGGGTCTCAAGAGGAAATAACAAATATTATAATCTGTTGATATTTTAACAAATATAAAATAAGTAATGAAAATACTCATTGTATTTCATTTTGCAAATTGAATACAAATAGATTGATTTGTCAGCTTGTCAAATTCTTCAGCTGTGAAAACTAGTGTTTACATACTAAATCAACAAACTAACCATAATGGGAATTGTTTTGAAAAGATTTGGAATTGTTGTTTTAAAATATTAAATTAACGATGTAAACCCGAAACATATTAGTAAAACTGAGAATTCGTTACTTTTTTCGTGCCAAATTATTAACTTTATATCTTCTAAGTCGGATTTTAGGAAAGAAATTAATTAACTTGAACAAACAAAAATGTTTTTAGGGAAATTTCTTCAATCTTGTAGGAATTTTAGCCAAAATAGTGTTTTAATAAATCCCTTTTAACGCAATTCACACAGCAAAAAGCTAAATTTGATCCCACCACAAACCAAACTTCAAAATTTAACCAAGGTAGAAAATGTAACCAACATTTTAACGCAATTCACACACGGCCTTAATTCCAATAAAATAACCCCTTTCTACCAGACACCAGAGAAATATGTTCATCTTCGCCATAATTTGAACCGTTCAGGTAACAAGTTTTAAAGTTTTTTCTTATTATTTCACCTCATTTTGCTTAAAAACATCGAAAATGCTATATACCTGAGGGCTATATGATTGTGAGATGTGTCAAAAAAGTTATAGCAGAGTTTTAGGAAGTTATTAGTGTGTACCATGGGGTCAATTCCCGATCTGTGAAGATGTGAAGTGATAAATTTTATCACGCTTTCACGTCTAATTCGATTCTCGATTCGTGAAAAAGTGAAGTTAAATGCCAAACATTTTTCATATGATAATTTTTTTATCACAGTCAATTGTTTTGTGAAGAAAATGTTTCTAATCGAATATTAAGAAGAAAAACAGGATTTGGCACAATTTATTTTGGTTATAAGTTATATTTGTGTTTATTCGAGTAAATAACGAAATTGTTAAATCAACAGATTGACAACAGCCGACGCGACGGTGCTCATTCCCACGACAGATCGTTGGAAACTACCCATAGCAAAAAAATGCAGAGCACTTTACCATATTTAAATGGCTTTGAAGCGCACTTATAAGTTGAGTTTTTTTCAAGATGCTCTCAATTCACGTATTAAATCCATGCATAAATGTTTTGGGAATCTATAAAGTTCAATAAAGTGCTCCTAGTTGTTATTTCGAATAGATTCTGCCCATCTCGAAGGGAAAGCCTCAATATCCTCACATGAAGAAATAATAAATCTTACTCAAAACAGAGATACTATTGAATATAATATAAAACCCACAATTGTTCAGTACGACGTCTTTTATTAATTTATTAAACGAATTATTATTCCGGACATTATTCTTAATCAAATTTAGAAACTGCAATGAAATATTTACCTTTCCCAACAAAAAATCTAATCAGAAATGACAGAATTTATCATTTAGTACTTTTTAGTACAAACTTTATCACAATGAGTTCTAGAATCGCATTAGGCGTGTGCGTGAAGTTGGAAAATGATAAACCTCTGTGAAAACTGAAATGATATTTTTTTTATCACTTCATAATTTCACAGATCGGGAATTGACCCCCATGTCTTACTTTTGTGTTTGTTTTATATTATGGCCCCGCTGTACTTTTCTTCAAATCTGCAGATGAAGATCCATGTAAGGTTAGGGGAAAATCGGGGTAACACAAAATATTTTTCCACGTTTAAATGACAAAAGAGTAAGCTCATATGTAAATGTATGTACAATTTTTCTATTTACCCGTAGAATATGAGTGAATAAATTTGCCTATTTTTGAACACGTTATCATTCGAACAAAATGTGACAAACTAGTGCCGTGTAATTGAGGTTGCATTTAAAAGACCGTAGGTCTTACAGGCATATAGTTAAATTAAATTAAAAAAAAATGAATAACGCCCTTGAGGAATCGCAAATATTTATGTGTAAACGTTTTTCTGTGTATACAGGGAAAACTCACGGTTGCGGATTTGCGATTTCATCATGCAATTTTTGAGTTATTTGGTGAAGGACCTATAGAGAATACTGATGTTGAAAAATGTGCAGAGTTATATCAAGCTTACTTGATTGTGATTGTCGTTATGGTACTGTTGATTTTTATAGTGCTTAAAAGCAATCTAACGGACTGCAAAAAGGAAACAAGGATTAAAAATCGCTTTCGTGTTAGCAATCGCAGTTATCATCTCGTATGGAGTCGAACTATGGAGATATGCGATATTTAATAAAAGAAAACTTTGTTCACACATATATCCGCACTCTTTACTCCATTAGAACTATAATGGAAACATTTACATCTCTAGAACACCTTCGAAATGTTATATGTCTCTCATTATTTTATCGCCGTTCTTATAAACAATGTTCTCTTATGCTATTCAAACGTAATACTCGTGTTAATGCTCATTAGTTTACCCTTGAGCTTAACTTCACAAACAAGATGCTTCAACTGCGTCAAAAGAAGCAAAACATTCACTTTTCTGATGAATCCGTTCATTTCGATATAGGAGTAGCTTAGATGAATATAGTCCCCATGAATATTTTTTATAAGATTTGCATTTGAGGGGACTTAAATTTGGTTTGTTAATTTTTTAGACTTATAGAAAATTTCGGTCAAAACTATTCAAGCATGTTAATGTTACGAATTTTCTGAAAGAAATAAGATCGAAGCTAAACAAATTATTTGTAAATGTAACAACTATACTTACAATTCAATCTAAAATATAACTTATAATGGCCATTTTATCCAATAATAGAAGTTATAGATCTGTCATTAAATTTGCTGTACCTATATAATATCTCAAATAAGCTATTACTTTGAGTTAAACAGTTTTGTTTTCTTTATATTTACAGTTTGATTTGCTCTATGTGTTTTCAGTCAAAATAAAAGAGATATAAAGCTCTTTGCTTTAAAGTTTTAATGTTTAAAAATAAAAAATAAATAATTGCATAAGTTTTATCAATTATAATTGCAACAAATTCGCTTTTGTACAGCTGTTTTGCACCATAAATTAGTCGCAAAATGTAACAAAAAGTTACCAGAAATATTAATAAATCATACTTTGATTGAGCAAGATGTTCAAATAACAAGCATTATTCCTTGGGAATTTCCATTTGCTAGCTCACAGAAGATTGATTGTTGATCATGTAGAGATAAATAAATGAAATTTTACGTAATTAAAATTAATTCTACATCAACACGACTTGCAAAGCACAAATTGTTTTTCATGAATTGCTATAATCCCATTTTATGACAAACAATAGTTTAAAATTGCAGAAATATTGAATTTTCCCCAGATGCTGATTTCTAAATGCAGCTCTGATTTTTCACCCGGGAAGAACATGTGTAGTGATGCATGTGAGAGTGCATTCAGTGCCCCGCCGAGAGCATTGCAAATAAACCGTAAAAAATTGTCGAAAAACATTTCTCTAATGTCGATTTAGTTTCAATAAATAGGATTCGCTACTAACACCAATACTTTTTTGCTTTGAAACGAACGATTACGGACCGAATCTCTTTTTGTGACTGAGTGTGCTCCTTGGCAGCTCTAAAAAAAATATTAAATTCGTTAATACATCATTATTTTGTTTTATTTTCTGATTCCGCCGCGGGGGAGTTCCTAAATCCACTTGCACTTTTTTATTATTTGTTTCCAACAAGTTTTTCACAATTTTTTTAATAATATTAATTTATTTTTTCCATACACTGCCACAAAATAAAAATTAATTCACAGCACAACATTTGAGAAACTTCAAAACAAATAATGTAGTGTGTGTAAGAATCTGTGTACAAATCCGTTTTGAATCCGTCTCCAAAAAGAGATTCAATACGGATCTGTTTTTCCAGAATAAAATTGGTTTTAATTTGAAACGAATCTGATTTTCAGAAAAAAAATTGACGGCGGATCGACGGCAGATCGATGTTCTTATTGAAACGAAATCAACATAAGTGACAAATCAGGTTGGGTGACAGTGTGTCTAATATGGATACGGATATTTCTTCTTTAACTACGTTTTCGCTAGATTTAAATCTTTTGTATATCAAACAAATCTGAAATAGTGTTTTCTACTCTTAAAATTTTTAAAAAGTTTATTTTGACAGCATTATGCAAACTGCAAATAGCATTTTGTTTTATTTAATTATTAGATACAAATTTATTAAATTCCAAATATCGCGCTTGATGCAAGTCGTATATAATCAACAAATGAAACAATTGTTGCAACTATAACTTTTAATTGTTCACAGTTATATTGCACTATTTGCGCATACTTTCCTGTTGGATCAGAACTTATAACTTTGTGTACATAACCACGGAAGTCCAAAGTTTTCGTAAATGTTATACCAAAATCTCTGGAAGTGACTTAATTAGAAAAGTAAAATATTAAATGAAAAAGGGTTAGCTAGATATTATACCTTTCAACAACGAACTGGAACACCCAGTAAGAAGCAAAAAATATTGCAGTAGGGTAAATTAGCGGAAATAGTATAAAAACAATCAGGCAGGCTGAATATATGGTCTTAAAAAAAGTTGGCATTGGTAAAGGTTGTAACCAAACCATTAAAAAATGCATAAGAAAGGGTTTCATGTAGTACCAAATCTTAGCGGGAAGCGAATATGTTTTCCACTGAAAATACAATTTGTATTAAAATAATATTACGAACATTAAAAGTTTCTTACAATTTTTCGACGATGAATCTGTTTGTGCCACATTTTTCGAATCATTTAAAATTTTTTCAACTAAATTAATTTTTTGAAGTTACGTACTTAAATTTAAATGTACCTACATACATATAAACTCATATACTATATTCATAATTTGTCAAGTTTATTTTTTTATAAATTCAGAAGTAATATCTATTCAAGTACATTGGCCATCGGTGTCATAAATTTAACAAAGGAAATTGTAGAAAAGATCGTGTCTCAGATATTGGCTAAGAAGCGGCTTTTTACAAAATTAATTATACATTGACCACGAAAATGAGCGACTCCAGCAAATTCAAAAATATTTTTTTTTCATTACTTTAATGTGACTGATTAGAATTTGAAGAAACAAACCCTTATTACGTAATATAAAAAGTTACTGCATTGCAGGAATTTTCTGTTATCAATGTAACATTTTATATCCGATTTTTATAACGCAATACATATTATCAAATAAAAGATTTTAGGAAAAGCGAAAAGAAAAAAAAAAGAAAAGACAAAAATGAGATATAAGTGATTTTAGTATAAGGCATTAATAATAATCATTGGTTCATGAAGATTATAATTTTTCGATTTGTCGTGCAGAAGACTTTCGAAACCCTCAAAATGGGAATTATGTCGTTCTTATTTGGCAATCCGGAAGCCTTCTGGACTCTTCTGAAAGTGTACACTTGGGAAAAAATGAAATTTCTAATTCTAAATTTAAAGTTCTAACTTCAAAAATAAATCGATTTATTATGCCCAATGGAACGCGAAAAAGGAGAATATTGATGTTTTGACAGAACTAGACCCAAAATTGATTTTTTTACCATTGTAAAATCACATTAGTTTAAAAATAATACATTAGTAAAGTGAAGTTACCGCTCCGCCTATGTAAAGGGTCCGTCAAATAACTTTTTTTTTGAAAATGCTATAAAAAAAAACTACTGAATATTTTCTCAAATTTATTTTTTTATTTGAAAGTACAATCCTTCCGGTTAATAATGGAAAATAATTTCATTCAAAGGGCTGCCTCGGCTGGCCATGCACTAGCCTACACTATCGGTCCAATTTTTAAGCACATTATCGATTGTGTGCAGCTGTATTTCACCAATGGCTTCACGAATATTGTCCTTTAAAGCGTCAATTATCTCTGGCTTATCGGCGTAACACTTATCTTTTACGGCACCCCACAAATAATAGTCCAACGGTTTCAAATCGCAGCTCCGATGTGGCCAAACGTCATCAGCTCTGCGGCTGATAATGCGATCTTCAAAAACAGGGCGCAAAACATCGAGTGTAGCTTCGGCTGTGTGGCACGTAGCGCCGTCCTGTTGAAACCAAATATTGCCAATATCCTCCTCTTCAATTTTTGTGAACAAAAATTCGTTCAACATGGCCCGATAACGATCGCCATTGACTGTAACGGCCACTCCTTGCTCATTTTCGAATAAAATTGGCCCAGTTATGCTTCTAGACCAAAATCCGCACCAAACAGTGACTCGTCTTGGGTTTATCGGCTTTTCCATGTATGCGTGCGGGTTTTCTGTGCCCCAAATGCGACAATTTTGCTTGTTTACATACCCGCCAAGATCAAAATGAGCTTCAACTGAAAAGATGATTTTTTTGGCAAAATCGGCATCTTCTCTAAGTCGATCGCAGGCCCACTTAGCGAAGCGAAAACGCATTGGATGGCGAGTTGGCTTCAACTCCTGAACCAATTGGACTTTGTATGGCGTCATACCAAGGTCTTATGCAAAATTCGTCACAATGATGTCTCCGAAATGTTCAATTGTTGAGAACGACGGTGAATTGATGTTGATGGCGCTTCACGCACACTTTCTGCCACAGCAGCAATATTCTCGGGTGAACGAACTATTTTTGGCTTTTCACGCTTTGGTTTATCGATGAGGATGCCAGTTCCTTTCACTTTTTTCACAATATAACGAACATACGGAGCTGACGGTGCTTCTCTTCTTCCAAAATCCGTACGCAATTTTCGCACACATTCTGCAACATTACCATGATTTTCAAAGTAATATCGCAATATTTCCCAGCGTTGTTCAAGCGTATACACAACCATATTCGTTCAGCGGAAGGATAAAACTAATTATCTGTCAAATCAGACATGAGCTAAGTGTTACCATTCACGAAATAAGCACCAGTTGAAAAAAAAAACGTTAGATGGCGGACCCGTTATAAGGAAATAAAAGTTGTAATGTAATTGTGTTTTAAAATCTGCTTAGTTTATTGCGCGAACTAAGCTTAATTGTTCTTGTATTGTAACTGTTCTACACAAAGTATATTATTAAAAAATGATATAAGGGTTACAAAAATAGTTTTATTTTCAAATCAAACTAAAACAATATCTTCTAAAGCATTTAATAAATATACATACATAAGTATATTTTGTACATAAATAGCTTGACTATAAACAAAATTTAAATTTATGAATTGCGCCTTTTAACTCTAATTTTCACTTGATGTTTTGTTCGAAGAACTAGCCCGTTTTCGAAAACTATATCCTTTTCTCTTGTCACAGGTAGTAGTTCAAAATGTTTAATGATGTTGGCTATTAATACTTTAATTTCCAGCATTGCAAATTTTTGTCCTATAAAAAGGGATTTAAAAATAATAAATTATTTGCATAGGTAAATTTAAATTGTAGCCGAAATAAATAATGAAAGAACTACAAGTTTTTAACGTCGCTTTCTTGTTCAATCATTCGGTCCCTGATGTCTTACCAATGCAATTCCGTGGACCTGCACTAAAAGGTACAAACGCATACGGATGTCTATTTTTGGTGTTTTCCGGCAAAAATCGATTAGGATCGAATTTCAATGGATCGGGAAAATGCCTTGGATCACGATGTATATAGAAAGGAAAAATGTTAATTTGAGCACCTTTTGGCAAAATAATTCCATTCAAAATGGTCTCTTCTACACTCTCTCGGGTAATAAAAGGTACCGAGGGATATAGACGTAGGGTTTCTTTGATAACACATTCCAAGTATTCCATATTGTTGAAATCAAATACACTCAACGATTGAAGATCATCTGTAATTTAAAAATTATTATTGAAATATGATCTCAACAATTATAGTTATGAAAAATTGTCCTGACCTAGCTGGCTTACTTCTGCATAGCATTTGTCCTGAATATCACCGTTAAGGGCAATGTTCATCAGTGAAAATATAAGGCAAGTTGAAGTTGTATCATAACCCTCGAACATAAAAGTGTCTACTTCTTCACAAATGCCTCTATGATCAATTAGATTCTTCAATTCTGCATCGAGAAGTGTATCCAACATGGCGTATCGCTTTTTCTTACCTATATCATCACTTAAACAATACAAATAAAATAACATAGTTCATTAAAATACAAGATTCACAACTTTTGTTTACAGACTTACCTTTCAATATTATCTAGGGCAGTAGTTTTTCTGAACTCTTCGCGTTTCTTATTTATTACAGAAGTCGTAAAATTGTGAGTCACTTTTAAGTGCTTTGAATATTCCTCGTAGTCTCCAAATGTCTTATAAATCCAGTTATAGTAGTACAATGGGTTAAAGGTCCGCTTCATCAATCGAACTTCCAATTCTTGAATGTGATTTCGATATTCATCTCCTTCGCTCAAATTGTCTAATTTTACTCCCATAGCGGTTTCTAAACAAATAAAAAAACATTATTTAAAGATACAACACATATATAATTATAGTGTATCATATCAATTTACCACAAACGGTGTTGAGAGTGAACCTTGGAATAACATTAACTAGAGGGAGTTCTTTGCCAACATTGCCCTCTAAGACCTTGAGGAACTTTTGACTTTCTTCCCTAAAAAAAAGAAGAAAATAATTTTAATGTAGTAATAATAATTTAAGTCCATTATTTTTGTTAAGCTTACTTAAAGACCTCTATAAAAGATTGTAAGACATTAAAATGGAAAGCTGGGGTCAAAAGTTTTCTGCGAGTATGCCATTTCTTATCTTAAATTATAAAATAATGTGGAATATTTTTTTTGTGAATGCTAAGCTTAGAGGATTTATACGTTACCCGTGCTGGTAAGAAGACCTTCACCCAAGAATGAGTGGAATAATGAGTAGATTACACCTTTGGTTAGTAATGCTTGACTATTAAGAACGTTTTCAGCTTCTTCAGCTCTACAAACATTGTACACTGCATTCTCTAAGAACATCCAAATAAAACTTTTTCCACCAGTATTTTGTACACAGTCAGAAATGTATTTAAAAGCATCCTCTGAAAAACAAATTAAAGTCAATTTAAGTTTCTTACGTAAACCACTACATATGTATATGTACACTAGCAGATACCCATGCGATGCTAGGGACTTTGTATCCCACCTAATTAGACCTTCTATCCAACTACAAAATTTCATTAAAAACCGTTCAGTCGTCGAGGCGTGAAAGCGGAACAAATACACAAGTATAAATTTGTTTTCATATTTCAGACTATCCTATAGGAACTGTTATTTTTTCGGTATAAAACTATGTGATAATCCCGTGCCCCATCCATTAACCAATCAAATTTCATGCAAATCCGTATTTGTAGAATGATCTCTATGAAAAATTAAAATAAACCTATCCCACGGATAAAAGTAGCATGTTTCCTATTCCAGACAATAACCTATCTCTGTACAAAATTTCATCCAGATCCGTTCAGCCGTTCTGGAGTTATTGAGCAACAAACATACATCCAAGCTTTCACATTTATAATATTAGTAGGACTGTTAACTATAGTAACGTGTTAAGGCCTTAATAATAGGTTGTTTAAAATTTTGCGCCAAGGTAATCAATTTCTTATGTGACAATATGTATTTTTAAATTTTAATTATAGGGTTTTCTTTTGGTAACAAAAATTAATCTGTTTCCCCTTCAGATCTGTCAAAATACAGATTTTTATAATTAAAGCCTTCCAATGATGGGCAAAAAGATCAATTTATTTTTTGATCGGAAATCAATTTTGCAGATCTGGATTTTTCGGCAGATTTACCCCTCTTTTGCTAATATCATAACACCATCAGAATAATTGATAGGCGTCATTTTGGCAAAAAAATTGTTTTCAGTAATTATGTGAATAGTGAAATAAGATTTTGAAAACACACATACATACATTTTTAAAAAATAATAATAGCAATTGTGTATTACAATTGTGTAATCCTCCAAATTAATTTCGGCATTCATTTTTTAAACATTGAAATCGCTTCTTGTTACAAAAGAAAAAAAAACTTGAATGAAGAAACAATTTTCGAGTAATTTGCCATCGGATACCTTTACTGAATATACACCATATACACCAATACCGTGATAAAAAAAATCTATCTGAAATCGTATACCATTCGCACCGAAAAAAATCAAATTTCCGATCAAAATCTGAAATTACCAAAAGAAAACTCCATTACTTTCTCAGCTTAATAAAAATAAGTACATAGTAGTTTGCCAAAGTAACGTGTTTGTAGAAATATTTTAGAGTTACAGAAAAGTAATTGAATTGGCTTTGGTTACTACCCAGCAACTTGTTTAATGACATCTTAAGGTCGCTCTTATGTAAGAATTGTCTCCGGTTCGAGTACATGCTATATGATTTTAAGACATGAAAGAACTACAAAAATAAATACTTAAATTGACAAAATTAATTTGAAGTTTTTATATTTTCTTTTGACCGAATTAAAATAGAACATCAATCGTGGACAAGCACTCTGTCAATAATAAAATCTTAAAGAAATTTTTTTTTTTTCAAATTTAATAAGCATAAGGCGTAAGCAAGTTTTCACCCAATGTAACGAATGAGTTTTTAATGAGTCGCTCCCCCTAATTTATAACAACACCATTAGCTCATGCGTAGCTGGATAATGCTTCATGCCGTTATGCACTTTGACCATTAGTATTTTTTTAACCTTATGTGACGCATGTTTTGTGGTGCACATACGAAAGTTGTCAAATACAGGTCGCTACGTTAAATAACTTGGTTTTAATAATTGCTAGTGTTCCGGCTTCGCAGCTGGCTCTGATCTGATTAAAAAGAAACACAACTTGAGCATTCTGATGTGTCTGAGCTAAAAATGGAAAATAGGTATTTTCTTGACAGCTCAGTTCTCTGCTTTAAGCTTAAAAAAGATAAACGCCTTATATGGGAACTTGGTTATGGAGGAAGCACATTGACAAGTCTTGTGATGAAACTAGAAAGATTTCTTTATAAAATACACAAAAAATGAGATATGCGGTCCATTTCTTGTTGGCACATTATGGCAACGATGGATGTCATAAGTTAACTGATTATATTGTTTTTCATTTCCAGATTTCAATCTAGATTTTGCTTTTTTTTTCGAAACAAGTCAGATTTAATTTTTTGTTATTGTGATTGTGTAATGTAACATCTGGAAATTGCTTTCCGTGTATAGCTATCTTAATTTGTATATTTTTGCTCAAGTTTTGATTAGTGAAAAAAAGTTTTTAAAATAATTATTTTGTTTAATAAAGGCGATATTTTTAAATGAATTAATATAATTAGCATCGTAGCTAATGATGAACGATGTGTTTTTGTTGGAATATTCCTTTTTTGAACAAAAACACATCCACCAAACAAAACAATTCACATCATAGTTTCAGAGAATCAGCTGATGATAATCTAGTTCTAGATGCAAAAATAAATCAATTTAATATGACCAATGAAACACAATAAGGGCAAACCCGTATTTCGACATATAAATTGATTTATTTTGCCAATAGAAAACCACATACATACATAAGTCAAATTTAGGTGGAATGTACAAATTTGTCTAAAAGACTCTTTTAATCTCCTGAACGTGGCCATTTCATAGGATCGCAAGTACTTGTCCTTATGTTCGATCACATCGTATGTACAAAATTCTTAGTTGAAATGGCTAAATATATTTTCAAACTCGTTTTTCTAAACTTTTTATATGCAAAATTCCTAAAATGTTTCTAAAAAAAATTTGGTACATCAAATTTTATGTATTTAATATAATATAAGCTTACAAATATAATTTTGAAACATCGTCCGTTTTCGAAATATTGAATTTTCAAAAAAAAAAAAAAATGTTTTCAAAGATCCAAAAAACTTTATTTCGAAAACTTTGTTTTGCAGTATTATTTATAATTTTAATGACCTCCAATATAAAAATTTTCATCGAAATCCGTAAAACCGTTTATACGAAAATACAAAATCAAAAAAAAAATGGTTGTATGTACCTACCGTTAATAACAAAATAAGTAAAAATAGATTGCTGCTCTTATGTTCGACCACATCGTAAGCACAAAATTCTTACAGAAACGGTAAAATATATCTTTAAGTCGTTTTTTAACTAAATCTTTACATACAAAACTTCTTTGTTTTTAAAAAAAAAAAATTTTTTTTTTTCAAAAATCCCAAAAAATGTTTTTCGAAAATTTTGGTATGCAATATTATTTAGAGTTTGAAAGATATCCTATATAAAAATTTTGATCGAAATCTCTATAACCGTTTATGAGAAAGTCAAAAATAAAAAAAAAATGGTTGTATGTATATGTATAACAAAATATTAAACAAAGATTAGACCAAAAGGTAGAATAATATTCTATTCTATATGCATATTATGCCTATAGTAGTTAACAAATTTATTTTTATCATAATCGTTAGATTCGTTTTCCAGATAATTAAGATGGTAGAAAAAATTGAATGGCAGCTACCTTTAGTTTTGGGTTAAAAAAAACGATTCAAAAATCTATTTAAGGCAACAATCATCTAAAACTGTTAAGTACCAAGTTTGAAGAAAATCGCTTCAGCCGCTTAGGTTGTAGGTCACTGTACAGACAGATAGACAGGCGGAATTTTGTTGGTGTTCTATATCATCGTAATGCCAAGCTTGATTAAAATCTCGAGTTCGATTTTTTCCAAATGCAAAACTTACCCTAGTATATAGATAAATATATCGCAAGTATAAACTTAAAATGCAAAGTAAACAAACACTTTATTGAGTCGATTACAATTGAATTTATTGCTCGTTCTTGCAAATGATAAATGTTCAGATAAAACAAACTACTCGTAATTTCGTAGTTTCACCATTCTCAAATATTCTAGTGCGCAAGTCAGCATATTTTTCCCAAAGAAATACATAATAGTAAAATAGCAATATTCAAGATTCATTTTTTGGTCTATTAAAAAGTGTAAGCAGAGACTATGCCCATTCAATTGCTTTTTCTTATCCAACAGATTGTACTTAGATACAAACTACTATTTACAATATGGAACAATTTTAAATTAGACCAACCTGGAGATAGTTGAAAAACGTCAAAATTGTTGCCGAAAATAGTCTTTCCTGGTATTATAGGATACAACTGGTTTAAATCACCTCCATCGACCCGTTTGATTCGTTTACATAAAGCCAAAATAGAATAATCTTTGTTAAGACGATACAAAAATATTCCAAAAAGGAAAATTAGTCCTATTAAGGCTATCATTCTTATTTTTTTGTTTTATTTTTATTTGCACTTAATTTCTATAAAAAAAAAACTGTCACTCATGATTCACAAAACAACAAAACCCGACTGAGAAAATTTTGGCGTGCTCTCAGCGTGTATGTTATAAGGGAGAGATCTGATAACAGACTAAATAATAACTAAAAATGAATGCGAAGCTTGTCACTTGTAGAATACGAGCAGATACAGAAAATTTATAAATCTATATTAAAGTAAATTGTAATTGTTGGGTATTAAATGTGTTTATCATGGATCGGTGAATTATTATTAAATATAAATAATCTGGAATTAATAAATACTGGATTGCAATAATAAACCTAGACTATTAATTTAATCTAGTCACTTGAATTTTGGATGCAATGTTTTTTGATAAAGTTAGTTAATCATTGCATGTAGACCTATGTATGTATCAGGTGTTTTGCATTTTATTGTAAGTCAATGCAATTTTTTGAAAATTTATAAAATGTGAAAAGTTTCATTCCATCAATTGAGGCTTCGGAATTTGAGGCTTTGTTTATCAGTTATTGCGTTTTATTGTGCCTGGATGATTATGACCTTAAGATAAAAAAAGTCGATTTATGCTACTTGGATTGTATATGAATCCCTAATTGATATGCGTAGTAAGTTATTTGAGTTTTGATTGTTTTTTGGGAAATTTGGATGCGGCTTATAGGTATTATTTCAAAAGGAGGTATTTCTTTGTTTAAGAATATTTTTGCAAGCTTTTGTCTTTTTTTTTTTTATTAAAGACAAGGTAGATAGATAATCATTAAAGATTTTCATTCAAATAATCATTGTTTCGCCTCAAATTTGGTTATGTTTGTTTATTTTTCATCAAATCTGTATAACTTCTCTTTACAATAAAATTTGCATCTTACAATATTTGTGTTGATATTTTGTATTTATACTGAACCACAAAAGGCTTTTGTTAGAATATGTAAGATGTGTTTATTAATGAAGTAATAATCATGTCGATTATGGAATTCGTAATAGTATATATTCGCAGAGCCTTCCTTTCCTTTCTTTTAATAGTTTCGAAAATATTTTTTTTTTTTAAATTGGTTTTGAAATAAGAAAGTTTTTTGAATTGTTTAATATTTTTCTTTCAATGGTGTTTTTTTACTTCCGATTATAGCAGTGGCAGATTAATCACTAGGCTCGTGAAGCTCGAGCCTAGGACGGCTCGTTGTATGTTATTTTATTTTAATCTCAAAAAAATAAAGTAATAAAAAAGCAAAAGATTAATCACATTCAAATGGGGTATTTGAAAATACGAAATTTAAATCTCTGACCTGATTTTCCGCCATTTTGAGTGAGCGGTTCAAAAACACGACGTGGTGACAAATCGCCAGATAAGAAATATTGGCTACTTCTTTCTTGTTATATCTTGCATGTTACATAATTACGCAATATACGTAAGGCCCTGGCCACGTAATAAGCGGCAAGGCTGCAAAGTGTCAGAGCGACAAGTTTAAGCGTCAGCTGGCCATTTAATGAGCGACAATTCCTGAGCGGCTGAGCTGTTAGTTGGGAAAATGACTTTGCCCTAAAATTATTTTTCGTTAAAAAAAAATTTAATGTGCGAAATCGCACGTGGTTGCTCTTATTTTCGATCACATCGTAAGCACAAGATTCTTAGTAGAAACGGTTGAATATATTTTTAAGTCGATCTTTTTACAATTTGTTTTAAATACAAAATTTCTTTGATTATTTTGTCTAAAAAAAACATTGGTATGGCAATTTATAGTACATTTTAAAGTAAGCTGAAAAATAAAATTCCTAAAAAAAAAATTGTTAACAATTTTCGAAGTGTTTTTTTTTTAAATGCAAAAATGTTGGTATCCAATATTATTTAGAATTCGAAGGATCTCCCATATAAATTTTTTTTATCAAAATCCGTCCAGCCGTTAATGAGAAAGCCAAACAAAATTTTTAGACCAAAATGTAGATTTTTCTTAAATCCAAATCGTTAAAGCCGTTTCGTGATAACTAAGATGTTAGTAAAAATTTTATGACAGGTACCGTTAGTTTTGGGGCTATAAACACGATTCAAAAATATATTTTATATAGTCACCTTAAACGCAACATGAATATATTTGTATCGTGATGTTTGCAGTTGTTTGTTAGTAGTTACTAGTTTTAGCGGGCATAGTGCGTACAACCACAATTACTACATTACTTCGTCGAGGTCTATAAATTATTCGTTAGTATATGTAAATTATAATTTATATTGCGATATATTATATAGTATTTTATATTAATCGTTACATTAACGACAATTCGCTAATACCACTTACTCCACGTTTTATTCAAAAATAAATAAGTAGATTATTGTTGTAAAATATCATTTTAAAAAGTATTAAAATACTAAAAATACTTACGAAAATACACAAAGTTGTATTTGGAGAAAACAACAAAATGCATTAATATATACACCATTTAATTTAAGGATAAAAGCATTCAACTTATTATATATTTCTTACTTGGTCTTATTATTAAATTAATTGCAATAGACTATACGCAATAAACTTTTGCAGTATAAAAATATTTTAATGGTTCCCAGTTTTAAAATTTAATTGGTTCTTCTTGGAAATATAAGGAAAAATATATTTTTACCATACTAGTAAGCACTTAGAGCTGATTTAACAAATATGCAGTTAGTTGCCAAAGGATTAAACTTACTTCACTGTTAAACAACCGGATAACAACACCGAATTTTTCAATCAAGAAAAAGCAATCTATAGAATATTTTAATTTCAACGTCACTTTTATTTCCAGTGTCGAACTTTTCATAGAATAATTTTTCTTTAACGTTTATTTCAAAGTATGTAATAATTTTTCAAAGTGCTTTTGACACAGAAAATATCTATTTATGTTATTCCTCAGAACAACTCCTTATTCCGTTCTAAAATGAGCATATACCTTTATTCCATAGAAAATAGATTTATTTCTAGGATTAAGTTCTATCTGACCTTTGAAAAACTGATTTTTGCTCTATCTGGAGAATATTTACTAACTGACTGCTTATCTGTCTATTTAAAAATTGGCCCTTAGTAATGTAATTTTGCTTACAAAAATTCTATAAAATTTATAAAAAACAATGACCTGTGACACCTTTTCGGACATACCGCCGTATTCAAATCCCTCAAAAAAGACAACCGTGTCTTCATCTCGTAACCATTGTTGAATTCTATATCAATTTACCAATACGTACGTGCGTTGCGCCAATTTAGTTTTAAAATCATTCAAATATAATTTTGTTAGTAGGTTTTGAAAACTGTGTTAATTTCGTGAGTTGTTTGTGAAATGTAAAGTATTGTTATGTGCCCTTTAAAAAAAATGTCTAAAAACGGTACTTTCCGTAGGACCGTTTTTTTGCTTTCGACTGTCTCATAAATGGTTCAACCAATTCCTTCGAAATTTCACACATATAAATAAAAGCAAAATGTTTTAATTTATATTTTGAAAACTTATATGTATTTGCTCAATACCTATGAATTGTAGTTTTTGAATATTTTTTGAAAAATGTTCTCAAAAAGTTAAAAAAAAAACTTTTTTTCTCAAAAACCGCTTCACAGATTTTTGAATTTTTTTTCTCATAAATTCAAATTTAACCAAGAAATAAAATGGCGTACTTTTTTGAGCTCAAATTAGTTTATTTATTTATTTTAGAATTTTGAATTATTTTTTCTTTGATTAAGTTGATTTAATTTTTGGTATTTAAGTTTATATTATTAAATATTTAAGATTGTCTTACCATTTTTGCTTAGAAAAAAATTAAAGAAATTTTGTATATATAAAAAATTAAGTAAGAAACGACTTTAAAAATATATTTAGATTTTTAACAAAAATATTTTGCATACGATGTGATCGAATGAATGCGATCCATGAATTTGATTTTATTTTTAATAAAATCAAATTCATCAAAATAATTGAACTAACATTATGCAACTAGTTAAAAAATAAAAGACTTCTTATACCTAATTAGTTGAAGTTCACAGCTTTAAATTTCTGTTGTTGTGTACAAAAGTAGGTTACTTCTTTCCCGCATAAAAACAAATTTACTCTAATAAAGTTTATTTATTTTCAACTAAAAGTATTAGATTACCGTAATGATGAGGGAAAAGAAAATATTAACGTACATTTAGTTATTCGGCATTATGGCATTAAGCAATTTCTTTCTTTTTTATTAGTTATCAGAACTAGAATTCTCCGTTTCGTTAAAAAAAAATCGGAAAGTATTTCCTCTTTTTTCATTGCGATGACGAAAAGTCCTTAAAATTCTGCCAATGCGTTCCTATGGCGTTGATAAGGTCATCGAAATTGTCAAATCGGTGACCTAAAAATTATGGCCTTTTCGATTGGTCGTCCGGAAGGCTTTCTAATGCTTCTGAAACTGTTCGATTGATATCAAATGACAGTTCTTCTTCTGGATTGAAGAGAAATTTACCTCTGGATTTGCAGTCAGTATCAAAGCCAGACCAGATTCACGCAAACACTCACATCCACTATGTCAAACTCGAATTAAATATCAACAACAATGTCGTGTAAGGATAAGCGATATTGAAAAACATTGCTGTTTACATCGAAAACAACAACATCGATGTCAGGAATTATCGAATATCGATGTTTCTCAACTTCGATGTTTTTTTAATGCAGTTTTTGAAAAATAATAGCACGTTCAAAAATCGTTTAAAAACTTAGTATAATTTAAATTTAAAATACCTGCATTGATTTTTATTATTTTGTATTTATTTTTCCCTCTTCGTGTATATGAGCTACATACATATATCGAACTAAGCGGTAATTTCATACAATTTCACGTAAATAGTTGTGAAGCTGAATGGCAGTTCCGTCGAGTGGGGCCTAATCTTTATACGCATGAGTTAATTGACAAAAGATTTCACCTTATTTTAAGTCGATGTTTTTAATATGCATTTACATCGATGCTGCGATGCTTCATATGCTTCAACATCGATGTTAAAACCACCGATATTTTGTTCGTCTAACTTATGTGACTACGTGTGCACTTGCTTAATCTTGTTGAAACCAAATCTTGCTGAAAGGGATACGTCTTCGGTGAAGTTCTGGGTAAAAAAACTGCTTCAACATCTTTAAATAACGGTCCCCATTCACACTTTGTTTTACACCGTTTTCTTCAAAGAAGTATGGCCCGACAATACACCTTGATGAAACTGCCCACCACACAGTGACTCGTTCTGGGTGCAGTTCCTTCTCATGGAGCATTTCTGGATTAGATTCACTCCATATACGGAAATTTTGCTTGTTAACATTGCTGATTAAGTCAAAATGTGCCTCATCAGACATGAACAAACAATTTAAATGTCTTGTCTTTTTCGGCCATTGCAATCATTTTTCGGAAAAATTCCAGGCGAACAGGCAAATCCTGAGGGTTTAACTTGCTTGCAATTTGGACTTTGTACGGAAACAAGTTTAAATCATCATGACGTATCCGTTGCTAACACCAATTTGGCCCGATAAGTTTCGAGTCGAAACACTTGGATTTGCCTGTATTGCCGATGCAACAGCCACGATTGTATCCTGAACCTGAACATTATGATGATACGGTCTTCGTTCGATGCTTCCAGATTCGGCAAACATGTTCACCAGCCTCATAATGGTCCATCTACTCGGGGGAGTACCGCCAAACTCCAGCCTAAATTCCCTTTGGACGGAAATGACGGACTGCAAAGAATGGTATCGCTGCACTATCCAAATCCTTTTTTTAGTATGCTTGGGCATTTATTTTGATAAATCTAAATAGTGTGCCACCCTGTATAATTAGGTAGAAATGAATGGATGATATACATACTAAAATCTTTTTGGATTGCTTAGTTGTTATAGTTTGAGCGAAAACAAAGATGCCATTTGGATTCCTGGATAAATAAGAATATGTATATAAAAAAAATCAAAAATGTTGAGAGGGTTTTCTAAAAAAATATTTTTTTATGTATAAAATTTTAAAAACATTTTTAGAAAAAAAAATTGAAACGCTTTTTTAAGTTTATATATTAATATAATTTTAAAAAAATCGGTGATTGATTTTCGAAAAATCGATTTTTTCAAAAAAAAAATGAAAATTGAAAATTTGAGTATGCAGTTTTAATAAAAACTTAAGGGAGCATTTGCATAAAAAAAATAATTTTAATCAGTTTGTCCAATATTGAGAAAGTCCAAAATATTAAAAACGGTTCTATGGGAAGTACCGTTAATAAGTACACAAAATAAAATATTTTCAAGAAAAAATAATTTTAAATTTTACATTCACATGAACATTTAAAATCTCTAAAAAATTGCATTCCAAAATTTCAAAAGACTTGTTTTCAAAAAACGAAAAATAAAAAACAGGATTTCATCAATTTTCGAGATACTTTTTTATAAAATTTTCATTGATCCGTGGCATCTAATGGCGTTCTTCGTTGTTCCGAAAAACTGATTAAAGTGATGGTTTTGGCAGTTCAAATAAGTTTAAAAAACCATTTTTCTCACCTATACATCATTCACTTTCATTATATAGATGTATGTACTTGTACATATTTACATTATTACCCTCCTAATTTACATAATTAAAATCCATTTAAATATACATTTGTAGGTACCTATTTAATAATTCCTTGAATCATGCATTCGACAATTCATTATACCATATTAAGAATCAAGTTAATATTACCTACATGGGCTTTAAATCTGCATGGTATAACTATAATAGACTAGCTACCTACCAACAGCGTCAGTGAGTAACACTAAAGTTGTAAGCTACAATAGCAAGTTTGTACGATCCAGTCGTGCATTTTATTAATAAATATATAAGCTGTTCTCCTGAAAAGTTTCTCACTTTTACTAAAAAAATGTAAGTAAAAGTTTTTTGCATTCTTTGCTCAATTATATTTTGGATCACTTCTAAATTTCCACCTATATCTGCAATCTTGTATTCCCCTAACGTCAATTGATCAATTTTAACAAATTTCGATTTCCAATTTGAAAAAAAATCAATTGCTATTGAATCAATTCTGTTTTACATTTATTTTGACAATTTTCGTATTTTGTTCAATTTTAATTGGTAGTTATAAATGAAATGAGTTTGGTGGAAAAAAATCATCTTTTTATTTAGATCTACAAAAAAAAAAACAATCTGGAATGGGTGGAAATATTGATTTAGGTAGAATCGCACTGGGTGGAACTGCACTATAGAGGAACTGCTCGACACTGCGCTGCAAAATATTTATTCGTATAAAATTCTATGAGCTATA
Organism: Philhelius pedissequus; assembly: GCA_910595825.1. Classification (NCBI taxonomy): domain Eukaryota; kingdom Metazoa; phylum Arthropoda; class Insecta; order Diptera; family Syrphidae; genus Philhelius; species Philhelius pedissequus. The sequence continues at coordinate 34,883,681 of OU343160.1, forward strand.
CCGCACTAAGCGCCAACTGAACTTCACAAAATGTGCTTTTTGTTCACTGTTTAAAAGACGTTAACCATGGACGGACTTCGCTTCACTACATGGACTGGGCGTACATTTTTGTGATCCCATTGTTTTTTTTACATGTACATGGAAATGGCAAAATGTTAACTATTTGTTCCTTACTCTGCTTATGTTAAGTGAAGTCTAATGAGTAAATATTTAATTGAATGCAAAACATACTCAGAAAATAAATTTGTAAGTTGAACTGAAAAATAAATCTCTAGGTATCGATCCACTCAGAAAATAAGTAAGAGCATGAAATATAAAGGGGAAATATAAGGGTAGTGAACAATTTAAACTAGGTGTGTAGTGTGCGTTCAAACCAAGAAACGTTGAAAGGAAACAAACAAATCTCCAGCAATTTTGTAGCTTCGTGTGAAAGTCATAGACGATTTTTAAAGCAATACACAAATTTTCCTGTGTAAAAAGGGACTGGACCATAGTCTATGAACAAGCCCATACACTTCTTGAATGAAAGATAATAAGATTACGACACTTCTCTGTTCTTATTATTTTATGACGACACCATAGATCAAAAATCTGGAAATTGTTGTTGTGTTGTTTGTGGATTAATGGATTTCGAAATCTGGTGACGTCAATAAAATAAGACAAAAAAAGTGTCGTAAATTGTTTTCATTAGCCGTGTTTTTTTTGGGAAATTTATCCAAAGTAAGGTTATCCGTCGTAGCATTTTACATTCAATTCGCTACGGTCGATAAAAAGCTAAAGTAGAAGCTACGGTGGATGGCTGGTTGACGTTCATTCGAGGCTCGAATTTGGTTTTGTTAGTTGAATTGAATTGAATTGAATTTATTGAGTCTTTTCTTTCTAAAACTATTACATGTTTGTCTTATTCTAATTCTAATTCTAGCAGTAGGTAGAGTGAGAAAATAAAAGTGGCTATAGCGTATGGCCTTCTTTTCGATTTGGTTATTTGGATAGCCTCATGGCATACTGTATGTATATATATTATAAGATAGAACTGCTTTTGCTCATAAGCATATATATCGCTTGAGACGGTTGTCTCTTATTTACAAATTAAATCTTACAAACTAAAATATGGACGATTAATACGCCTGCGTATTGCGAAAGGGATGAATCTCGTAGAGTAGTTATATTGAATTTGAGTATTTTCTTTTTAATTATTTCATTTTGGTTTGGATAACTAGCGAGGGTTATTCATTATTATTATAGATTATACAAAAGACATAGTTCTTAGTATTATTTGTACATATTTAGATATATGTGTTTAAGTGTTTTGATTGTTTTCTTTTAATTTAAGTAGATTTGCCGATAAGGCTTTGAATTTATAAGTTACATGTATGACGGGATCGAAGTCTTATTTAATAATAAATACTTACAGTTAAGTACAGAGAGTTACAATAGTGATAAATAACGATACTATAATGGACATAGTTTGATTTTTACAATATGACATATTTATTGATATCTTATTCTATGGGGATAAATACTGTCCCCCAACCTTCTTGAGAGAGTATTGATTCTGTTGCGTTCGGTTATTTACGAAGTGAGTTTCAGTGGTAAGGTGTTTAAATGCAAAATAATCTTTTTCTTGTTGCTTTAGCCACGATTTTGGTCAGGTGAAGTAATGTTGTAAAACCGCGGGGGAGTAATGTTGGTATTGTTAATGGTCTCTGAGGAAATCCCGATAGGTGATAAGTATTTAACGTTGTCCCAAGTGTACTCCGACTGGGAGGTGAAAATTTCTTTCACTAAGTCGTTGTCCGAATGGTGGATATTAGATATGGTTTTCTTCATCATAAGGAGAACATATCTTAAGAACGGAATGGTGTTAGTATCAGCTAGTAAGTGTTTGTTAGAAAATCTTTTGGTACTATGTTCATAGTTGATATTGGCACAGAGTCTCAGGATTTTTCTCTCAAAAGCTTCCAGTTCTTTGGCGGCCGTGGGTGAGATGGAAAACCAGATGGGGAACGCGTAAGTCATAATTGGTCTTATCAGGGTTTTATAGAAGAGAAGTTTCGATTTCTTATTTAGGGCCTTATGTTTCAGATAGGGCATGAGCAAATTGGAGATTTTCCTGGCTTTATTCAGGGTAGTCCTGGCATGCATATTGAACTTGAGTAAGTTGTTGAAGTTGACACCTAAATACTTGAGTTTCTGCTTGGGGAGGATGGTATTATTGCCAATTTTGATTTTAAGGTTTTTGCTTTCATTTACAGCGCCCGCCGGACCTTTTCCGCTAGCATTTCTGAAGCATATTAACTCTGTCTTTGGAATGTTTAATTTAATACCCCAGGTTTTGTAGTATTCATTTATAACGTTGAGGTGTCGTTCTAACGTGAGTGAGGCAGCAATCGGCGATTTGTGGCTGGCGTATACAATGGTATCGTCCGCATATAGTAGACCGGTAGATGTGGAGTTGTTTACAGCGAGGTTATGAGGGAAATCATGGAGGAAAATGTTGAAGAGCAGCGGGCCCAGGATAGAGCCCTGAGGGACTCCACTATTGCACTCGCAAGTTTGGGACTTAGTACCCTGTAACTGGACGAAAAAGGTCCTGTTTCTAAGGAAGCTCTCTAAGATATTAATAATATAACGAGGAATTTCAAGTGATAGGAGTTTATATATAATGCCATCCCTCCAGACGCAGTCGAACGCTTTTTCAACGTCCAGTGAACAGGCCACTGTGCAGCGTTTATTACCAAGGTTCAGAACCACGTCATTCTGAAGTTTAAGTAGGGCGTGCAGGGTTGAGAGCCCTTTACGAAAGCCGAATTGATAATCTGAGATAGGGTCCACCGGAATTTCGGTAGGGGAATTAATTTTGTTGAGAATGACGCGCTCAAGAATCTTGCCAACATTGGATAGGAGGGATATCGGCCTAAAATTATTAATCTCGAAGTTTTCCTGGTTTTTAGGGATAGGGAGGATTCTTGCTTCCTTCCAGATGGTCGGGAAGTAACCGTTGTTGATGCAGTTGTTGAAGATCACAGTTAAAAACCTGATTGCCATCCTCGAAAGTTTTTTGAGAACAAAGTTTGCTATTTCGACTGGACCTGTAGATTTTTTGGGTTTAATTAGATCTAGAATTTTTTCGATATCTATCGCGGAGATGAAGAATGCCGATGCATTTGGATTCAAGGCTGAATTTCCAGGGTCAAAAACGAAAATGTGCTCAGGTTTGGATTGTCTCATTTCTATCACGGCGGAAGTGACTCTGTGCGTGACACTGGGGGATGAATTGGGGATTACCTCCCGATATATGTCTTTAAAATGGTTTTCAAAAGCCGCGACTATCGCCGTTTCACTGTTTATGGTCACGTTATTAACCAATACTTTATTGCACGTTAATCTTTTACGGCTGCCGATTAGTTTAAAGATTTCTTTAAAGGCTTGGGGACCCGGTCTGATCCTAGCCAACCTATCACTAAGTTGTTTATTGATCCAAATCCTGACTTTGTCTCTGATAATGTTATTCAGAAGCGAGATTCTGGTGGCTAGTTCTCTATATGGCGGATTGATTCTGTTGAGCGAACTGTGAAATATTGATTTGAGTCTCCTTTGCCAGTCACGCTTAATAGCGAACAATTTTGTTATATCGGCTGGGAGGTTACGATATTTTTTGTAGGAGATGGTGATTCGAGATGAGTTGTTATTGAGCGTGGCGTTCAATGTTGAATTGAAATTTAATATATGCGCATCAATTTCTGAATTGTTGAGATTAGAAAGGTGATTGGGGAATTGATTACGGAGCGCATAGTCAAGATCGTCTTTGAAGAGGTTCCAGTCTGTGTTTCTGAATGACCTAGAGAACTGCGGGCCACAAAGGGTGATTTCAGCGTCAGCGACGTTGATTTTCAGAAGGACGGGGCAGTGTTCTGTGAATGTAGGAAGAGCTTCCACAGAGAAGTTTGGATCAATAAAGTTGATCAAATGGCTGGAAATGAGAAAATGATCGAGGAAAGACGGACCTCGCGGAAAAGTGGGAGTAGGCGATGTTATATTAGTTATTGACGGTGAGCAGGAATTGTACCAGTTAATGAGGGTATTGCCGTTGATGTTTTGGCAAGAATCACCCCATCTTGTGCTTCTGGCATTTAAGTCGCCACCTATAATAGTACCTTGGAAGGAAGCAGAGAGCGTTTCTATTTTATTTAGTTCCGTGGCCATTAGTGTCGGTGGGCAACTAGTGGGGAAGTAGACAGAGCCAAGGAGGATTTTTTTATTCTGATTATTTATTTTAAGAGTGATGGAGATGAAAATCGATGGTAAAATGGAGGAGCTGAAGTCCACGATGTCATACGGGATATTTCTTTTAATAAACAGGGCCACACCCTGCAAATCATCGTTTCTAAGCACATTGAATTCATCAATGAACACCTTATGCCTTGAATTTAAGTGTGATTCTTGTATGAAACCCACTGAACAATTATTAGCTTGGAGGATTTTCATAAGTTCAATCCTCCTGGCCTGATTAATTAAGGACGTAATGTTGAAGGTCAATAAGTTTAGTCTCATTGTTTGGAACATACTAGGAGCTGATTCACCAGATCCAGATATGCTAATCGCTTGCTGATTAAGGACTCAAACCTCCCCAGGTTTGACATGAAGTTCTCGATTTTAGAAACGAGGTCATTCATTGTTATTCCGAAGAGGTCTTTGGAAAGGTTAATGAATTCATTGATGGGATTAGCGCTCGGAGTATTATCTATTTTATTAGTATAAAGATCGTTTTGTGTATTCATTTTATGAACTTGGGAACCACCCAGGTGGCTGGAATACGATACCCCAGGGGTAACAAGGTTGCCACTGGCTATTGCTTTAGAAAGCGTTTTAGCTTTAGTGATTTTTTCATTGGCTTCGCGAATTTTTAGCCTCCTATTGGCCTCGTAAGTCTTATATGTTTGGCAGCCCTTGTAATTGGCAGGGTGGCTGTCACCGCAGTTGACGCATGCGGCTTTAGTGCCTTCTTGTTTACGGATTGGGCAGCAACCCGGGTCATGAACATTTGTGCATTTGACGCACTTGTATTTGTTGGCACAATTTTTGGCTAGATGCCCGAACCGCTGGCACCGCCTACATTGTAGCGCGCCCTTGTTGCCCCTGGGTCGTTCCCAGTAAACCCGAGAGTTGAAAAGATAGCGAATTTTAATGAGCTCATCAGGGCTCACGCCCGGTTGAAGGCGTACTAAGAATAAATTATAACGGACTCCAGCTGCCCTGGAGCGAATGGTTTCAAACACCGATACATTATCAACGTTAGGTACTTTAATTTTTAATTCGTTAAGAATTTCTGTGTCGGTAAAATCAGACGTGAGTCCCCTAAGGACAACGTTAGCAGTGCGGTCTTCCTTTAACGTGAAGGAATGCGCCTCAATATTTTCAGTGTTCCTCAGGAGGGTCATAAGTTCCCGGTGAACTTTGCCGTTATCTATGAACAGTCTACTTGAATTACCGCGGTTGATTATTTTGTAATTAAAATTCACCGATTTTTCGCGAAATTCACTAATTAGTTGCTTAATATTAACATTTCTCAAGAAAATAGGGGGGCAGTACTTACCCCGCGAGCTATGAAGCTCCGATTGTGCCCTGTCATCAGAGGCACCAGCTTCTTTATTTGGTCCGGCGTTGGCCGAGTCGTCGTGCTTGGGCGAGTTGTTCTCTTCCGTTTCTACAGCAGTGGTGGAATTATTTAGAGTTGGTTGTGCCATTTGGGAGGCAATGATAGGGTCCATAAGGGTTTTTTTCTTTTTGGACGGGACGATTTTGATGTCCAAGTCAAGCAGTGAAAATTTATTATAATTAGTTGCGCATTCATCCATGCGTTCTTGAGTTTTTCCTTTGGCGAAAGTAGATTTTTTCGGAGGGATTAGCCAATTATCCGCATCTTTTTCCTGCTCCGTGGGATCAGGAGGGCGTTTACGTGGACCAATTTCGGGGTTGGTATTGCTGAGCGCAAGCAATTGTTGGGCAGCGTCAAGTTTATTATTATCCAGCCTCTTATCATTGTTTTCCCCGTTCGGAGAAATCATGATGGTGGGAGGTTATGCAAGGCACGTTGCGGATTCGTGTGATGTGTTTTGAATCCTTAAATTGCCAGCAGATGTTAGGGCATCCGAGTTTGAAAGTGGTGGGAAACCACGTAGCGCAGAATCGGTGTTAATTTGTGTGTTTTATTTTTGTGTACACGGAGGTATAAAAGCCGGTAATCAAGCATTAAGTTTTCCCAGCGATTACCACAATGGCCGCCACTGAGAAAATGGAAAGTACCCTCAGATATAGTACTATGTTGCTTTTAATTTCTTTCTTTAAAGTTGATGCCGGATAAAGGCGAGATATGGCAAAAGGACTCTAGTAATTGTTTAGCTTATACTTTAATAATTTAATTTTACTTTTTACACAGAGACAATTTCCGTCAAAAGAAATTACGTTTCACAATTTTATAAAATGGCGGACCGGCAAATAAGTACCTCCTTGCTGTTTGATGATCGACCCACCAGTCGGTTTTGTTAGTTTTGTTGGTAGGATTGATAATTGGATTGAATCTCGATGGATGTGTTCATGGAGTGTTATAATCATTATTTTCATTCGTAATACAACGTTTTCACCTACCACTTAATCCATATTTAAGTGGATTAACCATAAATCATCTTTGAAATCTTCTAAATCTTGAAGATTTCACATACAAATTTTAATCTCCTTAAATGAAGATTAGAAATTAATTTCATTGAAATCTTCTTCGAAGTAGAAGATTCTCAAAATAAACAAACCTTATTTCATAGAAAGCGCCTATTCTAATGTTATATTTTCTCCATTGATATTCAAAAAAAAAAAACTGTCGAACATTATTTAATTTGTTTTCGTCGGGTATAATTTGTCGTTGCCTTCAAATTCTGTTTTTCTTTGTAAATTAGTATAAAAATAAAAAAATGCAATAAAGCTCCAAAGACCAAAGCGGTCGGTGCCTCGAATTTGTAATGGAAAATGTTTTGCCTACAGTAATACTTTGAAGTTTTTCTTTCCCAAATATATAAAAACGAAAACCGTGCTGCAAGATGCTTTTTATTCACTGTTTAATAGACGTTGACCATGGACGGACTTCGCTACACTACATGGACTGGGCGTACATTTTTGTGATCCCATTGTTTTTTTACATGTACATGGAAATGGCTAAATGTTAACGATTTGTTCCTTACCCCCCTTATGTTAAGTGCAGTCTGATGAGTGAATATTGAATTGAAAGCAAAACATACTCAGAAAATAAATTTGAAAATTGACTTGAAAAATAAAACTCAAGCTATCGATCTACTCAGAAAATAAATAAAAGCATGAAATATAAATGGGAGTGGACAATTTAAACTCCGTTTTGTAGTGTGTGTTCAAAACCAAGAAACATTAAAAGGAAACAAGCAACTCTCTGGCAATTTTGTTTTGTCATGTGAAAGGCATAGACGACTTTTAAATCAATACAAAAATTGCCCTCTGTAAAAAGGGACTTGACCATAATCTATGAACAAATCCACTCACTTATCTTTTCATTTCTATTGGTGCAAACTGAATGTTCGACTTTAAAATTACAAATGCAGAAAAAATGAAAATAAGAAAAAGGTTTGAAACATAAATTAAATATTGGTACGTTTTTCTACTTTCTATTTTATATGAATAATTGTTCATAATTTTGATATTTTCTTAATTTTACTTTGCAAAAGACTCTTTCATTACTTGTGAATGCTGTGCAGGGGTACCATTTTTACAAAAATAAAAAAGCTACGGTCGAAGCGTTTTTTGGGATATACTTACGGTACAATGGATATATATCCAATAAAACACAGCTATTGATTCATGAATTCAATTATCATTCCCTTTCCATTGATGGAAAATGAATGTTCGAATTTAAAATTGCAAATGGAGAAAAAGGCAAACAAAAAATGGTTTTCAAACATTAATTAATATTACTACGTTTTTCTACTTTCAATTTTATAAAATTAAAAGTAAATTATTGCTCATAATTTTGTTATTTTCTTAATTATTCATTGCACTAAACTCTCTCATTGTTTGTGATAGTTGTGCAGGGGTACAATTCTTACAATACTAAAAGAAAGACTATGGTCAATGCGTTTATTTTTGGGAATTACTTCTTTACAATGGATAGATGCCGAATAAAACACGGCTATAATAAAAAAAAAAGTACACTTAAATTTTAAATTCACCATATGGTATGGAGTTGCCTTTACTATTTTTATATTAATATCGAGACTCGTTTGTGAGAATTGTCAAAAATGTCATCTGAAATCTGACATCTAGAATTCTCGATTCTTTTCTCCCAAAATCGCGCTGATAAGCATGGCTGCCGCTACACGGGGTCTTGTTAGTTTTTCCAAAAATTCAAGAATTTTTCAATGCGGAAAGTTACATGCTCTACCAAATCGAAAACTAACATCATCGTCAACATGTTCCAATCGCTTTGACTACCCAATTCAGCATGTCTTCACCGGAAAACATCTCGCAAAGTCGTGTAAGTTCAATGCGGGTTTTTTCTCAATCAATCAAAAGTTACATCATTTCAAACCAAACTACCTCCGCAGTGTTTAGTTGAATTTTAAAATATAAAATCAAACATTATGTTTGCAGGTTTCACTAAAGAATTTATATGTATCCAAATTTACAAGGCAAAGTTTCAAGAAAAATATTTTTTTTTTGGTTTGCAGTGTTATCATCGAATGGCAATCGGCCAATAACAACAGTGGTTAGGTCGTTCCATCGATCTGGCAGGTTAAATAAGACAGACTACTACCAGACACTAGGTGTACCGAAGAACGCTTCTGCAAAGGACATCAAGAAAGCTTACTATCAACTTGCCAAAAAGTATCATCCAGACACAAACAAGGATGATCCAGACTCTGGTAAAAAGTTCCAAGAAGTATCCGAGGCTTATGAAGTTCTAAGCGACGAACAAAAGCGCCGAGAATACGATACCTATGGCCAAACTTCCGAGGACATGAACCGCGCTGGTTACGGTGCGGACCCTCGAGGACCACAAGGCTTCTCACAAAGTTGGCAGTTTCGCTCGACAATTGATCCGGAAGAGCTATTCCGCAAGATATTCGGAGAGGCTAATTTCCGTTCGAACAATTTCGAGGACTTTGCTGAATCACAATATGGTTTTGGCTCGGCCCATGAATTGGTCATGGATCTGACATTTGCCCAGGCTGCTAGAGGTGTAAACAAGGATGTTAATGTCAATATCGTAGATACATGCCCCAAGTGCAATGGCACCAAGTGTGAACCAGGCACAAAACCAGGAAGGTGTCAGTATTGCAATGGTACTGGTATGGAGACGATATCAACTGGACCATTTGTAATGAGATCGACATGTCGTTATTGCCAGGGAACCAGACAATTTATAAAATATCCTTGTGTGGAATGTGAAGGAAAGGGACAAGCCGTAAGAATCGAAGAAATTTAGCTTTAGGGAAAAACATTCATGGTATTTTTAATTTTAGGTTCAAAGGAAAAAAGTAACTGTTCCCGTACCTGCTGGCGTTGAACACGGACAAACTGTCCGGTTATCAGTTGGACGCAAAGAGATTTTTATTACTTTCAGGTAAGTTTTTAAAAATTATTTTTACATGAATATAAATAACTAAGCATATTCCTTTTGGCTGTTCCAAGTAGATTTATGTTTTCTTTGTTTGTTCTTATTATTGAAGCAGTAGACACCGAAAACACGTAGTCCTATATTACATAATTATTTCCGCAATCAATTTTGACCTAAATAAGTGAGGATACTTCTCCAAAAAATCGACTACAATTATCAATTTAATTTAATCGCACTGAGTATTTAAAATTGAATTAATTATTTTATTTATGATTTCACCTTGTGTTTTGTATTGGATTTTCCGTTTCGCATTATTTGTTTGCAGAAAATGAAACCCCACGATGCGCTGTACATTTTATTTAACCCCAGGAGCGTAATGGGTACTAGGCCCATTTTGTTATTTGGATGTTGTTTTTCAAATACCAACATTATCAGACCTAACGTCGGGTATCCGAAACGAATGTCAATTTCGATCGAATGCCAGTTTCAGAACAAAATAAAATAAGGCTTACAACCGCGTTTTATTGAATTGACAAAATCGGTTTTGTCGAAAAACTCGTAACTCCATCCGGATATCTTTTGGTTGCATTGCGCGCTACATCAACGTCAACTTTTATCGACAACAATTCTAAGATTGCTGCCGTATTACACACAAACTTATTTGTAATTCCAAACATCCGTTTCAAATCGATTTCAGATCGTTTTTACATGCCATTTAGGTACTATAAGGCAAATTATGTATTCGTAAAAAAATTCTAACAATCAAACATGCTACATCCAAAACGACTGAACCGATTTTCTTTAAACCCCGTATTTAAGCCTTTTAGGTGATTGTCTAAAAAAATAGATTTTTTAATCGTTTTTTAGGCCCAAAACTAACTGAACCTCCCAAATTTACGAAATTTTGTATATTAAAAATTAAGTACAAAATTGAGTTGTTTCTACAAAGAATCTTGTGCTAAAGATGTGATCGAACATAAAAGCAAGTACGTAATATCCAGTCTGGCATTTTATTTTTTTGGAAACTCAAAATTTCGAAAACGACTTAATATATTTTTTTCGAAACTTCGTATTTGGTATTTTTTTGACATTATCTTGAATAGTTGAAAATACTATTTTAACAAATGTTAAATAAACCGTTAAGAAAAAAATATATTCCCAAAACGGCTCCAAGGATTTTTATAAAAAAAAAACGTGTGTGTTCTTAAATTAGTACAGGCCACTTTTAAGTATAAAAATATTTAATTTTCCGTACTTATTAACGGAACTTCCCATAAAACAACTTTACATATTTTCGACTTTCTCACTATTGCATGGACCAATTTAAATTTTTTTAATGCAAATTGTTATTTTTTATGCAAATGATCCCTAGATCCAGTCACTGAATTTTTTTTGAAATTTGAATTTTATATATGTATATGGCGTTACATTTTTTTTCTAAAATTGTTTTTAAAATTTTATACATAAAAATTTATTTTTTTAAAAAACCGCTCCTACGATTTTGGACATTTTTTTATATATTATTATTTATCCAGGAATTCAAATGACATCTTTGTTTTTCCTCAAACTATAACAAATAAGCAAATATAAAAACATTTAATTATGTGTATTATCTACCCAATTTCTAGCTAATTTTATTATTATTCCCTTTTTACGCTTTTTACGTACGTCACTAAATACTAGATACAATGTAGGCCCTCATACATTTTAATAAATACCGAGGCGTCTTTAAAATTCACATTAATATTATGTATGCATATTGCACCTAAAATATAAATTTATATGCATATGGCTACCTACCCTCTTACATACTTAATTTTCTTTATTATGTGTCCATGTTTACATACTTAGGTTCCATCTATATATACTCTGTCCCCGGATAAATAGGCAGTGTAGGCAAGATAGGACGTTTGCCTCTCATTCTCGCTATAGAGGATTGCATAAATCTGTCAATCAATAAAGCTCTCACAGGGGGTTCGTAGTGTGTATTTTGAATGGACCCAAATATGAAAGAATAGTATGTAGGGTTACCGCCCAGTTTTTTAGATAGGAATCTTTATTAAAAAATATAAATGTATTTAAATTTTTATAAACAAAGCGATTTGTTTATAAAAATTAAAACACATTTGTATTTTCCACACCACTATGAGGTAAGATAAAAGGTGCGTTTTTGAAGGGTATCCCCAGAAGGCCTAATCTGTTCTAAATAAAAAGACAAGGAAAAATAAAAAATGTATTCATTATCAGATTTGTTTTTCTTTGGTGGCGAGTTTTGGCCTTTGGAACTGTTTTCGGTAAGAAGTCTGTAATCTGTTCGTTCACCTACAGGAAAAATAATAGCCACTTGCTTCACAGCTTCTGCCTTATATTGCAAATTCGGGTCAACAATTTCTTTCTTTTCTCCGAACTTAAATCTTTTGAGATCCTCGAATCCATTTTGAACTAATTGTACAAAACTCGTAAGAAACACATCTCTTTAAAAATATGTTCACGAATACATACATAGCTACACTACACATAAAAATACTGTACTTCAGTCACATTAATTAACCGCGCGTTACGAAAATCTAAGCAAATAATGTTCTTCTTCAAAGAAATTTTATAACTGCATTTTAAAAGATGTGCACAAAATGAAAAAAATTCCACGATAACACTCATCATTCAAAACTTTTTTTAAAGCTCTCAAATCAAAAGCACCTCAACAGAAACCAAAGGAAAAAAATTGAGTTAACAAACGGACACGGGTAACTCTGAAAGCACATCAATATTTAAGTGGGGTTGAATTGAATAGCATCAGCAGCAGCCACATGCGACATGCCACAGCAAAAGCAATTAAGTCCACACTCCGATGTGCGCTAAGTAGGACGATGGGTCTGCGTCAGATGCAATGATTTTTTTTTTATTATTTGATAAATTTAGGGGCGGGCAAACACTGTTTATGGGGAAGGTCTTTCAATTTAGTATGGTGCAAAAATATGACACACTACTGATTTTGAAAAAGCTTTCCCATAAGACGTGTACTGTCTATTTTCCTGGGACAGAATATAGCTATGTAGACTCATTTTACTCTCCTAACTTACATAATTAAAATCCATAACCTAGATTTAAATATACATTTATAATTAGGTACCTATGTATAACTATTACTTGAATCATTCATTCGACAATTCATTATACTAAGAATCAAGGTAATCTTACCTACATCAGCTTTAAACCTGCATAGGATAACTAGACTATACCTACCTACTATACAGCGTCAATTTTTAGCAACATTAAAGTTGTTAGCTCCAGGAGCAAGTTCGTACGACCCAGTCGTGCATTTTATTTTGTTTGTTGTAAGAAACTTGCAAAAAGTAGTGTGCTTGTAAAATCTATGAAATCTTGCCTTGCTAAAAACGCAAGATCTGTTTTGACAGATTTTGTTTAGAAATAATTCGATTGTGTTAAAAAAAATCGAATGTTTGGTTATTTGAAATTCGACATTAGAATTTTGGAGTAGAAGCCATTTCGAGCAAGATTGCGCAACTACGAGTATTCTTTGTCGGAGAACTTCGGAACATATTCTGCTATCAAAAATTCTTTACTGAAGACAATTCATCATCGCATCACTCTGATGTGCGTTATATTTTATGGAAAGATCTGTCCAATGTGTAATTCGGGACGGACACCTCTCCGATTTGGAATAAACCGGTAAAAATATTTCTTGGAACATATTCCTCAAAAGGGCCGTATAACAGAAAAAGAAATCTTTTGGAAATGCGCAATTAACACCATTAGCGAGTTAGTTTAATTAGTAGGCAAGAAGTCTCATGGCTCGCGACTATTAAATTCAAGGCTTAATTTGCCAAAATATCGGGAACAAATATTCAAAATTTTATTAAACTGATAAAGTAGTTTTTGGGAAAGATATTCTCCGAAATCGTCTGGATCGTTCGCTAAAAAATAAAATAAAATGCACCACTCGATCGCACGTACGTAAAAAAATAGTATGGCAATTTAAAGTATTTAATAATATAAACTTAAAAACATAGTTTACAAAAAATTGTCCGTTTTCGAAATATTGAAATTTCCAACAAAATAATTTTTTTTTTCAAAATGTTGGTAGGCAGTATAGTATAGGGATAAATGGGAAGTTTAAGTTTTCGAAGCAAACAAAGAGATCGGTTTGAGAGAAAACTCTGAATAATTTTTATGAAATTTGAAGAGCAATTTAAAAGATTAAATTCATACATGAGGCCAGCATGCCAGACCGAATCGAGGGATTTGGTCAAATCCAACGCGTATGCGAAACATTGAAACAATTTCCGTCTTACCTAGCATAGCTATAATATGTCAAGTTTGCTTAGATTACAAACAATGTGCATATATGTAATGTACATATTTAGTTAGAGACCCTTAAATCGTATTCTCTTTTAAAATTTAATTTGTAAGAAAACTATGTACATTCCAATGAAATAAATGTTTTTTTTTGCTATTTATAGGGTTGAGAAAAGTAACTATTTCCGTCGTGATGGTGCCGATGTGCATACTGATGCCACTGTATCCGTATCACAAGCAATATTAGGTGGCACTATTCGTATACAAGGAATCTACGAGGATCATGTTATCAGTGTAATTTGATTAACAATTATCACCTTAGTTTTTGAATTTAAAGTCCACATTTTTTTTCTGTTTAGATTGAACCTGGTACTTCTTCACATCGCACGATCTCTCTACGTGGCAAAGGCTTAAAAAGAGTCAATGCTCATGGACATGGTGATCACTTTGTCAATATCAAAATAGATATTCCAAAAAAACTTACAGCAGACCAACGAGCTCTTATACAAGTAAGTATTAATTAATTGATTAATTTACTATAAAATTGTCTGGACTGTGTTTGTCTCGATACTTTCAGGCTTTTGCTGAATTAGAAACAGATACTCCCGGACAAATAAACGGTATTGCCCAGAAAAAAGATGGTAAGTCCAACTACCAATCATCATCGCAAACTGAAAAAGAAAACTTGTCGAGTAAATATACGCAAGGTACAGACGAATCCCACGAAACTTACACCAAACATGATGATAGTGCTTTTAAAGAAAAACCATTTGATTCGCGGATGTATTTTGGAGTAGGCATGGTTATTGTTTTTATAATTGCATTTTATTGTGTAAACAATGACAGTATGACAGATAATTATTTGGAAAATGGACGCTTAGAGAGTTTACAGCGGAAGCAGTTTAATGAAGCAATGGAAATCGAAAAAGAAATGCTCTTGCGTGAACACCAAAGCAATGAGGCACGACAAAACTACGAAAGTCCATTCAAATCTGCTTAAAAAATGAATACCTTTACTATTGAACATTTAAAATTAATATAAATTAGATGTATGTATGATTGTGGAGTGACTACGAGTTTTCACACTTTTAGTAAAAATATTTATAAGACTTTTTGGAGATAAATATTTGAATTCTCAAAGAATTCTTTTTTGTTGTCCTTGATTGTTCATATAAGTATACACGGGTTAGAGAACCAAATTGAAATGTCATTCGACATTTGAGTCACAAGAAGTGTTTTTAAAGAGAATTTCGCATAATTTATTGTGTTTTATTTCGTTGCATCAATTCCTTTTGTAAATTGGTGGATCTACACTGAAAAAATAAAAAACAAAATTGGATCAATTAAAAATATCGTATATATTAAAGTCGGTCGATTCCCTCGAAAAATGAAAATAAAACATGTGTTTAAAACGCTTATCACAACAGTCATTAACTGAATTTCCATTTATATTTATGCTTTGATCCCTAGTGTCACACAACACATTAGTTCCGACACGTACGCCGTGCATACAATAATTATTTGTGTCTACTATAATGTCGGGCGGAGCAAATCATTACATACTTTATATATTTTAAGAATGCAGGTATTAATAATTGATCAATGTACATATAGAAAAAATGTAGCTTTTGGGCTTATAATCGCAGAACACTAAACTAGGTTTTCCTAAATTTAAAATCTTCCTTTAATTTTGTAGAAGGTGTAATTTCCATGGAATAAAAACATCCCTTCCACTTGCTTATTTTTGTATTTTTTTTGTATTCACATGCTAAAAAAACAAACGCTTATATTAGGTATACGTAAAAGGCAAACTGCTGATATGAATGGTGAGGTATCAGGTTTGTCCACCATTACTAATTACCTTTTAAACAGCATTCATTTTATACACGTACATAATGTCCTGGTCTGCACTTTGCGCTCTAAGTTTTTTTTTATGAATGTATGTCTACATGAAATATTTTACCATTAAAAAGTCTTATAATTGTTTTTATTAATATTATTCGTTTCATAAAGGCAAATCAAGTTGAAGCATTTTATTCTCACATAAAGCCCAATAACCCAAGTCAAGAACTGTTTTCTGTTTTTCTTTTTTTTATTTAAAATATAATTATTCTTTTATATTTGTAAAATACAAACACAAAAAATGTTAAATGTTAATGTAAATAAATGCTTAAATTAGCAAAATAAAAATAATAATTAAAACAATTATAAGGCTTTGAAGAATTTGTGTTTTGTTTTTAAAGGAATCAACAAATTTTCTATTTTATGATTTAATTTCAGGAACAAAAGAGAACACAATAGATCCAAATAATCTGGTAGGGGCCTTAAAGGCGGCTTTAAAAGCTCAAAAATTAGCTGCTGAAAGTGATATAAAAACTGCGGCTCCTAGTCAAGCTGAAAATACTAATAAGCAAAACCAAGAAGAAGCAAAGAACATTGAACAAAAGGTAAACACGGAAGAAAGTCGACAACAAGATACAAATAAACAAGAACGAAGTAAAATGTAAATAAAAAAGAAAACCGTTTGTATTTTGGAGAATTTCCTTGAATATTTTGTCTCCTCAAAAGTAGGTTCATGTTGTTTTTTTTTTTATTTATCTACAATAGGTATAACTAGTAATTGTATTGTATGCAATTTTTCGAGTACCTTTATGATTATACTAAGAAACTTTCCATAGATATCATGTTATTGTTACTGATTTGATTATATTGTTAGTTCCCTGAACAAACTAAAAATAAAGACAGCAGTAAAGGGATGAACATTAACAAAAAAGAAACAGCTTCTAAATAATGAAAGATTGCTTTTTTTTAGTTCAAAATCATTTGGATTTTTATTTTACATTTATGTTCTTTAAAGTGATATTTGCTTATAAAAAATCTTGGTTAAGTTTTTACAATAAAACTGAATAGCACCGATAAGTGAGTTGTTTGATTTAAATAAGCAGAAAATTATTATAAGTGAAGATTTATTGTTTATTAAAGTATCAGATCCATGTGAGCTCAGAGTCAGCTGCAATCTAGAATTAATACAATCAGAAACTTGAGAGCAGTGCAGGTTTTAATCTAACATAACATTTTATTTATAGAGGGGTAAGGGGGAGGGATGTATTTAATTTAAATTTAAATTGTACAGGCTTCGTGACTATGAACTATTTATTCAAAAGTTGGAGAATCAAACGTTTTCGTGCCGAATTACATCGTAAACGGAAACTTGTTACGTTTCTCGAGAAAATCTATCACAGAATCCATAGTAGTGGAATTGCTCGAACGGATTCGGCTTTAACTTTTCCGAATACTATGGAACTCCTGATAGGGTTGATCTACACTATCAGCTTTATTTATAATTGCATTACAGCGAGTATATAGTGCTATGCACTCCTTATAATGCCTCGAACTCGAAAATCTCATTTATAAAACTTATGCAACGTTGAATAGATCCATTATAAGCTAAACGCGCTTATAGTTTTAATAGAGCCCACATAAGGAAATTATAGTGTCGAAATGTCATTTTGAGTTTGGACATAAAACAAAAAAAATGCCTTTAAATTTTGTATCTTTTTTAAATGATTTCAATAATTTAAATGCAAAACTTCCAACGCCAAGAAGAAGAAAACTGTATAAAAAACGATTCAATCCAATGAATCATAGAAATGGAGACTTAAACAAAAAATACAGGTTTTCCAAAGCATGCTTAAATTATTGAAATTATTCGCTTGGACCCTTTTTGGTTGTGTGACGGCGTCCACGGCGAAAGCCGGTAACCAACCTGCATAAATTAAAGCTAAACATAAAATTGTTGTGCTTAAAAAATTCACAACTTATAGAATAAATACAAAAACCAAAAAAGTGCGTTTTGCTACTCAGAACCTGACCGTGAGAGAGCTGAAACCACCATCACCCTACTCATACACATAATACTCGACATATGATATAGTGGCGGTACTACCAATCTAAACAGGATCTTAGGGATGAAAGAACTATGATCCAATATTTATTAATATTTTGTATTATTTATTTTGTTTTCATTAAATCACAATCAAAAAAAAACTAACAAAAGTTCTAGTTGCGTTTTCTGACAAACAGCTGATTTGATCATGACAGCCAAATGGAATAGATTAACCGTTTTTGGTACCTTTAGGTACATAAAACCCTGCATAACTATAATTTAGGGGAAAATGTTTTATAAATATGAATTTTTGGACATAAAACCCTGCATAACAATAATTTATGGGAAAATGTTTCATAAATATGAATTTATGGAAGGGCTACATAAGACCTTATGCATTCTATTAAATAAGACTGTCTTAATTATTTAATAGAATGCTTTAATAGAATGCTCTAAACAGATGAATAGTTATACAGTGAATAACGTCTTATGTAGCCTCTTATTTACCTTCAATAAATTCTTATTTATAAAACATTTTCCCATAAAATATAGTTATGCAGAGGCTAATGTCCAAAAAGTACCAAAAACTGGTAATCTATTCCATTTGGCTGCCATGATCAAATCAGCTGTTTCTCAGAAATCGCAACTAGAACTTTTGTTGGTGTTGTGATTTAATGAAAACAAAATAAAATCAAAGAACCATGGAAACGAAAGCGAAAAGATTTCGTGCAGTAAATTGGGATTCGTCTGATAAGGTTTGTATGTAATTATTCTTCTAATCAAATTAACCTAAACTTCTGATTTTTAGATTCTTCTTAAAAAATTATTGAAGTAAAACTTTCACAGTTAGATCAAATGTTTGAAATCTTTAAATCACTTGTGTGCTGAAAAGTATTTTTCAATAAATACACGTCATGTGAGATTTTGGCGGCCTTCGGTTTCGAATCTATTGATTTTCTGACGCATTTGATTGATTGTTACCGTTTACATCATCATCTACTCAAAAAAAAATATATTAAAGTTTTTAACTTATTAAAAATTTAACCTGTGGATAGAACATCATGGAAATCGATCGAAATTATTGAAATCATTTAAAAAGGATACAAGATTTAAAGGCATTTTGTTTTATGTCCAAACCCAAAATGACATTTCGACACTACAATTTCCTTATGTAGGCTTTATTCAACATATAAGTGCGTTTAGCTTATAATGGGTCTATTTAACGTTGCATACGTTTTATAAATGAGATTTTCGAGTTCAGAGGCATTATAAGGAGTGCATATCGCTATATACTCGCTATAATTCAATTATAAAAAAGGCTGTATGTTTAAGTGGTTTATTAGAGACATCCCTCAGTTCATGGAAGAAGTATTTTACCCATTATGGTCATGTGGGTTCCCACTGAGTTTTGACCAATTAGGATGTCCATCAGGAGGGACAATTGAGGTCTGTTTAATCCTAGTGCATATTCTTTTTTTTTTTTTAGGGATATCTGACCAAAGATTATTAGAAATCCGACAACTGGGGCAATTTGATTCTACAATAAATTTGTTCAAATTCGCAAAATTTCAACTTGACAATTCTTCATTAAAGCACTTACTAACTAAAAAGAACATAGTTAATTGGAAATTAAGTGGCGAAGACTTGAATACGCGAACAGTGGATGGTACTTTTCAATATAGTATCACCTAAAAACAGAATTGAAAACAACCGTCGAATATAAGCGAAAGTAGAATAAAGTTAAATAGTAGGGTCCAGGACCATCTGTCGTTGAAAGTTTTTTGGATGCTAAAATATAAGAAAGAGAGGTTTGAAGTGTCAGAGAGCGAGATGTACCGATACACGCCATTCATTATATTTTTCTCATGGGTTAAAGATTGGTTGCCGTTTATTAGGCCGCATACTAAAAATAACGGTACCTGCCATACATATTAATCTAAAAAAATGTTTATGTAAAATGTTTTTAGATTTTCGACTTTCTCATTTAGATTTTCGACTTTCTCATTAACGGCTCAACGGATTTAATCAAAATGTTTGTACAGGAGGTCTTTCGAATTATTAATAATTACCAATTATCGAAATATAGTAGCCAAATTATCGAATTTTAAGTTTTTGGATCTTTGAAAAATGAATTTATTTTTTTGAAAATTCAATACATAGTTGGAAAATGGGTGGACGATTTTTAATAATGCAAGAAACTAATACTAAGCATTGTGCAATTTTGAATTATTGAATTAAGTACTTTTGACATTTTCGAGATATAAAGAAAATTCTTTTACCACAAGTTATGTATTTTTTTACATAAAATGTACCTATTCTAAGTTTAGGAAACTTCTCCATTGATATTTTTAATTTTGATTAAAAAAATTAAGAAGTCAGATATTACACATCATTATGCGACTACTTTGGGCTGGCTCGTTTTTTTTTTATAAAACCTGATTTTCGTTAATTAATTTTTAAATTATTCATTTTTTTAGAAAATGTAAATATTTTTGCTTCAATAATAATAATGCATGCAGATAAAATGCTTGTTAAAATAACTATTAACGCACACACTTTGTATTTATTATAACTTTTCTTATAAGTAAGCTTCTAATTGATATATGTAGTTTGTAAATATGTATTTCAACTTCAATTGACTGTGAGATTATTCCTAAGAATCCAATTAACAACATCATAACAATCCTAATTAGGTTAATGGATCTCGCAAGGTTAAACCTGGTACCATCTTAAAATTGGTTGATAGAAGTTCGTTCCGCATTAACAGTATTCATTTAACTATCCGATCACGTTCCAAAGCTACAAAAGGCTTTCATTGTTATAAAGATGAGACTACAGGTCTTGAAATACCGCATTGCAATTATGTAAAATTGTCGCCGTCACAGTTGGAAGAGACAAGGTATTTACTTATAACAAGTAAATTTGCAGGTAGATAAATATAAATTGACCTATTCCATGATCATCGTATTGTCTGGAATATTTAAAGGAAAATTACTTCAAAGGTATTATTATGCTTATTGTTTCAGAAATACAAACATTATATAGGTACGTAAGTAGATCCACAATAAGGAACCTTTAAAATTTAAACATTTTACATGAATACTGATTGAATCAATACCTTCAATTTTTAACTCATTAATTCAAGCATTGAAATTGTAATTCATAAAAACATTGTACTTTAGGGTGATTCATTAAACTAAAAACGTGAAACTAAGTACACTCATAATTCATTCGTAATTAGTTTAATTGTTATGAAATGCTTTTGCGAGTTACAATAATATATTTTTATTTAATACTTATATATGCATTTTTTTTTAGTTTAATTGCAAGTTTGCTCATTTCTACCTAGTCCATTATTTATATTCGAAAACTTGTTTCGAATTCCCAAAAAAAACAATCACCTACGTTAAAGTCAATTTCTAAAGAAATTTTCAACTTCCATAGATTCTGTGATAGGTTTTATTTGGGACTTATAACAACGCTTGAGATTATTATGGAATTGGTGATAAAATGGTTTAAGTGTTCAATCATATTGTTCTATGTTTGTACATACAGTGCCGGTAAAAAAAATAACACCATTTGTAAAAGTTTCATTTTAACTTCTTTAAATGAGTGAATAGAAAATATTTACAGCCTCTACTAATATTATGTTATTGTTTGAACTATCACCTTCCTCTATTATATATATCTGGCGTTAAAATAGTAATGGTTCTTTTGTTACGATGCCATATTAGCAAAAGTCCCATTTTTGTGCGGTAAAAATAATAGCACTGATCGCAGTTTTCGTTACAAACAAATATTTTTTCTTGTGCATATTTCAAGGTTAGGTGGTCAAGTGTTAGAATTTGCTTATATTTAATTGGTATCTTCATTTAAAACACAAAATGTACAGTTGTTCAAGGAAAATGGGTCGTGGAAAGCATTGTACCAATGAAAAACGGGAAATTATTATCAAAATTATCTCGGAAGGTAAAACGTATGGAGAAGTTCGACGGTTTGTTGGCTGTTCCAACGAAATGATTCGAAATGCAATAACATACACACCTAAAACCGAATCTAATGGATGAAAACCTTGTATGAAGACAATTTTCATCAGGCGCCTAGCCCGAGAAAGCCATACAAATTCCTTTAAGCCTGCAACTGGGCTAAAAAAAAAAAGAGCCGAATATGACAGCTTGCGTGGAAGCCGTTCGCCACAGATTGAGGGAACATAATTTAACTGCTTGTAGTCCACGAAAAGTCCCTCTTTTACTGGAAAACATGTTAAAAAGCGTTTAATATTTGCAAGACAGCATTTGAATTTGCCAGCAGAGAAATGGCGCAACGTTCTATGAACAGATGGAAGTAAAATCGTATTGTTTGGCGGGAAAGGATCTCGTTCCTACATGAGTAGACCTCCGAAAGAGGAATATAATCCCAAATAGACAAACAAAGTATTTAAGCACGGAGGTTCAAGCATAATGGTGTGGGGTTGTTTTTCCTACTATGGTGTTGGTCCCATATATTTGATTACACCCATCATGGATCAACACGTTTACGTTAATATACTCGAAAACGCTATGCTCCCTTATGCAGAGGAAGATATGCCCCTTTTGTGGGTCTTCCAAGAGGACAATGATCCCAAGTACACCAGTAAGATGGCTCAAAAATGGTTTGGAGATCATTCAATTAATGGGATGCGGTGGCCAGTCCAATCGCCTGACATAAATCCGATTGAAAATCTGTGAAGCCGACTAGTAACACAGAACTCTGGGCTGCAGTAAAGGTCTCCTGGGAGAATATTCCGGTAGAAAGGTGCCAAAATTTGGTAAATTCATTGACCAGACGTTGTAAGGCCGTAATAGGAGCACATGCTATCCAACGAAATACTAATTTAGCTAAAGAATTAAATCATAAAAAAAGATTTTTTATTTTTATGATGTTTTAGTTTTAAGTTGTGTGATGAAGCAATGGTGTAATATTTTTTAACGCTTATTTATTTGAGTTTTTTGAAAAAAAAAATATTTTTTCTTATAAGTTGATGAATAAAAGTTGGAATTCTTTTTAAAATGTGAATTTTTGGACTTAATATACGCTTTTGCCATATTCAAAATGTCCCTCAAAATATTGGCTTAAACTTCATTTTTAAACGAAATCTGGTTCTCGTAATGGTGCTATTTTTTTACCACAGCTGTAATATATCTAAATTATTAAAAAAATGTTTATTTTTTTTTAATCCAAATAATATTTAAAATGTGGTTGGTACATACTGTGTAGAATCTGAAGAACCTCCTGTATATAAATTTTGATCAAATCGGTGGAGTCGTTAATAAGATCGTCAAAAATAAATAAACGGTTTATGACAGGTACACTTGAAAAACACTTAATGTAATCTTTTTTTGACCAAAATATAGAATATATCTACAATAATACACATTTTTTTTATCAAATTCGAGATACTGTTTTTGTTGGGGCTAAAAAATGGTTTACAAACATTTTGGATTACAATACAGTTAACACTTTTAAAGGACTATTCACATGAGAGTGACCAACGAACGAATAAATTCCATTTAAATCAATTTACCAACCTAAATTCTGAACAAAATTGTAGAAATATAACTTATATTTATGTTTAGACCCAAACATTTACTTTTTAATCGCCAAAATAAGATAAATTTGAGAAAACAATAGCTTCGTTTTATTATCTATTATCTACACGAGATCCAGGTTTCTATCTGAGTTTGCAATTATTAATATTAAATTCGGCGAACAGAGGGTAAATATCAGTACATAACCCAGATCGTTTTTTTCACGGGGTCAACCATATGGTTTATTGGTGATAATAAAACACGGCTAATACAAAACTTGAAGAAGATGAACTTTTTTCCAAATAAAGTTGATGATCTAAAATTTGACCTAGAAATTGTATATGTAAGTATATGCCAATATAAATGAAACATCAAGTGCACTTCCTGTTCACTTTGAACATTTTAATCCCCGTGCTAACGAGTTCGCTACAATTATAAATATATCACGTAATTATAATCGGTACTTCAAGTGACACCGTGATGCTTACAGAATACATAATTGGATATTTATTAGGTATAGTAAAATGAACCGCACAGACACATAAACGCAGCCTCTAATTCTATTTGGCTTTACAACGTACATAAATCATATGCCAATCATAGATAAAAATTAAAATTAAAAAAAAAACCTTGCATTATGTAGTTTTTATTCGACCAGTAGAACATTATAGTAGACCTTCAAGTTGAAAACCTTAACCGCAAGTAAAAGCTCGAAGTGTCTAAAAGAGGTTACACTTAATTCTTAATCCTCTATGGGAAGATAAGGCGGTACGAGATAAGAGGATAATGATTTAAAAAAAAAAAAAAAAAAACTAGATAACCGCACCACAAACCCCAAACTGTCTCAAGCTGTCAATATAAACAAGTATTTGACCGATTGCAATATACCAACATAGGTATAAGATTTATTATGCAAATGTGGTCAATTAATTCGTGCAGCTTTAGCAAACAATTTTTAAAGTTTGATGTGATTCAAGGGTCAACGAAATCATAAATCATACCGACACGGAGTCACCTCTGTCTGAGGGAACATGGATAGAGCAATCCACGTTACTGTCAATTAACTTTTGAAGTTAAGCGGAAAGTACTTTCACTTTAAAAGTGACATATTATATAGAGACTATCAATTACGTCATAATAAGATGACAGTTAGACAAAATTAGATTATTTATAATGACGGGGTAAGGTAATGATACTATATAAATGGAATAATAAAGTTACTTAAATAAATACTACTTGTATGACTTAATTTCAGATTTTGTATGAATCTCTTATTTATAAATAAGGCAAATATGCACTTTAGATTGTAAAAAATAAAAATATATAAAGGAGATAGTACATAATACCTACAATTTGAATATGTTTTGGCCTTGGCAGTGAATAATACTTTGAAGAAAAACATAAACACCTTTAGATATTTTGTATAATAAACGAACACTGACTCAAAGTCGGGCACGGCGCGCCCGCTGGCATAGCGTCATCAACAGATGCATTAAATTCTAATTTTACAATGGGAATGTTTTTAATGAATATTTAAATCGTGACATTAATTATTACTAAAGTACATTATGTGCCATATCATATTCATTAAAATGTTACGTTTGAAGTATTTGAGCAATATTTTTTGCAGGTATATAAATCAGCAAAGTATATTTTCTCATGATTATAAAAAGCAGATGAAGCTTACGTTGAATCAGATATTTAAATAAAACAATTATAGTCATGCCATTAAAATATCTTAAACCAAAGAGATTGTACTATAATTTGAATACAGATGAGTTCAATATCATAATTATGGCATTTTTTATTTGAATGTTTAATGTTTAAATTAAAACAAACAAAAAATGAAAGGAGAATATCCAAGTTTTATTTATACCCTTTTATATCCCTCTATAAAATATTAATACTAATATACATACCTTAGTTGTATATATAGAACACTTTTGAAATAGGATGCTAAGCACAATTGGGGTTTTTTGACGTTTTCGTGTTATCGACATCCATGGCCACATTCAGAAGCGTTAGTCGACTTGATCCACGGCCACATTCAGAAGCGTTAGTCGACTTGAAAGGCTAGATTTTAGTTCCTGATTGGCCAGCCGTCAAAAAATTTCCTTAAATTAATGGAGCTTTTACTGAAAAGGTATATGTATTCAAGAAATGCATATCCCTTCATTTTAAGTCAAATGTTGTTATTTACCATTTTAACTTTATATGAATTGCTTGTGCAGTCAAGTTGTTAAGAATTAACATTTCCCTAAAACTGCAAAAGATTTTTTCAAATGTGAATAAATGTATATAATTTAACAAAAAAAGTTATTTTATATCACAAAAAATATTGGATTTACCTTTAAGCAAAACCAACTATGTAAATGTTTGAATTAAAGATACAAGTTTAACATATGAAAAGTTAACTAATTTTTTCGGACAAATTTGCATTTAATGAATGCATTTGAATAAATATGTATTTCCTTCTCTCTTTTGAACGTGACCCATTTATATTCTTTTCCACAAACGATATTTTTTGACAGGTGCTCAAAACATAAAAAACAAAACAAGAGGCGCCTAGATTTTCTGAACGTCGCCAATAGCATGTCGAATTCCTTACAAGCAAACATTCGATTTTTTTCTGAATACAATCGATTTATTTATAAACGTTATCGATCTTATGCTGTCAAAGGAATCCTGCATTTTTAGCAAGATTTCACCGACTTCACATGCACAGTAGTAAGATATGACATTTTTCTTATGTCAAATGAAATTTTCCAACTTCCGCAATAATAACTATTGCTGTTTCTTAAATATGGTCATGCATATATATCAAAAATAGTTTTGATCCCATTTGAAAGCAAAACGGAAACAAAAATTCTTATAACTTAGGTTAGGTTAGGTTAGGTAAGTGGGCTGCTAGTTGATCTTGCTACCGGCACACTTAGATCAAAGTAGATCCATTGTGGTACTCTGAAGTGTTGTAACTTCTAATTGTATAACCTATAAGTTCTATAGATAATCATTATCGAGCCATTTACAGGCTTTTATGAAGTTCAGCACGCTTTTGGCTGAGAGATTCAAGAGATCTTCTAAATCATTAGCTGCCCAGGAATTTCTTCCTTCGAAGGGAATTTTTGTTTATGTATATGGTACCCTCTGTTCTTTTCTTGTCGAAGTTGGGCCAGTTTTTGTGGTATGTATTTGTTGTTTGTTCATTGTTGCTTATATTTTTTTTTCTATGCAGAATCTGAGCATATGTGGCTAGTGTTCCAGACGTTAGTTTGGCTTAGTCGTAGGGAACTGTTTGCTGCTGATTGCTGAATTGCTGTTTATATTAAATGACGTTGACAACTAGTTGTGTATTAATTTGAGTTATTCTGGAGGCCAGCACGTAAATGTATACAATCGATATAATCGAGCACTATCAGCATCTAATTTGGTTTAATCCATTTCGCTCGATTGTATCGTCAGAATTGGCAGCATACAAATTTCAAACAGACGTTTGGAACAAAAGTTTTTAGTCGATAGAATTTAGTTATCGTCCTCGGGAGTATTCCCACAAAACAAATATGGAACCCAAGCAAAATAGTCCATTAACAAAAAGTAATTGGAGACTATTACTAGATTTATGAGTAGTCATCATGACTTGGCCAGAGGAACCTCCCAAGGAAGGAAAACAAGCGGTTTCCTCTGGGAAAAATTGAAAAATTCATTAAACACAGAAAGGTCCTCCGCAAAAAGATCTTAAGAATTGGGTAATATTTCGTTGATATGAGAGTATATTTTTTCAAATATTTTTATTTTTTTACTTGCAGTGATTTTAAATACATAAAATAGTGAAATTTAAGCTAAGAACCAATCAGCTTAACTGAAAAGGCATGGGTGGAGGCGCTTACATTTAAAAATATATGGATGCTACAAAATAAACAATAATTCAGTGCGCTGCGCAAAACAGCGTTTGAAAGGGTCACTACGGCTGTTTCTGCCATACCGAATAAGTAGTATTTTTTAAGTATTTATTTATTTATAAGCATATTGTTCACGTTAGGATTTAACGAATTGAAATAAAGTATGCACAAAGATGTTAATATGGGCGAACCGAAGTTCTTCTTACGCTTCTTAGGATTTGAATGGTTTTGAATATCCACCGGAAACATTCTTTACTTATTCTTGACAAAACTAAACAAAAAGTTTAATATTAGGTTTGTTCGTTGAGCCCTGAAGTCGCCCTAGGGTCGACCTAAAGCGTTTTTTGAAAAACCTAAAGTCACCCTGATAAACAAATTATATGTTTTTTGAAACGTAGTGTCGCCCTCAACTCGCCCTGAAGTAGAACTAGGTTTTTAGCAGGGACAACTTGAGGTAAATGAATAAAAGTCACATGAGATCTGAGGCAGTAATGGGCGATATTGAGGAGAATATCGAGTACTCATCATCGATGTTAATAGTTATCGAATCGAAAACATCGATGTGTTGAAGGGTTTTCCCTTATTCTTCCTTCCCCATCGATATTGAATCATCGATTTTTTGTTTTAATATCAATGTTTCAATAACATAGATGGACTTATCCATCATCCCTAATCTGAAGCATTTGTTTTGTTGTGAATTTTCGTTTTGTGTGTAAATTGTTATTTTTAAAATGGACATGGAAAATGGAAAGCTTTGAAGTTGAGGATTGTGCATAGAGTCACAAAATATGTACTAAGAACTTAAATTTTACATATTTTAAGTTTTAATTATTAAATGACATAACTTGCTTTTATGCAACATAAATTTAATGGCCCTCGGGTGTTTTTTGAAAACCGAAAATTTCAGGTTTTTTTGACAACTCTTGGGGTAAAGTCAACGAACGAACATATTTTGTCGATGTTTTTTTCTTAATATTTACTCATTTTCACACAACACTAATTGGTTGCTATTATATCTTCAATATTTTCTTTTGACTTTGGCATTAGAAGCTTCGTCATCTTCATTTTCCGAATCAAAAATATGATACCCAATGCGTATTTTAAAATTGAGAAAATAATTATAATTTGACATTTAAAATTCTAGTTCACAATCATTTTTTTAGTTCAAGTCAAAATGAAACTCGTTTCAAGTTACTTGCTGTCAAAAAATATTTGTTGCGAGTTCAACGACTATGATCAATGCTCGATTCTATTAAGTTACGTGCTGACACTGCTGATTTCGATATTGAAAAAAAAATGTCCATCTTTCTATTCCTTCTAACTAGTGCTGTGAAATTCAGATTGCATTTAAAACACCTTAGGGGTTACAGGTATATAGTTTAAATTATTATTATTAGTATTAAGAAGATGTCAATAGGACACTTTCAGATGGGTTTACACGTACTCCTAACGGTTCTGAGTTACCAATCGAAAAGGCCAATAGGAAAGTTCAAGGGCAGGATGTTCTGATTTCGAAAATAAAACTAATTTCAACCTACTTGCGGTTCCAACTTATTATAAATCGTCGGAATGGTGTGCAATGAACCTAGAACCTGTGCTTTTTCCATCATCTTTAAGAGTCGATAAACTGTTAGTGAATTTTTTCTCCGGTTAGAAGGACTAGCAGACAGGGTTGCCATTAACAAATCAGAAACACCTACAAATGATTGTTCAAATAATGGATTTCGATTTATTTTTTTTTAAATGAGAGGTTTAAAATCATCTCATTTAAACAGCTATAAAAAGTGTGCCAATCAATAGACAAAAATAGATCCAGACTCTTTTCTAACAACAACCACGAGATGTTTTTTATTTATTTATAACAAATGTCAAGCTGACAATTGTAGATATTCTGCCCATAAATTGCTGACTATAAAAATTTATTGAGCAGGAATTGGCAAGAAATTTTCAGGAAGCGGAAATATTTTAATCTCTTCTGCCCAAAACTACCAAATTTGTAAGTCTGAACTCTGGAATATGATTTGGCAGAAATTGTTGCCAATTTGTGCCAATTGGCAGATTTTAGTCTGATTTTTTTCTTCCAGTTTTGTCGAATATGTAAGATATAAATGTTTTAAATTTTGTGAAAAGCGTGTTTTCAATCATCGCAATGTTAAATTTAATCAATTCACTGCAAAGCTTCACTGCTTTTCAATTTTAGAAAACGTTTATCACTATCGTTATGTCGTTGAAACGATATAAAGTTTTGTGCAATCCTAAGTCTTCAAAAAAACTAAACATATGTAGCCCTATTAATACAAAAATGCTTAGTCCACTGCACTATGACTTTACTTAACCATAGAATACAAGGTACTGAGCGGAAAACTTTAAAATCTTCAATTAATAAAAAATCGAAAATCCACGAACAAAATCTACTACAATAATTATAGTTGATAGTATCTCTTTTTATTCTATGTACCTGTAAATTTTGTTCTTAATGTCTCAATTCGTAGTCCTTCACTAAAACACCGTCTCCGATGGTCTAGCGAAGGACTAAGTTTGTAAATGTCAAATAGCAAAAATTATGTTTTATTAATAGCATTTCGCACTCAGTTCATGTAAAAAGACCTAAACCTTCCCTAGTCGTTTATTAATTTGGGTGATGATGTACGAGTACAATAATATCTTTTCAAATCATCTTTTTTTTAATGTAAAATAATTGACAGTAGAAACAAAAGGAGGCGGTTAGGGTGTAGGACTATGTTATCACCGGCCTCATAGCTTCTACAAACATTTTATATTTATAATAAAGATATATAGTGAATCGGATATTTTTGTTAGTCGTGAGACAATGAATATAGCTTTTGCGATCAAAAATGATTTCGATCCTTAATTTTGTGTACCTAAAGCTTGAAGAAAGTTTGAGGAATGAGTTTATTTTAAATATGTTCATATGTTTGATGTCAATAGGAATTTTATCAGTGTGTCCACTACTTGAGATACTCACAAGGAAGTAACTAACATCTTTCCGGTAGGCATCGCCCCTCATAGATTCCCACAAAGCTTTATTTTGTATTTAGTTTTGCAGAAGTTGTTAAATTATATATCTTCCTGTATCCCATGAGAATAAAAATCGTTAAAAACAAAATAAAAGAAAACTTAAATACTTAACTTTTTCACATGTACATATGTGAGAATTCAAACAATTCTCTTTCATACAATAAAATAAATCTTTTTTTCCTAAACTGCTTTACAATAATTGCGTCTCAAATTCATGTGTCCGAGGTTACTATACATATGACGAGCATATAATACTAGCATTGTTTAGCTTCTGACCCTAACTCAATCATGATGGCCACTTAATGTGGCAGAGAGCAATGCGTTCAATACACCATACAGATTATATATAAAGAAAAGACGGCAGCAACGACACAATTACCAACAACAACAAACTTAAGTACTTACCTATTTAGCGTTATTATCGCGTGCAAGTGCTTTTAGATATAGAAATCAGTTTTTGGACAGTTTAAATGATATATTACACGCTGCTTGAACAGACAATTAGTGACAGACATGACGTCATTTTTATTAACATCAAATTCAAGTTCAAATTGCTTAGCACTTTTTTTTATTTTTGGTTTTACCTAAATAGTTTAATATTTTGATTTTTAATTAGGAGCTATACTTATCTACTTATCCTCGCTTGGCTTGGCATCGGGACTAAGAATTTTTCAAAAAAAAAAAATCGACATTGATCTAGATGTTAGGTAATTAAAAGTATTAAAAAGGATTATCTCTCAGATTACTGTAATTAATTTTAAGTTAAAGAACTACAATTTAAAAAAAAAATGGGCGAAGTAAAATTTATTTAATTGTTCGACCATGTACTCAATCCCGCCAATTAAGTTGAAATAAATCCTTAATATAGACAGAAGTCGCCATATTATACATTAATTTTTTAATAGCGTTCAATTCTCTCGTGACGAATAATGATTAAAACAATAATAACAACATATTAAATATTTAAAACCTACTCTAAATCATTTTCAAATTTATAGTCTTTTTCATAATTTTAAACAGCAATAATAATACCTTATCGTTAGGTGGTCTAACTTTAATAACAGCAAAATATTTCAAATAAACAATCAAATCAATCATTTCTAAAGTATGTTTACTTTATCCAGTTGACGTCTGATATTTCATAACAAATTAGCAAATCCACTCGAAGAACTTGAGGACCTTGAATTTATATTCAGACAAAATAACAGTTCACTTTTTAATTGAAAACCTTAATATAAGAAAGCCAGTAACAAATTGCGATCTTCCAATTTCGCCAGAACTGCAAATCCGTGTGAACTTACGTTTTTACAGAAGAAATACGAAGCCGAAAAAATGGTTTTATTTTATTATTTTAGGAGTAATTCATATGGAATTGTACAGTCAGAATGATATCGCCAAGATATATGTATAAATAGGAATTTGTCTTCAATATGAGGTTTCTACGATTTTATAGGTGGAACAGTAGAGGAGCTTAGAGGGTAAAATATTTTCTTTTTTGAGTTAAGGATTTTGTAAATGCAAATAACAGGCTGTCTTATGTTAAATGCCGCAAAAAAGCCTTGAAACGAATTTTGGTTTACTTCACATTAAAGCTCTTTATTAAAATACAAATATAAACATCGTTATTTTAAAAGCAAATAAATATATATTAATTATACAAATTTAAGAAATTATATATGTAAATTAACAACATTGATTAAATGAAAGTTAAAATTTTCAAATAAAAAGTTTTTAAGTAAGTGGGTGGCAATGGCGCAGTGGATAAAGTGCTTGATTGTTAACTTAGACGTGTGGGTTTCATCCCCACGCTAGGTGCATTCTTTTCTATACCTTCAATTTTAATTGGATGTCGCCCATGGGTTAAAATGAGAAAGTCAATACCTGGTTCTCAAATCCACTGTGCCAAACTAGTGCCGTGCAATTCAGGTTGCATTTAAAAGACCTTAGGTCTTACAGATATATAGTTAACTTTTAAAAAAATGTATTTCCGTTATAATTGGGCATTACCTTTCCCTAATAATACCTTTCGCGTCGTTATACCCGTTGACGTTGACATTATGTGTGAAACACTACATCATTTAAATGACCACCACGCGAATTGTTGCAAGCATCGATTCTTTTGAGGTAATTTTCGACCAGTTTTTAACACACATTGGGCGGTATCTCAGCCATAACTTGACGAATGTTGGTTTTCAAGTGCTCAAGAGTTAAAGGCTTATCTGCTTTAACACGGTCTTTCGTGTAGCCCCACAAAAAAAAGTCCAGCGGTGTCAAATCGCATGATCTTGGTGGCCAGTTGATATCGCCACGGCGAGAAATTACGCGGCCAGGAAATGTCTCTTCAAATAAAGCCAAATTCGCTCGAGTTGTGTGGCATGTGACACTGTCTTGTTGAAACCACTTATTCTTCAATAGCAGGCAAAAAAAAGTCGGTTATCATATGACCATAACGCTCGAATTGACGGTGACAGTCGTTCCATCGTTGTTTTCGAAGAAGTAAGGTCCAATCACACCTCCGGACCAGAGAGTGCCCCAAACAGTGACTTTTTGTAGATGTAATGACCTCTCTTCAATTAATTGAGGATTCTCAGAACGCCAATTACGACAATTTTGTTTATTAACATACCCACCGAGTGAGTAATGTGCTTCGTCGCTGAAGAAAATTTTGTTCGAAAAATCGCCGTCAACCGCCTGTTGTTCAAGCACCTATTCCACGTATCTACGACGTTGTGAATGGTCAGCTGGACTTTATATGGATATAGGTGTAGATCCAAATGCAAAATACGCCATAATGTGCCGTAAGACAGTCCTAATTCCTGAGAACGACGAGGAATCGACACATTCGGTTCTTCGGCAAAACTTTCACTTACAGCAGCGATATTTTCAGTGGTACGAGCGAAACGATGATTCAAATGCCTTACAATATCTGTAACCAATCCAGTCTCTTTAAATTTCTTAACAATTTTGAAAATTGCTTGCCTAGTTGAACGATTATGTAAACCATAATCTCCTCTTAAAGCCCGATATGTGGCTGTGGCAGAATCACAATCTTTGTAGTAGGTTTTAACAATTTTTATGTGTTGTGCGATAGTTAAGCGATCCATTTTCGTAAATGTCAGACTTTTAACTGAAAAATAATTAGTTTAACAACTTAGTTTGAGAGATGTCGAATTCCAGCCCTATACTTTCGAAACCCTTTATAATGGATACATTTTTTTTTTAAATTCATTTTTATTTACCATTACCTTATAACTAACTTAAAGCTAGGCAAAAATTCATAAAACTAGACTACTTATCAATAAATTATAACAAACTTACTGGCTCTTTACGGGCACTCTAAGCTAAACTATATATCTTAATACTTATGTCTTTCGACCTAAAAACTATGAATTCATTTTGAATATTTAATTTTTAATTTTCACTAAGAAAATTTATTGGTGAAAAAAACTTAGTATCATATCATTTTTACATTTTATTTTAACTCACAAGCTATCTAGAGCTATAGACTAAAAATAATTAAAACTAGATACAGATAACTTATACTAACTAAAAATAACTTAAACTACTTAAGATACCTAAAAATACATAAGACTACTTAAATCTGATTAAAAAAAATAGAACAACCACAGCAGCATTTTTCGTTTTTTTTTTTTAAATTTTTTTGGTGTATTTTTAGTATAAGCACGCAGGATACATTTTATAATTATAATGAACTTAGAAGCTATGGAATTGCTGTCAACTCGGTTTTTTTCTTTTTTCTTTTAACTAAGTAATTCATTTTATTGTTTATATAACCTATCCAACTACAATTTAATAGCTTGCCAAGTTTATTTCAAGGCCATATTTCTTCCTGTTAATGACACAACTTGATTTATTATCTTCTGAATATTGCCTGAGGTTTTGTATATATGTACATTTTTATTCTATTATGTTTTCAATCAAATTTTCGGAAACTGTTTTCTAGGATGGCTGAGAAAACAGGTGGTGACCACGGATCTCCTTGGCGTACTAATTTGTCAGTTTTTATGTTTTCTGTGTTGATTTTATAGATATTTTGAAGTGTGTAAGTTGGGTTAATGTTCTGGTTTTCTAAAACCATTACAAGTAATTCGAAAATAATATAGTATTTTCAGATGTCTTACAAAGGCATTTAATTAAGAAATATTTTGTTTGATACAGTTTAACTTCGGATTTAAGAAAAACGGTTCCATTTTTTAACATTTTAAATTGGAATTTTAATATTTCTACTTTATATCATATTCAAATGTATCATCACATAAAAAAAAATGTTCTCATTGTATTGATAAAGATAAGCATGAAATCAATAGTTCGGATTCTACGCACATCTGCACGTATAGCTCAAATCGATAGCGACATAAATCCACCTGCCTCAACATTAACACTATCCGTAACTGATGATAATTATTCATTATAATTTATAACCTTTTATCATTTTGCGTCAAGATTAAAGAAAAAAAAATATATTAGTTGTTAGCAAGTTTGGACCTCAGCTCTTTTGTTTTCACAAATCTTTCTACAATACATCTATGAAAACGTTAACCTATTTGAATTGTTTGTAATAAAATTAACCTCTCATTACAATTGTTCGTGTTTTGGGTTGCTATATAAAATAACAATCCATTAATGGTCTTTAAATGTCTTTAAATAAAATTTAACTATAGTTTATTTTACATCACGTAATTATAATGTGTTGTTTCATAAAATGTTTGTTTTGCTTAATTTATTCTTTTCGAAGGTTTATTTGCTATAATAAACAAATTGGTCACTCAATATGTATATGAAAATAATGGTAGGTTTTTGTGTGCTTATAAATTTAATGTATGTATGTATAAGTATAAGTTTCAACTGAAATCCAAAAAATGTCAAGGAATATGTTTTATTTTTAAGAGATATCTTAATGATTATAAAGTTGATAAGTATGTTTTGCTATATTGTTATAAATATTCGCTAGATAAGCTATAATTGTTTCTAAGATATTATTTTTTTTCATTATTTCGTTTAAGGATATCAAATTTTTAGAACAACAAGTAAACTTTAAATTTCTGATGGTATTGTTTT
The DNA here is from genome assembly GCA_910595825.1 of Philhelius pedissequus. Classification (NCBI taxonomy): domain Eukaryota; kingdom Metazoa; phylum Arthropoda; class Insecta; order Diptera; family Syrphidae; genus Philhelius; species Philhelius pedissequus. The sequence continues at coordinate 34,919,102 of OU343160.1, forward strand.
TTTATTTCTTTATTATGTATTTTAAATCAATAAATTTCCTTTTTCATTTCGATTTTAATTTAATCAATAAAAAACAATAAATACATTTCAAGCTCTATTAACGAAATTTATTTTTATTAGATATGAATCGATGTGGAATAAATTTCTTTTAAGATGAAGACAGGTTCACAGAAAAATCTTTGAAATGCATTTTAAGGAGAAAAATAAAATGATTTCAGATCACTTTCAAGTAATATTGTGATGGAGTACACAATACTTTATTTCGACAAAAACTTTAAGGATGCCATTCTTAGCAGATCCACCTGGGAGGACATTACAATATTGAAAATTTTTACACTGAGCAGAGATTCGGCTGAGGCGTGTACTCAAAAAGACATAATTTAAGTTCCTTGTTTTATTGACTTATTGTAGCGTATTTCACGTGGAACTTTTGACAATAAAAGAAATTTTATCTTGAGATCAACTTCTGTTATCCGCATCTGCTTAGATAATCAAGTCCCTGGATTTTGTATCCTCAAAGTCAAGAACAACACGAAACTCTCGATAATCTCTTTGGGGAATTATGCGAAGTAGTTCAACATTAATTTTTGCGTGGTGCCGGGCCATAGGGGTATTCCAGAAAACTGTAAGTCTTATAAATTTGTTAGTTACCTAACACCACATAGAAACTTCTGCAGAAGCTGATTTTGAAAAAAAAAATAATTTTGAATACAGCTATCATTAATTTTTAAATTCATATATAACTTAAATAAAAGTCGCTAAATAAATAGTGTTGCTGCATTTATTTTCTCTAAAAATGCGAACAAGAAACCAACGAAATTGATATATGTACATAATTAAAGATCCAAATCAAATCCGTGAAATTTGCCATATACGAAGTAAGTAGATGGACGAATCAAATTCCTAATATTTTAAATTAAAATGATTCTCTTCTTTCCAGATATGTTATGCGTAGACATTTCAGGCTCCAGGCTGAATATAGTAGCCAATCTTTACTTCAATAAATAGCAGTACAAAATGCCACAAGGAAAAGAAGGATATTGTGTGCCCCAATCGTAATACAAATATTTGAAAATGACATTACCTACTGTAATAAGGGTGAATATCACCACTTGTTTGGTGCCAAGCCTTATAAAAGGGATTATTTAAACATTGTGCGACTGATTAGGAAAATGGGATAGGACTAGATGGGAGATCTGAAAATCGCAGTGAGAGGGAGTAATAAATAATGAGTAAGTCGAAATCAGGAAAAATGGTTATATATTGGAAGTACTGTTTATAAGAACGCAAAATATAATTTTTTTTTTATTTTAAAGTGGCCTGCAATACCTTTATTTTTGTATCAATATTCTTGGAGCCGTTTTTGAGAAAAAAAAAATATTTTCTTAACGGTTTTTTGACACTTGTATGGTAGGTATCGTTATTTGTAGAAAAATGTTTTTTTGAGTATTCAGAAAATTTCGAAAAACTACAAAATGCTAAGTTTCGAACAAATCGGTTGGCTCATTTTCGAAATATTGAGTTTTAATTAAAAAATATTGTTTAACAATACTGTTTAAACACTTTAGGAGATTTTTCATAAAAAAACTATGACGAAAAAGTTACTTTTTCCTTTATTAACTAACTGGTTTTTGAATTAAAACTTCTTTTCGGCGTTGGAAATAAAAATTTTCTATGGAGTTGTTAAACCGACAACACTATACGCTCTCAAAAAAAATTTATAACCACAATATTGTTCTTTCTGTCTATGGCTTTCTCTGTTGTATTAACATATGTATATAGCTTGCATCAAATCACTTAACGAACGATCAGTTGCGCAGCGAGAGGATTCAAGAGCTCAAAATACTTTTTTTTTATACAAATCGTTGCAGCTGTTTTTGCGCCGTAATTTCAGATTTAATAAAAATCTCGAGCTCGATATTTTTACGAATTCAAAACTTTCCTATACATTTATGTACCTACCTAAGTTATTTTCTCTACAATTAAAACCAAATTATGTCAATTTTAAGTAAATACCACTCTTGGGTAATAAACAATAACACAAAATTAAATGAAAGTTTAAAATTTTTAATTATGAATTTTTGTTTTTGAACAGAATTTAGTTTTCAAACAGATTTATACAATATATTTTTGAATTTTGTGGTTACCTATGTATATATATCTGTTAAATATTAACTTTTTTCTGCTTAAACAATACGATACAAATCAGTTCATTTGTTTACTAGATATACCAAAGTAATGCGATTTCTAGTTAATAAGGATTTCTAATAATATTTTGTCCGTAAAAAGGCGTAGAAAATCGCCTATTCAACAATAGGGACAAAATTAGAGACAGCTTTCTTTATTTGCAAGATGAAAAACAGTTAAATAGACAGATAAATTGCTTTGAGTTTCATAATGCAATATTTTGTATATGTACTAGAATACACTTAAAAATGTTTCGAGTTGAAAAATGTTAACTGAATTTAAACAAAATTTAATTGAAATAACAAAATGTATTCTTTAATTTTAATTGAACAAAAGTAATTAGCTTCAAGTTCTGAAAACAGAAGCGTTGGTTCTATATATTATTTTATAAAGAAAAAACGTTAAAAACCATTGCATTTATTGCGAAAATTAAAGTTCTTTGTAGTTTGAAACTGCAGCTAAACTTTCCCACGCTCAAGTGGTTAACCACCCACATACAATTATTCAAAAATTTCTTTCGTTTTCATTAGACGGAGGGGAGGCATCCGTCGGCAGTCGTCATTCGTCGAGTTGTATTTATTTGTTTTATGCAACAAACATATTCATTCGAACAATGAGTAGTTTTCATTGTAGGTACCTAAGTAAAAGGTAAATCATACTAACTCGCACTTTAGATATGGCCAAGACGTTCAGTATAAAAGTATAAACCCTTTTCTGGCACGCATAAATGTTAAGCAATTTCATTAACTGATAACAATGCTCGCACAATGTGTGTATTTAAAAAAAAAAAAAGAATTTGTTGGGTAAGGTGCCGCCGGCCGTTGCAAACTATGATGTCATTCAGTTAAACACACAGCAACATTTAAACCAAAGAGAATAAATTTGTTACCATCAGATATGCAACCAGCAATAAAAGATTGATTGAATTTAGTTTCAAGATGTATCTGAGCATCATTGTAAGTTCTATAAAAAGTAAAACTGGCATACCTATCTAATGAGTTGATAAATACCTACATATGTATATATAAATATATTTTGTTCGTGTTTCAAATTTTAGATTGGTTCAGCTTGTTTTTGTATCAAAATGCAATGCTATTTGAGAGACTATATGTTTTGATCTAATATTTATTTTGATTTCACGTGATACGTATCATAAGCAAATCGCAAATATTGTATTGACTATACTCGTATATCTAATCTCAACAAAAATGAGATTATTATTTAAGCCGAATGTGACTAGTTACTTCGGCAATTATCAACGAATTTGAATATTTTATTAAACTCTCTCAAGGAACAAGTATAGGTGTGATGGGAACATCACGACTCCAAATAATTCATTGAATAAATAATAATTAAAACCATAACACTACGAATATAATAGCAAATTGAATTAATTATATAACGACGTTCAGGTTTGATTACCTAGTGATTTTCTAATTGCAATTCGCCTCAGAAATCAAGCCCTGTCATTGTAAAGTGTCGTCGAATAAGCGGTGAGCTATGAATTATCCTACAGTGAGATTCTCAAGTTCACTGTCACGCCAATGTTTCTATAATACTTCTCGGCACAAAACGCCCATCCCCCCTGTCATCATATGTCACCAACAAAGTGAAGTCACATTAAATAATATTATTTCATTTGAGAAATTGTTTACAAATTCATTTAAACTTATTACGGCCGATGCGTATGATTATGATTATTATTTTGACAAATTACACACGTCAGTAAAAATTTCAAAGAAGAAGAAGAAGGAGAAGAAGAATATGACAATATTCTACAATTTTCATAAGTTCGTTAACCACAACAACAGCACCATCAATTGGCAAAAGTTGAAGGTCTACTTTTTTTGTTTTTGTTATATTTCTCTAGTATGTGATTTTTAACTGGTTTTCATCAAGAGAATTCTTTGATAGTTTAATAAACAAGAATTAAATAAATATCTAAGCGAAGGCGTCAACTTAAGACAAACACTGTCCAAATATGACAGAAAAAGAAGATGGTATGTTGTCATAATTTGAAATATTCTAGAGTTTTCAATATTATAGATTGTATTGATAAATTGATAAATATAACTAATAAATCATTATTGATTGCAAATATTAATTATATTTTTAATTCAGCTTTATAATTCATCAAATGTAACATCAACAAAATGCCACTCGTGAGAGGCAAAATATATTTGTTTTAATATTTTTTTTTCAATTAAAAAAATATGCCTATGAAGTTTTATGATTTGATTTGATGTGAGCCCATGATAAACAAAAAAAAGATAAATAATTGAAATTCCAACATAAATGATTAACAATCCCAAAAAAAGATACTCTAGGGAAATTCCAATTTTGATGACAGCCAAACAAGATGAAAAAAACATCATTATCCATTTCTAGAACACTAGGCATACTGAAAATATTAAGACAACAAAAAAGCCTGTTCACAGAAAGGGGTACTAGCACCCTTACTTTGGAATCTTGTGGTGAATGGAGCTGCTGGAAAATCGTAGTTCTCAAGAAATGTGCTGCATTGTGGAGGGAAACTGCGACTGTGAGAAGGAAAAACAACCTTCGGCCGAACAACTTACAAGAATTTCCGTTAAAAATTGGTTAAGGAGCCAGTTATAGCGATCAGGAAAACGCACCAGGAAAATTTGAAACAGAATGAAAGTGAATATTTTTTCCTGATGGTCGTTTATAGCAAACATGAAAATTATGTCAGCCTCACTTCTAGTCTGCCAACAAGTTCTTCTGATTGAGACACACAGGAAAAAGTTTTTCGTCCATCATTCTGTCAGTGGAACGAGAGAAATTTGTTCCATTTTGTGTCAAATGGCAATCAGCTGGCACGAAAAATGAATTCTCATCAGCAAAATAATTAAATACAATTTTCACAAAAAAATAATTGTTCTATTGCAAATATTTAAAAATTTCTGAGTCATTCGTCATCAATTTGTGTAGCATTTGTATTTTAAAACGCGTTAAATTATCATAATTTATCCATTAGAACTTTTTTCCTGATTCGTTTTCCTGATCGCTATAACTGGCCCCTAAAAGTAAAAAAAAAATATTTTTTGAAGTTTTTCTGGAATGTATGCATACAATAAACAATCTAACGGGATAAATTAACTATTCAAAAATAAGATGTTACCTTAAAGGTGTCTGCCAGACGAAACGCCCCACTGTAGGAGTTTGACAAGTGTCACAAAGTTTGAGACACTATCCTCTTAAACATATCCAAAAATCAGCTTTGATAAAATAACGCAGTTGAGAATGCACTGTTAAAATTGCATATCTCCGAAAAGCCCCAGCTTTGAAAATTTGGAATGTCCATTCGTTCTTATCTACTTTGGTATCTTTACGCAGAAAAAAAATCAGATATGATAAAATGACGTATGTCTGCCGGCCGTGGGCTCTTAGTCTATAAGTTGTTTTTCACTAGGAACACTTACACTAGTGCGATGAGGAGATAAATATTTAAAAGCAGTTGGCCGTAGATAAATGAATGAGTTAGATGCCAGATATTGCTATACATCAGCATTTCTTAAAAAGTTAAAAGCAAATGTTGTCTCAAGAAACATATTGTTGAAAGCAAGGACATTTATGCTGCTTAGGCATCACTACTATATTAAATTACCATCTGAATTTACTCCAATAAAAAAGAGATACAATTTTGCTATACATGTTACAGTTAACGGCTTAACCGGACTACTTCTTTATAATTTGTGTTTTAAATTAATAAATAGTTGTTTTGTTAAAATATAATTTATTGTTTTCTTGTATGCACCAAGGTAATAACATATATTAGATGTTCTTCAAATGGAGGATGATCATGTCGAAAATTCTTTTCAAAATAAACCTTTGGCTTAGGCCTATTTTGCATGAATGCTAAGGTTTAGCCGAATGTAGGTTTTTTGCCGAATTTGGCCGAAGCAGAAGTCGAAGCTTCGGTCGCACACTAAGGAAAATGCATTTTAAAGTATCCAGTTATAGAAAAATCATGAACAACCTAAAGGGGTTAACTGAGAAAGTTCGAAAACAGATCAGAGATGACTGAATGGACTTCTGCAGGAACTTTACTATTTGTTAGCATACTAGCGGACCAGGCGAACTTCGTCTCGCCCCAATTTAACGCCTACAAATGATTTGCAGAGCTATAATAAAACACAGATAGTTGAAATTTCAATGTGATTTATTTGAATGGAATAAAAATAAGGAGAGAGTGGTATGATAAGCAATATTTTCCGACTCAACAAATACCGTTTACCAAGCTATTGACGACGTCCTTTTGCTTTACTGCTAGTATTGCCTGTGCACAAATCCAATCGAGATTTTTATAATTTCTTGTAATTCCGGGAAACACTTTATTTTGGTGATGAGTTTCTCCTTCGACGTTTTTAACCGGGAATGATATCAATCCAGTCGAGACATTAACAGAAATTTGGCCATTGCCAAGCGCCAGCTGTTTTCTTGAAAACTCAGCAGCCGATGGTCGCTCTGCAATGCGACTCATATATTACTTGTCAATTTCAACTTCTTGACATGCCCGCACAAAACGACGATTTCAAGCATGCATTAAATTCATCGGCAGCAGTAGATTTTTGGGATGACGGGAAGCGTTTGACAAAATTCTGCGCTGAGCAATAACATATCCCCACCAAATGATCTCGAATCACCTTTTAAACCTTCATTGTTAGGTCAACTACCTTCAAAGCTCGTTTATGCGCCATAGTGCATTCATCCCAAATTATGAGTTTGCATTCTCGCATCAATTTCGCTGTCGCCGAATTCTTGGTCATTGTGAATTATTGGCTTTTCAACCGTGGGAAAATTCATCGCCAGCTTCAAAGCGGAAGCGAAAGCAGTTCAACCGCCTTCAAACAGTATTTCAGCAATACCATAGATGCCATAGGATTCAACAGGCAACGAAAGGGATCTTGGCCGAATTGTTGCTACAATCAACTAAATGACGAATGTCTTGCATGTCCCACCGGGAGCATCGATAAAGTAAATTCGATTGCGGAATCGTATTCCAAAGCAGCCCAATTGAAGTCTACGTTTACCTCTTGTAATAACTTTTTGTCGAATTTGTGGTGGTGATTATGCAGTTTGAAGCTGTGCAATATAGGCGTAGGCACGTAACTCTTGCATTTGCTTATCACGGACATTCAGTTAATTACTGCAAGACGTGTACGTCATCTAAGGTTAGATCGGAATCAGTGTAATAAAACGCAAAACTCGAATCAATTTCAGCTAGAAAAATAGCACATTTTCTGAATAGAAAATTATAATGTGAAAAGGACACCTGTCAAATCGGGCACAGCCTAAGTCAATGTATAACCCAACCTATCGGTTTTTGGCATTGATCGCAGCACAGAGTCATCTAATATAGGTATATTTCATAATTTTCTCCACCCAAAATGCGGAATGGAACATTCTAGAGAGTTCGACAAAATAAAATATCAAAATCCATTTAATGGGAATCAAATGCTATTAATGTGTGCCTACACGCGGCAACAGAGAAAAACCAAAATGAAGTGCGTGTATATAAAACAAAACACATTATTTATACTAATAAAGCAATAAACAAACATGTGAGTGCATTTTTTGGCCATAACTCCGGTTCTAGACATCGGACAGCAAACAGATTTCTTATATGCACTCTTCAAAACTGTCCTAAGATCTCCTGAAAAATTTCATTCAAATCGATCGAGCAGAAAATAAAGAAGATATCGCACAAATACTCGTATAATTTGGATTGTTCTTTATATATAAGATTTCAAACCGAAATACACGCCAAAGGGAAATATGAATTTTGACATTGTGAACAGAAGTATCCAGCAGCTAATACCCACTTTAAGGAATAAAACCTAAATCCGTTAATGTTTAGACAGTTATAAAAAAAGAATATGCTCAAATATGCTTGCAAAATGCTGTCGCAAATCAAGTTATGCATATATTTGTAACTTTCCTTAATCGTTTTCTAGTCTTAGTTTCTTTCATATAAATGATCACAAGCATTTCAGACTCTATATAGTCAAAGTTCTATATTACCATCTGTGCTCGATAGCTTGCTTGAGATAATAACAACAGATTTATATTCGAGGGCGTTGTCACGAAATGTAAAAAATTGGCAAAAGTATATACGACCTCTTAAATTCAGAATTATACGCAGAAATGATGAAGCTTACCACAGTACCACCAAATGTGCATGATAAAAAAATCGGTTGTCAGAGAAATTGGAACAAAGATTCATTCTCAGAGACCTTGTCAACATTTTTGAGTTTTTTATTCAAATCGCACTTCAAAATAATACAAATTTGAACTTCGACTGCGAGAAAAGAATGTTTAAATCATTTTTTGTTTAATTAGCTTATGTGATACGAATAACAGTCTTCAAATTGTAAAAAGGGGTGATCGTGGCGCGATAGTTTTTTGCTCGCCTGTCAACCTAGTGGTCGCAGGTTAGATTTCTGTCATTGTCTATGTCGTTTTATTTTCCATTAAAAACTAATTCTAAAATTGTCATAAAATGAGTTGCTGGTTAACTCATTCCTCCTGAACAGCATAACACTAACAGCATGTGATCGAGTAAACTAGTATACCCATAAAATATGACAACCTATCACATAAAATATTGCGAATTATAAGAGACATATAGATAAATAAGATTAGTACATCCGCCATCCCTGGAGATAAATCTGAGATAACAACCAGGTCAACTCTCAGAACATCGCGCCACACATCTTTCCTATCTTGCTTTCTCAAGCCCGCGCTGTTAAAAAACATATCACCATCACCCCTTGAGCGCGTGTAAATTATAAAAAGAAAAAAACAAATGACAGGGTCTCTGAAACTATATATTCTTTTTTGTTTTCTGCTACAACTCGGGAACACGCCTCATATAGCTGACCGTGTGAAAATCATAACATTTCAAGACTTCTGCCGAACCCTTCCATCGATTGACCTTGTTTATGATCATCGGAAATGTAAGCTCCACTGGGAACTGAATGTCTTCGAACTGGAACGGCAAATCGTTTAAAGTTTAGGGGATTCGCGGAAATTAGGCATTCTTCACTCTCAAACAGTGCGCGCTTTCAAAATCCTTGTCACTATCACATTGTCCACAATTAGTCGAGTTCTTTTGTACAGTTTCGTAGCAAAATGATGACAGGTACAATTTTAAGACGCAAATGATGAGATGAGACGACATGCTAAATAAATCCAAAAAGTTTAGGAATTCAACTGAATAATTGACAACTTCATCTTCGTTTTCAACGCAATCAATCGATTTGCATTTTTAATTGAATTTGATTTTAAATTATCTAATTCAAGTCACTGAAAAATAATATTTTTCGTAGCTTAAATTGCGCCGTAGTTACCATATTTTTGACAAATGTTCAGATATACTAATAATGAGTTCATCTTTAGTTGAAGTGAATTGGCAAATAGCTTATGGAATCGATATTAAGCCACTGAAAGTATCTACCAGAATTTGTCCATTTCCGATTCGTTGCAGAACAATTCTACGGTTCTATCCTGTGCAACACTCGCATATTCATACTCAATGGAATGGTTTTCACGTATCACCACATATACAATGGATTGGGGCATACATTTAATTAATTCGCTGCTGTTGACCCACCAGAAGTGTCATCATGCCACCAAAACGACGAATATCTTGCACTCATTCGACATGATCAATTTATATTTTCTTAACATTTTTGCCATGTAGGATTGCTTTGGAATTTTTTACAAACAGAATTTTCGTTAATTTGCAGGTTTATCGGACATTTCGGTGCTCATTGTGTCATTCTTCCACCTCCCAACAGTCATGCAAAATTATAGCAATTAAGGTAGCTGTCAAGTTTTAAGAATCTGAACAATTATAGATAGATATATAATTAAATAAAAACATATTACGTTTTATTTCAATTAGTCTTGAGCTAAAACAAAAGGTAGAATCTAAATTCAACAACATCAAAATCTTTTCTTATTTAGGCAATCGAATAATTATTTCAAAAAAAGTATAATGAAATAAATTAATCCAGAAAATAAGTCTAATGGACTAATGAGCTGATTGATTAACATGTTACAAACTGGAAAACAACAATTTCTGGCAATTTATTTACAAATAGGACTCACGAGGTTAACCTTGTACTTTATTCTCAGAAAGTGAACTCAAAAATGTAAGTAATAATTATTTTACGTCTTCTTTTAAATTACAAAAAAAATAGGTTGTCTTGTGATCTCATAAGCCACAATAACAATCAGTGAAATATTTAATGACCTACATCAGGCTATATGCATCATATATGAATTCTTACAAAAATTCTATTCTAATAGTAAAAAAAACGCATAAGTATAATATGTAATTTAAATTCGATTTCACTAATTTCATTCTACATACCTACTCTCCAAATTGCTATTTACTTAAGCATTTATAATAAATCAAAATAAGTGAAGATGAATTCATAAATCATTTTCACACAAATTCAATTTTAATAATTGGTACTACCATAACTCACCTCTGCTCGCTCGCTCTACCAATTTCAATCTTCTATAGCTCCCTCTACGAGAAAATGTTGGTAAAGTTAACAATATACCTACATCAACAAGCCGCCACCGACCGCCATGAATTCGCTAATTGGTAAACAAAACAAACCCACAAAGCCACAACCACAATATACACGATTGCCGGCCACTGAGTTGAGGTTTATTTTTTTTACAATTTTTTGTTAACAGACAATTATTGTAAACAATAAACTAACTCACTCTCTTTCTCTTGTTTGTTTCTCTTTTATCTGGCATAATTTATTTCACAGCATGGTTGCCATTGTGAAAATTTATTTAAAATTCGGGCTTTAGATAGATACATGAGCTTTACGATTTTGATAGTTTATTGCGGCCATGTTTTTTTATAATGTCGTTTTCGATTGGCCATCCGGAAGCCTTCCAAATGCTTCCGAAAGAATTCGATTGGTATCAAATAACAGATCTTTTGCTGGAAAGAAGAAAAATTCGATTTTAGTTTTGAAGTCAGAATCATTTTTGGGGGTGGCCGTGGGGCGATAGTTGTGTGCTCGCCTGTCAACCTCGTGGTTGCAGGTTCCATTCCTGCCGTTGTCTATGCCTTCTTATATTCCATTAAAAACCAATTCTAAAAAATTGTCATACAAATGAGTTGCTGGTTTACTCATTACATGCTGTTCAGACATAACACTAACAACAAGTGATTGAGTAAGCTATCATACTACCCGTAAATATGACAACGAAACAAATAAAATAATACGAATTATAAGAGACATAAAATAAATAAGACACGGTAATTCTCTCCGCATTAGTTCAGCCGCCATCCCTGGAGATAAATCTGAGACAACAACCAGCTCTAGTCTCAGAACATCGCGCCACACATCTTACCTATTCTTCTTTCTCTTCTTTCACCGGATGCCCGCGCTGTGTTGAAAACATATAAAGTTTATTCATAATCCCTTGAGCGCGTGCAAAATTATTAAATAAAAAACAAAAAAAAAACCAGAGGTAGACACACACACACACACTCACACACACTCACACCCATTAAATGTCAACTGGAATTCAATGGATTATCGGCCATGTTTACAAAATAAATAATCACTTATATGATCTTTTGAAATTTCCCACCTTACACATACACTCACATTAAACTTCAAAATCGAGAATCCAGTGTTAACTTGTTCGATTGGGATACCGGATTGGAGAGTTCTTCTGGATTACCAATCGATATCGACATACATACGTTGCTAATTTTTCCTGCATTTTCCTTCACCGGACATTCATTTTAAAATATACCCATCATTATTGGAAAATATATTGGCTATTTGATGCAAATAACAAATATGTACGCTCATTTTCTCAAAGTTTGGATTGAGAGTAAAAACACTGTCAGAGAGAGGCAAAGTTTCATAAAAGTATGGCAACGCTTGAACACAAAATTTAGCCATTTTTAAAAGTCAAAAGCAAATAGTGTTTTTGAAAATGTTTACTTAAAGTTTTTTTGTGAAAACTTTATTAAAGAGAAGAAATTAGCTATCGGAAAAATTTATGTATTACAAGAATTAGCCCGATAACGGAATACATTCATTTATTTTTAACTTTTTTAATGACAAATAACTCGACAACTGACAGATTCCTTAATTTGACAGTCTTCATAATTATGTCCAAAGAAATTTCTTGGACTTGAATTCGCAGTCTGAGGAAACATTTTACTCCTTCATAAGCACACTCTTCTGTGAAAGAAAAATTACGAACATTTGGTGGCAGAATTTGTCAGTTTTCTTGTAGAAATTCGTAGATTTTCGCAGTTAAAAAAATACAGGAACACACCTTTTAACGACTTTAAATTTTCATTAGAAATTTTTTTCGATTTTCATGACAGGAATGCATTTAAAAATTTATCATTTTGGTGAAAAAAGAAGCAACTTTTGGTCGGAGTATTTTTTTCCAAATTTCTACAGCGGTAACCCTAACTGTAATACCTGTCTTTATTTCTCTCATCTACATCGCCAGCATTATCTTTTTTGTGCGATCAACAAAACGCGGGAATAAAGGTAAGTGATCATCAAAGATGTCAGTTATTTTGTCGCAACTTCTTGACGGATTATCATCGCGAACGGGCTAAAAAACTTAATATACAAAATACTAGAGTAACAATAAAACGTGTATCGTGTGGGTGAATAAAAAATTCCATTATAAAGACTGAAATATTTTACAAGCAAATAATCAAGGGATAAACATTATTCATATTCAACCCTCATTATAATATACAATGTAAGTGGTAACGAAAAAAATCCAGTGATTCAAGTTATATTTTTATAAAATATAAAAAGTTTACGTTTAGTTTTGTGCGTAAGAAAAATATCATCAAGTATGTTAATTTAATTTGTTTTGTAATCTGTTTTTATTGATTTGGAATGTTATTTAATAATTTAAAACAAATCAGGAATTAAATGGCTGCTAAAAAAATTCAAAAATTCTTGGCAAGTTCTTGATATTTGTCAACTCCAAGGTTAAATAAATAAATTGATTCCATGACAAACAAACAAAAAAAAAATACGCTAAGCATGCAACGCATATTAACTTTATTTCGATGTTCTAAGAATCTTTGCTGAAAAAGTTGCAATGCACAAGTATAGTACTGCAAAAAAAATACGTAAACGACAAACGTTCTTATGCACATACTCGTATGCTTTTTTTGAAATATGAACTGCGTGGGTACAGAATATAAAATACACAACTGGGTCCTACGAACTTGCTCTTGGGGTTGACAAAAATAACATAAAAAGAACTTGAAGATGTTTGTTGATGGTATGAATATTTATGCAATAGTTTATGAAAAAAGCGTGAAAAGAATTCAATGTACTAAAAATTGATTTTTGATGGCTTTTCAAATTTGTTTAAGAATACGATTTGAATCAGTTTCAAATTTCCCTTTATAAAAGGTAAATAAAATCCGTCAATCTATGAATGAGACATACGGACATGTCAAAAAAAAACTATTTTCTTTAAAAAAAATCTTAAAACCTGTTTTTCTCAAAAAAATCTAAAATTCATTATTATTTAAATATTTAATTCTTTGCAAATTACAAGAAAAAAATTTTATTAAATTCGTTGCAGTCGTCTTCTAAAAAATTAAATAAAACGCACGTATCTACTTATAACAATTTTACGTATTTGATCATAAAAATTTAAAAACATAATTTAAAAACATCGTCCACACATTTTCGAAATATTGAATCAAAAAAAATATTTTTCGAAAGTTTTGATATGCTTTATTTTTTTAGAATTTGAAGGCCGCATATTTTAAATTTTTTGAATGACCTCCTATATAAATTTTTTATTGAAATCCGTCATATCTGGAATAACAAAATATGTAAATAAAATTTTGAAGGGAAATGTAGACCATACCCCAAGTAGGGCACAGATTTTGTTATCACACTCGTCATAGCCGTTTTCGAGATAATTATGATGGTAGAAAAAATTTTATGGCAACTACAGTTAGATAGGCTAAAAAAAGATTCAAAAATCTATTTTAGATAATCATCTAAAACGCTTAAGTACCAAGTCTTAAGTGTTAGCCATTTAGATTTTAGACTGTAAATCGTTGTACAAACAAACAGGCCGACAAACAGGTGGAATTGCGGGATCCACTTTTTTATATTTTCTATCATCGTAATATCAAGTTTAATTAAAATCTCGAGTTCGATTTTTTTTTCAAATGTAATATTTGCCGTATAGTGCTTACATATATCGCCAATAAAAAAGACGTATGCCAGCCGTTCAGTTTAGATCAACTAAAACAAAACTTTAATGCATTGTATCAAATTTGAAATTAATGATAAGCACAAACGCACGATCGCCGACGGATTTTTTTTTGGTTGAAACTATAATCCATAAGTAGTTTTTATTAGAATGTTTCATCAAACCAATAGCCGATGAAATTGTTATTAATTACATATTTTTATAAAGATAAATAATTGCATATGTACATACGTGATGAATAATTTGTTCTTGGCATTTAAATATCATGAAAATAAGAAAAATGCAGAAAGATAAGTCAAATATTTCAATAAATTTTATGTTGGGTTATTTTTCATTTTGAGAACGCGTTTGGCTTCTAAAATTGATTAAATACATTTTATTTGATTGTGTTGGTACCTATGTTTAGTAGATAAATATCCGATATGTTATGTATTTCTAAAAAATATCAAAGTCGAGATTTTAATTAAATATGACATCACTACTTTTATTACAAAAATATTAAAGGCGCTCCCGAAATTCCACTGATTTAATGTTGGCATGCAGCGTTTTTTGACAATCCTTCAAATTGGGTTGGGCTATAATGATTCAAATCGCGAATGCATAAGCACACACACACACCAAACTCTTGTAAGTCAATAGGTACTGGTTCTATATGCGCTGTTGCCCCACTCATTCTTATTTAAAGAATTATCTCATTAATAGAACTAATAATAGAGTAAGGATTAAGAAACTTCACAAGGGCTTAAGAGATTTGTGAAATTATTTATTATTCGAATTAATCATTAAGGACATTTTCAAGGGGATAATGAAATTTATGTGAAAGTAGTCGAATTTTAAAACAAAAAACTATGTTTTAATTCTTTTAACTTTACGATTGCTAAGGGTTTTAATTTGTCGATGTTCAATGGAAATTACAGTACATTTTTTTGACAATGATATAAATACATATGCATATCTCTAATTGTAGGAATTTATAGGTGACATCTTCAGTTAATATACAAATGGAAATTTTTTTAGTAGACTAAATGTCAAAAAAAGGCAGATTTTATATGGTGTGCAACGTTTCGAGCGCGAATACACTCTTCATCAGGCAACAAAAATAAGTAAATTTAAAATTACGGCATTAACAAAATTGTTCGAAGTAAAAACATATCAAAAGGTCACAAAATTCATTTTTCACTCCTACAGTGCTGTCCGTTGTTCTCTATAAGACAACGGACAGCAAAATATCGCGCGAATTAGGAGACACGGACAGCTGTATATTTGTTAAAATCAAGAGAGATTCGTTGTTGATTATAAGTAATTCAGTTGAGTTTTAAATTTTATAGTTTCGAAGATTTAAATTATTATAGATTCAAAATAGCTTTTAACGGACTTTAGTCCACAAAATTTGCGTTTCGTCCGGACAAACTCACTTGGACTCATCAGTTGGATAGTTAGCGCCTTACCAATACGCAATTTTTGTTAAGTTCAGTTCAACTTACATGATTTTTTTGACAAAAAAAAAAACAATGTGAACTATATCCAACAAGATTAAAATTTTAATCATTAAAATTGGAAGATTTTGTCCGTGGCACGCATAGTTAATAAGAAGGTGTTTTTTTTATATAATACAACTCTATATAATACTGAAATTACTCAGCCAAGTAGAAGACTTAGCATTATATTTAATTAGACTTGTCGAATTATTGATTCAAAATAGCTTTTAACGGCCTTTAGTCCACAAAATTTGCGTTTCGTCCCGGCGATCTCACAATTGTTCTCAAGAACAATGCTCAACAAACCAACTCAATTATTGCATCGTAATCAAATAACTATCTAAAACGCAGATCAAATTTTGATCAGTATTCAATATTACGTATATTGGATATATGGATGTGAGTTCACCAATTGAATGATAACTCCATTAATATAAATTTAAATAAACCTTATTTTAATGACCTGCTTATTTTTGTTTTTAACTAACTCAAATGGCGCAGTTGCTGTTTTAATTCATTAAATGAGTTTCATTTTAAATTGCAGAAAAAAAAATTAAGATTGGTGTTCAAAACAAATAAGTCAGGCATGTAGTATTTGCAAAAAAAAAAACAAACAATATTTCGCCACACTGCATAAACATTTTTTAATGACTTTTACAAACTGGTATATGCCAAAAATTTATCTCGACTGCCACGGTCAATGGCCAATTGGTTTTTGGTTTTTATTTTATATATGCGCAACCAAAACAATGTGTCACTCCCATCAAAATTTCTTAAATAATCATCAAATTTCCTTGATTTAATGTCATAAACATTTGACCTAAATTTTATTGTCTGCCTATACAGGTTTGATAGCAATTAAAGAAAATAGTTTTGTTCGTTTGTTAGAACATCTTCTTAATTAAATACATTATGCAAATTAAATTAACAATCTTGTGCAGAATTTTAATGAAATATTTTAAGTGTTTTAATTATTGGATTTACCACATATTCTTTTTTTTCGTGATTACGAAATCAAAAGAGCTGAGATACGAACTCCTTTTTTATATAAGTGCTATTAAATGCAGTATAATACATATCCGTTTATTAAACCACATTCCGTACTCATTTAACCTTCAACTTCTAAATACACATTTTAAATGAAGTGGGGAAAAACACTTAGAACCTTACATGAAATTGTGAATGAAAAATGATCAAATAATATCATTGAGAACGCAAAATACTATAAAGACGAAGCACTTTAAAACAAGAAGTTTATTTAAAATTATTACCTAAGGCACACATATGGTAATTTTATTGTTCATGCAATTATGTATAATAGATCTATTTTAAAAATGTTCTGATCTTCCAGACTTTTGTTTTCATGATAACTATCTTAATTGGTGCGATTTACATGCATCATAGACATAATCTTCATTCTAATAACAATGAATACTCTTTATTTGGGAATTAGTTTCAATGACAGAAGCAGACGTAATTAAGTCTTGATTTTGAGTTAAGAAGTAACAATGTTTTGATTGTTGCCACGACAGACGCGATGACTATACAACAATACAATGATTGTGCTAAAAATTAAAGCACAAACACAAAAATGTTATTTGTTTTGTTTGACAAGCAAGTGTTTGCATATGAAGAGCTTGACTGCAATTAGCACAATATCTCGTAACAATTTATTTAAGCAAACTTACATATTTGCTTTTCTTTTATCTATTTGGTTCAAGATAAAAAACAATTTTCGACTTGTATGTGATATGTACAATGTACATGTAATTTATGGCTATTGGGTCAAAACGCTGACTCAAGAAGGTTTCTGAAAATTATGGAAAATCCACATTTGTTTTGTTATGCAATATAAACAAACAAAGCACGAAGAAATTAACTATGTTAAGTCTATGAAAAAATCATTCCCTAGAAATATTATAAAAAGGAGTTTATTTGATTTGATTGTGTATTTGCATTTTTCTTAAATTATTTTTATTTTAATGGCACTATTTAATGTCCTTGCATTATTAGTTTGCAAAATTATATTTATATAATAAGTCTTGGATATTAAAAAAATACTCTATAAGGTTTATTGGATTGTCGTAAATCTTAAAATCATCATAAAAAAAGCACACATATTATAAATAAAATAGCTGAGTTAAATGTTAAACACATTGGGATATGAAATGCAGAGAATGAAAAAATAAAAATGTATATAATTTCTAATGCATTAGAGACATACAGAAATATATATTATGAGATTAGAGAACATCATTTGGAATATGTCACCCGAAAATTTATGGATGGTGCAACAAGTGATAACTATTACTTCATACATATTGTTAATCAGTAGAAATAGAGGAAATTTATAATTTTTACCAAATTCTAATGGCTAATGTTCTCTGCAAATAGGGAATGCACATTCCTTCTGGCGTGACAGTCCAGACAAAATTTCAATTTGTATGTGCTCTTTTTTGCATTTTTCTACGAGTATATTTTAT
Source organism: Philhelius pedissequus (assembly GCA_910595825.1). NCBI lineage: Eukaryota > Metazoa > Arthropoda > Insecta > Diptera > Syrphidae > Philhelius > Philhelius pedissequus. The sequence goes on from OU343160.1 coordinate 34,937,541, forward strand.
TGTAAAATAGAGCTATCTAAGATTACATCTGGTGACTATATAACAAATATCTCTAATTAATTAATGATGATTTTTTTTCAGATTAGCCACGTTGTGACCTGAACAGTCAACAAATTCATAAATTAGAAATTTTACATATGTATGTGTGTATTTAATATGTTTCATTGAAAAGGGCAATTCTCAATTTTGTGCACTAATCCTTCAGGTTTCAATGAAAAACGATACATATAAAACCAGTCTCGAACAGGCTTGCCAAATTGGGATTTTTTCAAAATTGCCGACAACAATTTCTGTATGGCATAAGCAAACATAAATGGGCTATAAATAGCCCAAAACTAATGTTGGGCGATATTATTTTCGTACAAATATATCATAAGTAACTCAATTTAAAACCAAAAAAAATCATATGAATAAAACACTTTTCTCATCTAAACATACCCTTAACGCAGTCCACAATTTGTCACAAATTTGTATTCACTGAATTAAGGTACTCATTGGTTTGGTTTTGAAATTTCAAATCAACTGCAATAAACTACACTTTAAATTCATTCAGTTTCAGTGTCTCTGTTGTTCAAAGAATTTGCATTTTTAAGAGAAAAAAATATCTAAATGTAAATAGCAATAAGCAAATAAATTTGAAAATTGTCAAAATTTAAAAATTTGATGATGGAATGGAATAATTGACTGGGGTTTTGTTTTTTCGTCCAAAGAATTTTGGACAGAATTCGTAGTGATGCTATACGGTTAAAAAAAATATCTTTTCATCCTCATTTTAAATGATAAGTAAATTTAACCAAACAATATACCAATGTGATAATAATGACCAAGATGATGACAATGAGGATAATTCTGATGATGACATCATGTTTACAGACTGATTTTCAATAGTTGAATGTGATAATATTGTTGACTCTTCTTTTTTCAATGAATAAAAATTGTATTTTATTTTTAATTGTTTTTTTTTTTTGTAAATAAATTGTAATTTAAGTTATAAGATTTCTTTTTAACTGGTATTGGTGTACTGTTTGGACACCGATTTTGGACTACAAATATTTTTAAATTGAGCTAACGAACTAGTTCAAGACATGGCAACTCTGACAGTTTGGCGTATGTCATTGAAACAGGGATGCCAAATATAAGACATGAATTTGACGACTATCTATTTATATTAATTTTCATATATGAATTTGTTTATTTGTGCAGTCAAGTTATTAAGAAATAATATTTTCCTCAACATCCGTACTAGGATGTTTTTTTTTATAATGACGAGGATTGCGAAAAAATAATTGAACATGTATCAAGAGTTAAGAAATTTTTGAATTTAATGAGACCATTTATTTTATATAACAAAATAGGTATGTATATTGGATTTTAACTTTTTGCACGATGATATAAGGGTACATTGAAATAAAGTTCCAAGTTTGACGCCTGAAAAATTAACTAGTTTTCTAGTCAAATTTGCGTTCAACGAATGACAACATATGTAGTCTCTTATATATTCTGAACGTTATATAAATAACATTATTTTAATTTATATGACAATTTTAGTCACTTTCACTAATTTATTAAAATTGTTGATTATCGATTGAAATTAAAACAAAATTACACAGCTAAGCATGTTAGTCTTACGATTCTGATGTAAGATTAATCAGAAGAAAAAAATATTACTCATACGCCCTGTTGAACACGAAGAACTTGATAAATTTTATTTCTCATAAAATAATTAAATTAATTAAAAATGAAACCTTATTGAAAGTAAAACGTACTCAAAATTTCCATTAACATCGTGTGCATAAATAGATCTTAGCTCAACGAACCGATGATATTACAATTTTTAATATACACACCTCGCCTAACCACAACTTAACCATAATCAATTCTCTTTAATGGCGCACGATATCATCTTAAAAGCCCCTACCGACCACATCTAGTTTGAAACAATTAGATGTTTTTTTTTATGAAAAAATTAAAATTGATTTCTCATGCAAAATCGTGAGTAACTAATTAGCATTTTTAGATTCACTGCGATGTGTAGTGGAAGGGATTTATTGTATTACATATAAATACGATTAAAATTACACGGTCACTCTCTAGACAATTTCAATTAATTTGCGATCTATTTTTTTTTTATTTGCAGGCACTAATCATTACTCATCACTTCATCAGGTAAGATTAGACTTTAGGAGTATTTCGAGAACGAAACAAATACGAATCTTTAAGTGGACAATGCATCCGCACATAGTTTGCATACTAAGCTATTTCTTGGTAGCTAGTTGTGTAGCACAGCAGACTTACTTCAATGGGGCACCACCACCGCTCCCGCCAACGGGACTGTCCGATCAGGAGATCGCATTGAGCGACAGACAATTTAGAGTCGTCTATGAGTGGCGAACAATTGACTTTGCTTATGCAGATGAGTATCAGCGTGGACGTGCGCGCCAAACGGGTGAATTTATTGAAAGGAATGCTCTCATATCGGACGTGAAGGCGTTTGCTCAGAGGTTGTATGTGACACTTCCACGAATGATGCCAGGTGTTCCAGCTACACTAGGTTGGATTATTTCACCTGATAATAATGGTCGAACTGACCCCCTCATTGAACCCTTCCCATCGTGGGAGATGAATCGCGAAGGGGATTGCAGGGCATTGCAATTCGTGCAGGGAATTGCAATTGATGCCGATGGACTTTTATGGGCGGTTGACTCGGGAAGGATTAATACACTAAGTCCAGGTGAGACTTATTTTTAGAAGAAAATTATTTTAGAGAACAACTGTTAGTTTCTTTTTATGGATGAATTAGTAAGTCTTATAAGTAACTACTTAAAATGTATGAAGATAGGCTTGAAGTTTTAGAAGTTTTCAAACTTTAAAATTATATATCTTTTCAGAACGTCCTAAAAATATATGCCAACCTAAATTGGTAATATTTGACCTTAAAAGAAACGGAACAGTAGTCCATCGATATGATTTCCCCGAAGAAGTTGTCTCCAGGGGAACTAACTACCTCAACAAAATCGTAGTTGATGATGCCTATGGCGGATTCGGATACATAACTGACAATAGCGGTAAGGATCCAGGCATTGTAGTCTTCTCACGAAAACTCAATCGGTCATGGAAAGTGAGGGAGCCCAACTCCATGAGAGCAGCCCTTAACGCAGTCGACTTTGCTGTAAATGGAACTAGTCTAAGATTTTCGATTCATATTGATGGAATCGCCCTCGGGCCATATTACAATCCCAACAGCGGCGGTGATCCTCTGAATATCAATTCACCGAAATTTGTTAATGAAAACTACGAACGAAATGTTTACTACTCACCTCTCTCCAGTTATCATTTGTATTCGATTCCAGCTTCGATTCTTCGCGATCCTGAGTTCACAAGAAGATCAACTCCAAGACAGGTTTTCGAATCCGTCACAGACTATGGACTAAAGATCTCACAGACAGACGGTATGATTATGGACAACCGTGGAATACTCTACTATGGCCTGTTGAAGGAGCACGCTGTAGCTAAATGGGATTCGTATCAACCTTTTACTCCAATCAATCAGCATGTGATCGCTAAGGATGATGAATTCATTCAGTGGGTAGATGGAATGTCCTTCGATGAGAATGGCTACCTCTATATTGTGGTCAATCGATTGTACAACTTCGTTGCTGGTCGACTCAATCCGAATGAAGTGAACTTCCGTATTCTTCGAGCCAAAACTGGAGGCTTGGGATACACTTTCACGAATAGTCTGGGCTTGGGCAACATCGGACCTATTGGTTTTGTGCCCGAAGGAGAACCTTTTGGAAATTCAATTGGTTATGGTTTATCTTCAACGACGCCATTTTATAATCCACTGGCAGGACGTGATCCATATTCGAGTGCAGCTACAAAAGCGACATTTGTAGCGACGAGTGTGTTTTTAACAGTTTATCTCAGTTTTCTCTTCCGTTAAATTAAGTTCTACCTAACAGTGTTTGCTTTAAGAATGTGCTCAAAATTTTAAGGTACTCCTTGTTGTGCATCATAACTTTGTAAATTTCTTTTTTTCCAAAATATATATATATATATATCCGATCAACTGGCACGCTTTGTGTGGCGCATCTTCGTATACCAAAAATGTACTTAAAATAATTATTAAAAAAAAAACTAAAATCATTTGAAACAAAAAAAAATCATGTTTAAATGTTTAAGAATATATTAAGTTATAAGTTTATATTAAAAAAATATTGTTTTAACAATAAATATATGTATGTATATTTTATTTTTATTTTGTTTTAAAAAGGAAAAGGTTTGAATATAAAAAAGCAGTTTCATACATACATTATTTGTTAACATTGTGTAGGGTCTTCCAATATGGGCTCTCGAACTTTGACAGTTCATAGCGGACATACTGCTGAAGCTACGCCTGTCAAATTGTCTGTCATTTATTCATTCTGCTTTCCCAAATAAATGAGGATTACCAACTTTTTGGACAAAGGTATGTGGTTTCAATAGAACGGCGGCCATAAGTTCGTATGTGCTCCAACCAGAGAAGCCGCGGCGTACATTTGACATTGTGTGAATTGTATCAACGTTGTGTGAATTGTATCACACAGCCATTAACGCTAATCATACCGGTTACAGAATCGTGATCAATTTTGACATGTTCACTACATTAGAACTATAAAAACTGAGTTTTATTGCCACCGAGTTCATTCAGCGGATTTTGTAATCGGGCGTCAACCACAACCCATTTGTTTAGATTTACGTTGTGTAGCACGATTTATCTTAATAATAAATCAAAGTTAACATGCCAAATGTAAAGAAAACAAATGATTGTGACATTTCTTACTATTCTGTTCTAATTTGATCTTATGTCGTTTTGAATTCGTATGGAAGGAATTCCGACGGCTTCTAAAACTTTTATGGGGTTTTCGTTTAGTTAATTTATATTTTGATCTAAAAATTGATTTTTTTCTTAACAAATCGAATACGTTTTCAGATTGATTTTTATTTGCTATAGTATTCGCATATATTTTTGTCTGTGAACCAGCTATCTGTATCAGCTGTCTTGTCAAATTTATGGCTGTCAATTATAATGCATAGTAGTGTGAGTAAGAGAGGGGCATATTTGCCGAAAAATCCAGATCTGTAAAATTGATTTGAAATAAAAAAAATAATCAATTTTGCTGGCCAATCGAAGGCAAAAATTATCAAAATTAGTTTTTTGACAGATCTAAATCAAAAATAAATTGAATTTTGTTACCAAACGAAAACCCCATAAGATTTATGTTTAACGACAGTTCTTCCCTTTGAAATAATAGAAATTTGATTCTGCATTTCAAGTCAGAACTACATAAACACAAAAGCTTCATCTTATCTGTTCTAATATGTGAATAATTTTTCGTGAAAATAAAATTTTCACGCTTACAATATGGGTGAATAAATTTGCCTATCTGTGTACACATTATTAAAAATTTAAATATATTTTTGAAGTCGTTTTTAACTTTATTTTTTTTTTTTTATAATCTTCACGCCCTCAAGGGATTATACTACCCTTTATATGTTTCAACAAAGCGCGGGCGTGAGGTTGAGGAAGAGAAAGAATGATAGGAAAGATGTGTGGCGCGATGTTCTGAGAATGTAGGTGGTTGTTGTCTCAGATTTTATCTCCAGTGATAAAAAGAAAATAATTTTTTTCTAAAAATGATTGGTATGGCAATTTTGAATATTTAATAATATAAACTTAAAAACAAAAGATTAAATCTGCTTAATCAAAAATAAAATAATTCAAAATTCTGAAATAAATGCTTAAACTAATTTGAGCTCAAAAAAAGTACACCATTTTATTTCTTGGATATATTTGAATGTATGAGAAAAAAAAATTTTAAAATCTGTGGAGCGGTTTTTGAGAAAAACTTTTTTTTTACCTTTTTGAAAACATTTTTCAATAAAAATCAAAACGCCAATTCATATCTACGTATTCAGCAAATACATATGACTATAATAAAAATTAATGAGCAGTTTTCAAAATATAATTTTTTAAATTTTGTTTTAAAATGCTTTTAAAAATACAAAACCATATTGATTAAAAATATTGGTATTCGGTATAAATTGGGCTACCTTTTTAGACATTAAAAAAAAAAAATTCAACCGGTCGTACCTAAAAAGCTGCACCGATTTTTTTAAATCAAACTCGTTAGAGCCGTTTTCGAGAAAAATAGGCTTTAACGTTATTGTTTTGAGCTAAAAAAAAATATCAATTTCCCTCCGTACAATACCTAAAATACACCAAGTTTGAAGCAATTCGGCCCACCCGTATGAGCTATAAGTGTCTATGGAGATGTATTTACATACAGACAGACACAGACGTGAAGAATTTTTAGAACATCTTTTTTGTTTGATTGTTATCTCAAATTTTTTTTTCGACGAATGCATAAATTGCCTTATAGTAAAAGGTGATTTTTTAAGAGCTTGGTTTTTGAAAATTCAAAAAAACACAGAAACTTGTAAAAAGTGAATGAAATTTTTATTTGGATCGATAAATCAATTTCTGCCATTTACTTTTTAAAAATAATTTCACTTAAATGTTGCCCGCGGCTACGCTTCAGGTGGTCCATTCTGAAGGTCCAATTTTGGCAAACTTTTTCACACATTTCGGCCGGAATCTCACCAATGACGCGTTCAATGTTGGCTTCCAAGGCAGCAATCGTGTTTGGCTTGTCCCCATAGACAATAGACTTAACATAGCCCCACAAAAAATAGTCTAACGGGGTCAAATCACATGATCTTGGTGACGTGAGATCAACTGCTCACCAAATTCGCCTCTCAATTGATGCATGGTTTCGCGTGCAGTGTGGCATGTGGCACCGTCCTGTTGGAACCACATGTCGACCAAGTTCAATTCTTGCATTTTCGGCAAAAAAAAATCTGTTATCATCTAACGGTACCTTTCTCCATTGACCGTAACCCTGCGGCCTTCATCGTCCTTAAAGAAGTACGGCCCAATGATTCCGCCTGCCCATAAACCGCACCAAACAGTGCATTTTTCGGGATGCATTGGTAGCTGCTGAATTGCCTCTGGCTGCTCTTCACTCCAAATACGGCAATTCTGCTTATTCACGTATCCATTTAGCCAAAAATGAGCCTCGTCGCTGAAACGGACGTAGCTTGCGAAACACATTTTTCACAGAGCACGAATTTTGATAATAAATTTCAATAATTTGCAAACGTTGTTCAGGCGTAAGTCTATTCATGATGAAATGGCAAACAATACTGAATCGAAATGTCAAATGTCAAATGTTCGTGGAATTTGTCATGTGTGATCTGTCAAAAATATAAACGTCAAAAACCAAGTAGCAAAAAAATCACCCGTTACATCCCTATAATCACAAGTAAAAATTGTTCTCAGAGATCCTGTGAAATTAATTTTTATTTTTTATGTTCAAATTGTAAATGGAAAACTCATCGCACTTTTATTAAATTGAAACTAATGTCGTTCTTATTTGGCAATGCGGAAGCATTCTGGACGGGACTCTTCTGAAAGTGTTCACTTGGGAAAAAATGACAGTTCTGATTCCGAAAGAAAGATAATAGGTTTGTTCGTTGAGCACTGAAGTCGCCCTAAAGGGTTTTTTTTAAAACCTGAAGTCACTCTGATATGCAAATTCTATGTTTTTTGAAACCTCAACTCAAAAGTCACCCTCAACTCGCCCTGAAGTATGTAGATCTAGGTTTTTAGCTGGGGCAAGTTGAGGCATATGAATAAACGTCAGTCACATGAAATCTGATTTGATTTGTTATTTTTCAATTGGAAATAAAAGAATACTCAAATTAATTTTCAGACACAGACATGCAAAATGGAAACCTTTGAAGTTGTGGATAGGGCCAAAAAAATGTACTAAGAACTTAAGTTTAACATATTTCAAGTTTTAATTATTAAATAACTTTCTTTTCTGCAACATAAAATTAATGGCCGTCGGGTGTTTTTTGAGAATCAAAAAACCCAGGGTTTTTTGACAACTCTTGGGGTTGTAGGTAAAGTTCAACAAACGAACATAATTTTGATTCTGGAATTGACATCATATACTTGAACGTCAAACTTGACTGTTGACATTTTTTGTATCATAATTGTGCCACAAAGATTTTTTTTTGAATTTGGATATTTCCACATACACAATTATTTTCACACTATCAATCAGATTAAAATTCAGAATCACTCAAAAGTGTTCAGTTGGGATCCCGGATCGCCAAATAAAAACGCCAAAATATTGTGACAATATGAGAAAAGAATGTTTTCTTATGTCGAATTCCAAACAATCATTTCAATCGCTTGTTTTGGTTGTTGTAAGGAACTTGCAAAAAATAGTCTGCGTGTAAAGTATGAAATCTTGATAAAGGCGCAAGATCTGTTTTGACAGCATAAAATCAATTTTGTTTATAAAACTTCACTCACTTGAGTGTAGGAGTAAGTACATAATTTATTTATTTGTAGATATGTAGATACACATATGTTATTTGGGATGGAATGTTAAGAATTAACTGTAAATACATGCATAAAAACGAAATAATTTAAATATGTAAATTATATAAAAATCTCAGGTCAGCATAAATTTGATAGTTATCTGTAAATTTGGATGATTTTTTTTTTAATTTGAAAAAAAGGGGTTTATCCGTTTGTCGAGAAAGAACTTATAATCTTATGATTGAATTTATATATCAAGACTCTGATTTTTAATCCGAGTCTCAAAAAAACGACCTTCAAATCATTTTTTTATTTTGCAATACGAAACTTGATCATCTCATTTCACAATCACGTACACACTAGTTATCTGTTGAAATACTACACCCTTTTGACTGAATCATTTTAATGTAACTATTTTAATTGTTGCTGGTTGATATTATCTCGTCTGAATATTTATAAAATGACGATTAACAAAATTATACTGTACCTGTCTACATATCTGATTTGTATTGACACAAAAAACAGGGTTTTTCTAACTTAACCTTATGTATTTTGGAAAATAACTTTTAGGTGTCGTTTTATTTTTATTTTAAATTAGATTATAAAAAGCTGCAAAATTTAGCCTTTAATACAGCTTCCAAAGATTTGTGAGCAAAAAATAATAGAAAGTATTTTCATGAAGACACCTCTAAAATGCTCTCAGAGTTAAAATTCTACATTTATTAAAATTTAGTAACCCCCTGTACAGAAAAAGTCATCACTGTTAACACGCTTCAAGTAGCTCACGATTATGTTATTCATCACATCACAGAGTCTGCAGTTTTAGTTATGTATTAAATGAAAACACTAATTAAGTTGCTTCTGCGCATATTAAATTTAGTTTGATGCGATGAGTAATTTATTTACAATACATACATTATATGATATCATAAACGAACATCACAATAAACCCTTTCTAGACAATACATTTGTTAGGTTACTTAAAGATTTTTGGAATAAAAAACATAACTTGAAAATCCAGTAGAGCGTGTGAATGGGATTCCAATAGCATCAACATCAACAAATTGTTGTTGAAATTACAAACTAGTTCGAGGTTTGTAGTTCCTATCTACTTCTTTCAATAATCAAGTCGAAGAATACCTTAGACGGTAGGTATTGCTCAAGATTAACGTGTGGATATAGGTAGTCTTATGGAGCGTACATTTTTCAAGTTCAATTTGCCGGTTATAAATTAATATATTGGCAAGACGGAAACTGGTTTTTCAGCACGTTTGATTTTAGGTATAGACGCTCGTGATTTTGGTGTTCAGGAAATGCATAACAGCTTGGAGTGGGCAGTGGGAGTATTATGTAAACGCGCATGTTCTTGTTTTGCATACAAAATGAAGAATAAGGCAAATTAAAATAGACCGCACCTTAGGTGTGTATTACAACAATTTAATATGCGGTTAAATTTGACTATTTGAATTAGTCAACTTCAAATTCTGTTATCAACACCAGAATATTTCGGGAAAAATGAACTTCGTTAGTGAGTTTAGTAAGTGTGCGATCGAGGAAATATAAGAAAAATATATAAGGTTCGAATGTTTTATCAATTTCACCATAACAGGGGGAGATATATAACAAACAACGAACGAACTCTACAGATAGAACAACCTAGCCAACGAGCCTTATAGCGATACTCATTGAATAAAAAATTTGATCTTTATATTGAAAAATTGGATCTTTTAGAATATAGAGAAAAAGAGCAATTCTAGATCAAATCTCAACAAAAAAGATTTGATCTCTGATGAGATGAAGTCTTTTCTCTCAAATGGAAAATATTTTGTTATTAATTTGTTGCGAACTTGTGCCAATCAGTGCTAAAAAATTTAAAAAAAATAAACAAACAATGGACGAAGAAGTTATTAATTTAGATTTTATGAATTTAGTGGATACTTCGTCTTCATTGTCCTCGTCATCTGATGATACAGATAAGTGTTTTTTCTTTCAGAAATGTGTGTGTCAGTCATTCACCAATACTACACTTAAATCTGGAAACAAGTTTCATTGAAAAGATCAAATCTCGATTTTGTGAGATCTTTGAAATTTGAATGAAACTCGCAATTACAGTAGTCGCTATGATGTGTAACATCTGACATCTCACCTTGTTTATTTTTTTTCTTAAGCATTAGAATCCAATCCTTGGCCGAATTCCTAAACGCAAGATTTGCAAAGCAAATCTCATACTAAGCCAATGCATGAACCCGATAAAAATTGAAAAGCAAGTGAAGTGCGCAACACAAGTTTAAAACTTGCACAATTGCAATGAAGTTTGCACAAGAAAAAAGACTGAAATGCGTTTTGGGACAGTGTGCTTAGCAGAGATCTTTCTGTTTGCGTTAAGAGACAGTTTGCTTAGCATATTATACGCAAGATATGCGTTTAGGAATTTGGCCTATGAAAATATAGCTGCGATTTCGGTCTCCATTTGGGATACTGAAAGCATGTTTTAAAGCTTATTGCTCTAGATTAATCGCTAATATAGACCGCATATTAAGGACATTCTATGTAAAAATATTTTTAGACCAAAATGTAGATAGACTACGTACATATCATAATACTGATTTTTTAAAATCAAAATCGTTACGAGTCGTTACAGGTAGATAGATAGGCAAGCAAACAGACAGACAGTCTCGCAGATTGCAGGAAAGCGAGAGGAAAGTACTTACGTAACAAAAATTACAGATCGATGTAGCGAAAACTAGGTAGGCACCTATTGGAATTCTCCAATATGTTACGATTTAATTCAAAATATTGACGAAACTAATGTCGAATTCCAAGTAACCAAACATTCGTTTTTTTCTGAACACAATCGAATTATTTCTAAACAAAATTTGTCAAAACGGATCTTGCGTTCTTAGGCGCCAGTTATAGCATTCATTGAAACTCATCATTGAAACTTTTTGAGCATCAATTCTGTGCCACTTAAACAAATAAAACTGATGTCGTTTTGGTATCAAAATTAAGGTAATAAAATATATAATATTTTTAATCAACAAAATATTTTATTTGCTCCACCACTTTCTTGTAAATTCACATTTGATTTTTCAATGGTGGAAAGCGTTTTCAATGATCATTGAAAAATCAAAAGTGAATTTACAAGTGGTAGAGCAAATAAAATATTTATTTGACAAAAAATATTGTAATCTTATTACCTTCATTTTGGCAGTTTTATTTGTTTAAGTGCCTCAGAATTTTTAGTCAAAGTTTTCAGTGATGAGTTTCAAAGAAAACTATAACTGGCGCCTTAACAGATAGATAGATTTTACACGCAAACTATTTTTTGAAAGTTTCTTACAACAAACAAAAAGATCGATCTGAAATCATCGATTTGAAGTGGTTTTTCGGAATTCGACATTCTTGCCCAATAGGGTGCTGTAAAAAAGACATATTTCCATGTAAATATGTAACAAGAATAAAAAATTTATTTTCGTTGAATCTTGCGAGTTACAAAACGTATTTACTCTATCCTGGTGGCCATTTCAGTTGCCTTCCTCCTAAAACATGCAAATGCAAATGGTAAACACTCTGACAGCCTTCTTCTCCATTATTGACCACCAGGCGAAATCCTTTTGGAGCAGTTTCCTTGCCCAACTGTCCAGCAATTCGCATCAAATGACCGAGCATGTTTGTGTCTTGTTCGGTGCTATTTTCCAGTTTCGGTATTCTATATTTGGGTATGACAAGAAAGTGCACTGGAGCTTGGGGAGCAACATCATAAAATGCCAAGCACTTGTCGTCTTCGTAAAAGATCTTAGCTGGTATTTCCTTTGAAATGATTTTATCAAAAATTGTCGGCTCACCGCGAGATAGATGTTGACCTTGGGATGCGGCTTCTTTAGCTTTGCGTTCCTCGCATCGCAAGTTAATGGCGGTTGAAAGGCGAGCGGATGATTTTGTTAAATAATATGGCAGATGTTGTTTTCCTGTACGTATTAAGATTTGTTGAATTGTATTCATTGTTTAAAAATTATAAAATAAAAAAACTGATAAATTGTTTTGCTTTATTACAGCTCCTTGAAAAGAGCTGTCAGAAAAGCAGAATTTTTGACATCAGGTGTCATCTTTATATATTGCGGATGAACCCATTCAGTCCGTGAGAAATGATGCATAATGCATACAGAGTCAAGGTTTTTAAATCTGAATTTTTTAACACTATTCCGTACAAAAGCTGTTTATTTATTGGTTTCCCTTATTCTTCAAGTTTAGTTATGGTGCTCAAATTCAATTTCACCTGAAAATGAAAAAGGTTTATATTTGAGTCTGTATTCGAAATAAAATTATTGTTAGAAATGTGTAATGTAGTTAATAATTCTTGTGCATCCTAATGCTTGGATTTTTTATTGTCAGATATAAATTTTTATATTTATTGCTCGTTTTCATATTCATACAAGAAATAAATAGAGTGTAAGGCTATAGGCGTGCATTTGCAATTTTTCCGAAAGGAAATAGTTTAATCACTAGTTGAATGATGATCGCGCACATAAGCAACTTAAAAATCAATCCACGAGATAAACCAACCCAAGACAATGTTTTGATTTAATGTACGCCCAGTTACATTTTGAACTTATTTGGGACAATCGTTCGATTTGTGCCAAAACACTAACTTTTAAGTCGCTCGAATCGCAGAATGATTAGTTTTTGCATGTGCGCGCACTCTCATATAAGTTCGTGGTATTCACTTTAGCAACCAAACTGTTGCAAAACTGAAAGATGCATGTGCGTGTCTAGCCTAAAGTCCCCTTTCGCAACGGGAAACCAATTGTTGTTGGAGATTTTTTAACGTTTCCTTTAATTGCCTTGTAGCTTTAACACGAAGAAACTGTCACGAAGAAACTGAGGAGAAAACTGTGAAGATTATGGTGGGCTTATTGGAATGCAAAGCAAAACGTTAAAAAAATCACGTCAAATCTTTGACCCGGGAAATTTCTTTCATTCCCTTTACTTTTTGCCCTTCTCGCCATTAAAACATCTAGTTGCCGGGAACTCAGTTTCCTTGGATGAAAGCAGTAGTGCAAATGACCGAGATATATAAACCGCATCAAACTTCATAAATTTCATTTTTACGTTTTTGAATCTGTTGCTTGAACATGTAATTTTCATGTAAGCTTTAAAGAAAAAAAATCAAGAATACTTTGTAATTCATTAATTCACTAAATTATATTTGAGTTTTTCTTCGACATTATAAGAGGAATACATTTTTTGAATTTTTGTAACAAATCAACTTTACTGGACACAAATTACTTACCAATCATCGAGTTTCGATAGTAATATGAACATATTTTCATGTAAACTGCTGCCTCTTAAGTATCTCACGCGCTAAGCATCGAATTCAAATCGATGTGATTTCTTTCTATACCTACATATTTAAAGAAATAAAAACTTCACAAATTCAGATGTCAGTATACGATAGCCGATCTGAAGTTGCGTGATTTTTTGTTTTTGAAAAGTAAGCCAATTTATCATATGGTTTTACATGCCCACAATAAAAACATCAAGAGTGGATTATATATTTTTTGTTAGTTCCAGAAATGAACATAAAAATGAATAAATATATTCAAATGTTGATGTATAAATAGTTCTTAATTTGAGTGTAGACAAATTTTACGTTTCTATAAAGTGGATTAAAATGTATTCTGGAATGGATTCCAGTTTAAAAGAAATCGGATACATTTTTCTTATGTCGTTTTGATAGGCTGTTCGCAGTTACTTTTTTTACTTTATTATATATAAAGAAATTAATTTAATTAAATAAAAATCGGAGAGAAAAATATGTATAATAAGCATACACATAGTCTAGAAATTTAATAAATTTTGTTGTATAAATCCTACAAAATGCCTGCAAAAACATTTGATTGTACAATATCTGACATAAAAAATAATCTCATTGATCTAAAAATCTAAAATAAACCTGAGTTTATCCCCAATATCCAATATGAATGTACTAGCTAATTAGTAAGAGAATTCATGCAACGCCGGAAAACCCAGATAAGCCTCAGAAACCAGATAATTTTATCTCCGCAGGAATGAACTGTCAAAGTTGTTATGTGAAAAATATTCTACAAATCATATAAAATTATCTTACGAATTTGATATAGAAAGAGTAGAAATGAGCCTCGTAAAGTTATTTCAATGAACACCTGATTGTTTCCTACATTTACGCAAGTATTTTTAAGGGGGCGTTCATGCAAACGTCCAGCGAAAAGATATATATTTTTGAGTAGTTATTTATTTAAGCAATGAAATAAATTTTTTTTACATGCAAATGATTTTAATTTAAATCATACAGTTATATAAGAACATGAAATAATTCGATACCATAAAATCCTATTATTTTTTAAGGAAATGGAAAAATATTTAACAAAAGCCAATCTTTAATATTATTTTATATATTATTATTATTTTTTTTTAGTAGCCCAAATAGCACAGACGGGGTTTTCTTTGGTAGATATAACTTCATTAAAACAATGTTACAATTGTGCAACTTTAATTAAATTCGAAGATAGACTTATATTGCATAAATGCTTATGCAAATATCTTTTTTATATGTAACATTGCTATGACAAGAAACAAAAGTTTTATAGCCTTTAGGTTTTGGCTGAAAACCTAAAGCGAAAACACAAGTTTTCCAATAAATTTTTTTATAAGCCCTTCGTTTTGATAAACTACAAGTTTTAAATAAAACTACAAGTTTTAAATAAAACTTGTCGTACATTCAGTGTACATAAATATCTGATGGGTTGCTGCCAGTAAAAACGAAAAAAACAGCTGTCTGGGGTAATTTGATGACCTTTTCGATTGGCCGTCCGGAACACGTTCCCCCAATAAAACACCCGGTCACAATTGTGGGGGTCAGAACAGTTCCGAACGGCCAATCGAAAAGGCCATGAATTTCAATTCACAACGTATTTGTTGTTGTCTGGGGTTCCAAAATAATTGAAAGGTTTTCGAGTTTTCGTAAACTTTTAGCTGAAAACCCTGTTTTGGGTTTGGTGTGAAAAGCCTATTAGATACGGCACTGTTCTGATTCGAATTTTTTGCTTATCTCTACACCTTCAACATTTTGCTTGAGAAAAAATATGTAGAGATAAAATTGGCGTTACCTCGAACTGGGTGCTGGCTTTATACACGACTTGCTATAATTTTCTCATTTTTTTAATAAGATTTATTACTTCATTTTGTAAATAATTGCCTACAATTTACAAGTATAAAAAACGGAAACGTGCTCCCGAGTAGCACAGAATTTGAATTATAACAAGACGTCGGTTGTATTTGTGTTTTATTGAAGTAATCTGCAACATTATTTGAATACATACATAGACTAGTCACATCAAACTCGTTTACCAAAACGAGTAGAGCATTCACACCGAACACTTACTTGTTTTTGTTTAACATTTGAGTTGTTTTTGAAAAAGCTGTCAAAACGTTGATACAACATGAATTCTGAGACTGGTATTACACGACGATTTATGAGTATTTTTTCGAACATAATGAGTGCGAAAGAGAAAAAAATCGAGATGGAATAAAATTGCCCTGTGAGTCGCGGGCCAAGATTTCGGCGACGCACTTTTGACCTTTCTCTTCACACTTATTTGTTATTGAAGCATACGCTTCATTTCATATCCTTGCGTGTGCGGTAATATCCACAGATGAGCCATACGGAGATGGGAAACTTTCATTCGATTCTATAAATATTTTTGATAATTATTATAAATGCTAATTTCAAACAAAAAAAAACGAAATTCGAAGTAAAAGAAAACTATCAAAGTTGAGTCTTGGAAAATAAGAATTGAACTTATAAAGAAAAGAAAATTGATAGTTCAAAATTATGCAATAGAAGCATGTGGACAAAGGTGAGCTTTTACTAAGAACATTCAGCCCAAAGTTCGATCAAGTAGAACTTCTCGTCCGTACTTCACTAAAATCGTTTAGTTTTTTTCTTTTGAATTTCCTGTAAAAAAAAGAACTCATGCAATAAAAATGTATTACAAATAAGTATTTGAAAAAATATCCTAACCGCTGCCATATTTGTTTGAACGATTTGAAATTAATTTTTTTTACAGCAAGCAATCAGCCGTTCTTTTTTTCCTGAGAGCCTATTCACAATAATATCAATTTCCTTTAAAGGAAGATATCTTCGTTTAATTCATTTTTGAATTGTAACTCGTTTTCAAGTAGCTTTATTAAAAACGAGTCGTTATGCAAAACAAGTCGTTTATAAAAAATGTATTGGAAAACGAGTAGTTTTTAGTATTCATTTTGAGGAAAACGAGTAAGATCTCGTTTATAGTTTGGTGTGAATAGGCTATAAAAAATGAGTGGTTTATCAAAAATGTATTGGAAAACTTGTGTTTTCGCCTTAGGTTTTCAGCCAAAACCGATAATTTCGCGAGAACCGCGAGAAATAAGAACACGGTCACTTATGATATTAATGTTATACCGAGATTTCAGCAGGAAGCTTTCGAGATTTCATATTGGTGTTCACACCGCCAAATCCACGTTTTCGTCTCTCAGAAGCACAAACAACAACCATTTTTGTTTATCTAATTCATCAACCCAAGCCAAGTTCTCAAATAAAAATGCATATTCTCTCTTTTTATCTCCTTATCGTTAGAGTGAAAGATCGTATTTTGCACATAAAAAGCTTTTCACCTAAGTAGGGTATAGTTTAAAATGGACTCGTTCACTATGAATGGTCCGCATCGGCAATGGGTTTTCATTGTGTTTTCAACGAAATCTCGGATTTCGAAATCCCAAAACTATATGGTGAAATGCGTAGATTTGGGCTGAAATCTAGGAAATCCGAGATTTAGCTTCGATGGGAACATAGGATTAAGGACTGTTTTTAAAAAATAGTTTGCCTACATTGTTTAACTTTTGATTTACTCTATATTTCATGTTACGAGTTATATGTTTAAAGAAAAAAAAACAGACTTATAATGTAAATATGAGACAAATATCGCTAAAAATTTAATAAAAATAACGGAAATTCGTTTGAGTGTTTCTATGCTTTTTTAATATATGTACATTATACATATTTTTACATTAAATAAGGGTATTCATGTAACAAGATTATTTTCGGCTTTGCAGAGAGATATAATTTTCCCCTAGACGTTTGCATGAACACCCCCTTAAAAATAATTGTTTAAATGTGAGAAATAATCATATGCCCTTTGAAATGAATGTATGAGGTTTATTTATTCTCTTTCTACATCAAATTCTTTGGCCTTTACAGTAAAACACTTTTGTTCAATGTCTTTAAAATACAACGAATTTCAACACACTGATTGTTTTATTCGAGACATTTATTATTAAAGATTATGATTACAACGTTTTTAAAATGAAAATATTAGTTTTCTATTTTAAACATATTTTTAAAGTTTCCCATTAATATACGATATAAAAAATTCTCAGCAACAAAAAAATGTTTTGACAGTTCTTGTCAATACTTGCTTATGGTTAATGTTCTGATATTAGTTTTCTTTTTTGGTGCTTTTTTTTGGGGACATTTTACTGGAAACAATTTTTGGATTAAAAGTAGGAACAATTGTATTAGAAAATATTTAAGCAAAACGTTTAGATAAAAACCTATTTTTGTAAAGTTTTTCTGTAATTAAGTTCACGGCGTACATAAAGCGCGGTGTGTAGGCGGAGGGGGGCGGCGCATGTTGCCACCTGCAACCCACTGCTTCACCCAATTATTGGATTTGGGGTAGGGTAAAGTTTGGGTGTATGCAAGATTTTTTTAAAGATTTGACTTGAAATAAAAGAACAATAGTAGTTTGAAATCAATTTATATTATCACAAGAAAAATGCACATACTACACCACTTACCATACCGAAGTTGCATACAGTCATCTGTGTATTAGCAAACAAATGTCAAAGCACAAAAAAAGTTGTCGGTAGTCATCATTTGCATACATTTTTTATGAAAAATGTAAGCTTTAAAAATTAATTCAAAATAGAAATAAAAGTTTCCTCACATTAAAAGTGTTATATTTATTGTTTTCAAGCATAACCCTACCGAGTGAAATTATCCGCGTATGAAAATTCAGAGTAGCCGTGTTTTATTGGGAAATTTATCCGCCGTAAGTTTATCCCTAGTAGCAATTTACATACAATTCATTACGGTCGATAAAAAGCTAAAGTAGAAGCTACGGTGGATAGCTGGTTGACGTTCAGTCGAGTCTCGATTCTGATTTTGTTAGTTTTGTTGGTACGATTGACAATTGAATTGAATCTCGATGGATGTGTTCATGGAGTGTTATAATTATTAATTTCATTCGTAAGACAAATCGATCTTTTTGATTCTTTTTTTTTTTAATAGTTGGCCAGTTTATATTTCTCAAATCTTAGATAACTCCATTTTTTAAAAAATTATAAGCTGTTCTTCTGAAAAGTATCTGACTTTTACTATTAAAAACTGTATTCTTTGCTCAATTATTTTCTGAAGTACGTCTAAAATTGCACATATATCTGCAATTTTGCATCAATTTTAACTAATTTTGATATCCATTTTGAAAAAGAAACCAATATTTATCGAATGAATTCCGTTTTACTTTTATTGACTAACCAAGCCCAACTTTCGTTTTGCGTTCAATTTTTATTGATAGTTGTAAATAAACCAAGTTTGATGAAAAAATTCATCTCGTTATTTAGATCTACAAAAAAGCAATTTGAGAAGACAAACCGCATTGGGTGGAACTGCACTATAGAGGAATGTTCCACAGTGCGCCGCAAAATATTTATTCGTATGAAATTCTATGAGCTATAAGGCTAGGCGAGCAAATATGCAACTTTCAGTTTTGCAACAGTTTGGTTGCTAAAGTGAATAACATATGAGAGTGCGCGCAAATGCAGTAACAATTCAGACCACGATTCGAGCAACTTGAAAAGTTTGCGTTTTGGCACAAATCGAACGATCGCCCCAAATAAGTTCTTCAGTTTGTATCACACCGAACTATAATGTAACTGCGCGCACATTAAATCAAAAATATTATTTGTGTAATGGTTTATCTCGTTGATTAATTTTAAGTTGCTAATGTGCGCGATCACTAGTGATTAAACTATTTCGTTTCGGAAAAAAATGTGCGCGCCTAGTTTAAACGCACTAAGCGGCAACTGAACTTCACAAAAGGTGCTTTTTCTTCACTGTTTAATGGACGTTGGCCATGGACGGTATTCGCTTCACTACATGCGCATGGACTGGGCGTACATTTTTGTGATCCATTGTTTTTTTTTCTGGACATGTGCATGGAAATGGCAAACCAAATGTTAACTACTTGTTCCTTACCCCGCGTTTGTTAAGTGCAGTCTGATGAGTGAATATTGAATTGAAAGCAAAACATAATCAAAAAAAAAAATTTATAAATTGACTTGAAAAATAAAATTCTAGCTATCGATCTACTCAGAAAATAATTAAAAGCATGAAATATAAAGGTGACATGTAATGGATTGAACAATTTAAACTACGCTGTAGTGTGCGTTCAAAACCAAGAAACATTTAAAGGAAACAAGCAAATCTCCGTCAATTTTGTATTCTCGTGTGAATGGCATAGAAGATTTTTAAAGCAATACAAAAATTTCCCTGTGTTAAAAGGGACTTGACCATAGTCTATGAACAAACCCATTCACTTATTATTTCCTTTCTATTGGTGCAAAATGAATGTTCGAATTGAAAATTGCAAATGCAGAAAAAATGAAATCAAGAAATAGGTCTGTAACATAAATTAAATATTGGTAGTTTTTCTACTTTCTATTTTATATGAATAAAAGCTAATTATTGGTCATTATTTTGATATTTTCTTAATTTTACTTTGAAAAGACTCTTTCATTACTTGTGACTGCTGTACAGGGGTACCATTTTTACAAAAATAAAAAAGCTACGGTCCATGTTACGGTCGATGCGTTTTTTTGGGAATTACGTACTGTACAATGGATAGATTCCCAATAAAACACACCTAGTGTCATAAAGGAAAGTGAAGCCAAAAACTTGTTTGAGAAATATTATTTTTTTTAAACGTTTAAGAAATATTTTTACTCAAGCCTTTCCTGTTTAAAAATTAAAAAAAATGTATTTCATTTCAAAAATGACACCTGGCATCACTTTTCTTTCAAACATTTCCAATCGACAGAGACCGCAACAATACTGCCTGCAATTTCGTTCTCTCATCTGCACTCCAGCAGTCGCGTTTTGTTCCAGTTCGAGTAAGACGTTTTTGTGTAGTTTTTCGCTACCATTCGCCGTGTTGTGTGAGAAAACTATAAAGTCCTCATCGTTTACCGTTCATACCTTCCAATTGCATTATTGTAAAAGAAAATTCATCAAAAGAAAATCCACAGTGTGCCTTTGTGTTACGACAGTGTGCAAAATATATTTCTTTTTCAATAAAGAGGTGCTTTAAAGGCTTTCTGCCCTGCCCTAAAAAGTTGAAAAAAAAAAATAATACGAAAGTGAATTTAATTGAAATTGTGTTAAACCTATATATCTGATATCTCCCAGGTGATTAGCCGTCTCAATCCAGTTCCATAAGGAAAATCAAGATATCGTTCAAATCCATTGTTCTGTAATAACTGCATTTGAAGATGAACCGTTCGAGTGAGTAATAAACATTAAATTCTATTTGTGTTGTATTATTTTGTATCAAATTTCCGTCAATTTTTGCACCGGTAATTGTTTTTAAAATTTGTCTGTCGCATTCGCCATAGGCACACCACGGCAAACGACAGAAAAGGATGGGTGGTGGTGTCTCATTAACCTACCTACCACTAACACCACCATCGCTAGCGCATCGCATTTTTTTTTATTAAAACGTGCGATTGCTTTGTAAACAATCAATCCTAATAAGTTTGATTTTAATGTTATTATAGGGTGTGACATAGCTAGCAAAAGAACAACATTTCTCTGATGAATGTTACTAACTACCATCATATTTTTGGGGGAGTTGGGTTTCGAGATTACTATTGGTTTGTGTTTTCTATTTCTTTGCCCAATGCGGCTAAAATTCGAGACTCGAATTAACTGTCATTGCACTTGCTTGACCAGTTCAAATTGTCAAGGCCAAAAAAGGGAAGCCGCGGCAATATACTTACACAAACTTTTTTTTATCAATTTTGTTTTTATTTTTGTAATTTAACAATGAATTTAACTGATAATTCTGCAAACTTACGTAGCTTTATGGTGGGCTTTAGTGAAATCTTGAATTTCTTATCAAAAGGGGTCTGGCACGGCATTTCGACACAAGCGTTTTATATTTGT
The DNA here is from genome assembly GCA_910595825.1 of Philhelius pedissequus. NCBI lineage: Eukaryota > Metazoa > Arthropoda > Insecta > Diptera > Syrphidae > Philhelius > Philhelius pedissequus. The sequence continues at coordinate 34,959,275 of OU343160.1, forward strand.
TTATTTTTTTTTTTAACAAACTTTATGTGGAATTCCTTTGTTAGAGCGATATATTTTCCTCTCGATAAAAATGTCATTGGTTTTTGAGTAGCGAAAGAGGAATTTAGGTTCTGGAGACACAGTAATGCTGATTTATTGTGGTTTTGCTGTTTTTGCGTAAAAAAAAAAAATTAGGTACACCTGAGTATACAACAACCACACTCTTTTTGGGCATGATGGTTTCTAGATTTATTATCGTATTTTTTTTTTTAACAAATATTCTGTGGAATTGGTGAAACACAGTTTTCATTTTCAAAATTGATTATTAAAGTGATAACTTTTTATGGAGGGTAAGCCGATGCGTTCCGTAACGCGTTACGGTGGGCATATATATACATATATAAAGGCTCCGCCAAATAATTTTTTTTTTAAAATGCTGTCAAAAAAAAAACTACTGAATATTTTCTTAAATTTCTTTTTTTATTTGAAAGTACAATCCTTCCAGTTAATAATGGAAAATAATTTCATTCAAATGGCTGCCTCGGCTGGCCATGCAGTAGCCTACACGATCGGTCCAATTTTTAAGCACATTATCGATTGTGTGCAGCTGTATTTCACCAATGGCTTTACGAATATTGTCCTTTGAAGCGTCAATTTGGTCTGGCTTGTCGGCGTAACACTTATCTTTTACGGCACCCCACAAATAATAGTCCAACGGTGTCAAATCGCAGCTCCGAGGTGGCCAAACGACATCAGCTCTGCGGCTGATAATGCGATCTTCAAAAACAGAGCGCAAAACATGAGTGTAGCTTGGGCTGTGTGGCACGTACCGGCGTTCTGTTGAAAACAAATATTGCCAATATCCTCCTCTTCAATTTTTGTGAACAAAAATTCGTTCAACATGGCCGGATAACGATCGCCATTGACTGTAACGGCCACTCATTGCTCATTTTCGAAGAAAAATGGCCCAATTATGCCTCTGGACCAAATTCCGTACTAAACAGTGACTCGTTTTGGGTGTATCGGCTTTTCAATGTATGCGTGCGGGTTTTCTGTGCCCCAAATGCGACAATTTTGCTTGTTTACATACCCGCCAAGATCAAAATGAGCTTCATCTGAAAAGATGGTTTTTTTTTGGCAAAATCGGCATCTTCTCTAAGTCGATCGCAGGCCCACTTAGCGAAGCGAAAACGCATTGGATGGTCAGTTGGCTTCAACTCCTGAACCAATTGGACTTTGTATGGCGTCATACCAAGGTCTTATGCAAAATTCGTCTCAATGATGTCTCCGAAATGTTCAATTGTTGAGAACGACGGTGAATTGATGTTGATGGCGCTTCACGCACACTTTCTGCCACAGCAGCAATATTCTCGGGTGAACGAAATGTTTTTGGCTTTTCACGCTTTGGTTTATCGATGATAATGCCAGTTTCTTTTACTTTTTTCACAAGATAACGAACATACGGAGCTGACGGTGCTTCTCTTCTTCCAAAATCCGTACGCAATTTTCGCACACATTCTGCAACATTACCATGATTTTCAAAGTAATATTGCAATATTTCCCAGCGTTGTTCAAGCGTATACACAACCATATTCGTTCAGCGGAAGGATAAAACTAATTATCTGTCAAATCAGACATGAGCTAAGTGTTACCATTCAAAAAAAAGCACTAGTTGAAAAAAAAACGTTAGATGGCGGACCCTTTATAATATAATGTTTATTGAACTGATATGTATACAATTGGTTCTTAATTCTATTTTACATTACTTATAGTACATTGATATTTTAACTTGTCTTAGCACTTAAGGGGCTAATATTATACATTGTTTTAGTTTTTTTTTTGTTAAAATTATTAAAAAAATTGTCCTTGAATTTCTTGTACTACTTACTAAAACCTGTGTGGATAATCTCGGGTTGTTCAAACCCGGCTGTTTTCTGGTGATGTGGGGGTTAATGTGGCATCTAGCCACGGTGGTAGTTTGATGCTGCATCCTCGTAGAATTGGATTGCTTCGTCGTCGTTGATATAAATAAGTCCTTCGTCCAGTAGCTATGTCACATCCAGATATCTTGGCTCGGGGTATCTCTCTTCGCTGGTCATGCTATTCACTAGGGTGTTTGGGTGGTTGATTAGGTTACTCGTCAGTCTTTTGGCAGCATTGATCATGTATTTGTCGAGGGGTGTTATTCCGGACGCCTCGAAAAGTCGTTTGTTGCTGAAGTGCTTTTGTCGTCGCTGGCCAAAGTGGAGTCCCGTGCAGATCCGGAGGATTTTCCTCTCAAACATTCCAAGCCTTCTCATGCTGGTTTTAGATACAGTAAACCATGCAGGAAAACAATATGTGATAATGGGCCTGAGAAGTTGCTTATAGATAAGCAGTTTCGTCTTCTGGCTGAATCCATTCCTTTTCCGCATTAGGGGGTGGATTCGGTGAAAAACGAAATTTGCCTTTTTTAGGGTAGTAACGTGACACGTGCGGGTTGAAACGAAACCTTTTCGAAATTGATGCCTAGATATTTCACAGTTGGTTTGGATCTTAGTTGTGACCCGTCGGGCAGATTGATAATAATACTTCGGCAACTTGTGGTTGACGGCGTGTTCCGATGCCCCGCTGGTCTTCTGAAGCAAACCAGCTCGGATTTAGCTGAGTTGACTTTGATGCCCTATTTTGTGTAGAATTCCCATTGGTGTCTCACATGTTCTTCTACTCTTCGAGCTGCAATAACTGGATACATAGTTATTTAGATACATTTGGCATATGTTAGCGAGTCGTCTGCATAGAGCAAATTCATAGAATTGTTTGGTTGGGGCTGATCCGATGTGAAAATGTTGTAGATGTTTGGTCCTAGCTTCGATCCTTGGGCAACTCCTGCTCTGATGCTTTTGGTTGTTGACTTGCTGTTTTTTTTTTAAACAAATATTCTGTTGAATTGGTGAAACACAGTTTTCATTTTCAAAATTGATTATTAAAGTGATAATTTTTATGGGAGGGTAAACCGATGCGTTACGTAACGCGTTACGGTGGGCATTCCTTTCTCTGGATTAAATTATGAAATAAAAATTGTAGAGTAGATGTAATTCACTTAAACTTTTTAATTGTTTTTTGTTTGTACATCTAATTTTTATTAATCAATATTAATATTTTTCATTCTCAATATATTATTCAAACTGAATAAACGTTTTTCTTATTTGTTAGCTTCAATTATTCTCTGCATAACTTTAAAATTACACTAAGTTATGGGCCCAGGAGAATTGTGAAGAACGATAATTAATTTAAAAAAAAATTCTTACAAATAAGTAATTTTCTTTTGAAGAAATAAAATTAATTTTTGTTTTTTTTATTACATTTGAAAAACGCTGCAAATTTATTTAAGATGGGAACCAATTTTTTGCCCACAATTAGGAAGTTAAAAGGACGTGAAAATTATTCCAACTGGAAATTTGCGATGAAAACATACCTTGAACATATTGATCTTTGGGGTGCTGTTGAGGGTACTGAAAAAGATGCTTCAAAAATTCGGAAAGCAAGAAATACAATTGTCCTTTGTATTGATCCAACCAATTACATTCATATTCAAGAAGGTAAAATGGCAAAAGAGGTTTGGAACGAGCTTGAATCAATTTTTGAAGATAAGGGTAGGTCGCGCCAAATAAATTTAATACGTCAATTGAGTGGAACAAAGCTTGAGGATTGTGAATCTATGGAATCTTATGTTACACAAATCATTACTGCTGCACAACGTTTAAATGCAATTGGTTGCAAAAACGACGACGAATGGCTTGCATTTTTCTTACTATGTGGTTTATCTGAAAAATTTGCCCCAATGGTCATGGCAATGGATAACGTAGAAGTTACACATTCAAGTGATGCAATTAAAACAAAACTGCTGCAAGAACTGCCATCTCAAAATCAAGAATGCATTTCTCAACCTTTCTAAAAGTAAATCGAAGAAAGGTGAAATTCGTTGTTACTCGTGCAATAAGAAGGGTCACAAGTCACCTGATTGTCCAGAGAAAAAGAAATGGAAAAAGGAATCAAACAAGACACTTCCATATTCAGTCAATAGTGCTTCACCTGCACATACATTTAGCACATTATTTTTATCTGGAAATTTCAATAAAGAAGATTGGTACATTGACTCTGGTACAACGCAGCATCTGACAATAAACAAATCACCTATATCTGAAATTCTAGCTGCTAGTAACACAAAGATGAATGTTCAATCCTGTGGTACAATGAGAATGTATGCTAATGTTAATGGAAGTCCAAAATCGATTGAAGTTCGAGATGTGTTATGCGTGCCAAATCTCACGGCGAATCTTTTATCAGTAAGTAAATTGACAATTGTTAAGTTATTGACCAATTGGTTGAATTATTATAGGTGTTCGGGATTTAAATATATCTCTTTCGGCTGTTTTGGTCGTAATGTTTTTTTAATGAAACAATTTCATTACGTGCACAGACGTAGTCTATAAAATTAACTGTCGTGGCAATGCGGAAGAAAATTGCAATCTTTCCTATATCGGTACAACGAAACAACTTCTTCGTCAACGAATTTCCAACCACAAATCCGACATTAATTTAAAAAGCACTGGGAAGACAGCATTGGCCTTACACTCCATTGAGCGTGGACACAAACCAGATTTTGACAGAGTGGAAATCCTGGAAAGGGAGAAACATGTCTCCAAGCGGTATACTCTAGAAACGCTTCATATTATTAAAAACAAAAACAATATGAATCGTAAACAAGACAGCCAGAACATTTCATCAGTTTACTGCTCTTTGGTGACTAAGCAGAATCCGTGACAATTTAAAGCCGACTAAGCTTCAATCGAAGTGTTTTTTTTATATCATAAAATGTTTGTTTTTTAAACATTGCTTTATATTTGTCTCTCATTGTAATATTTACATTTATCTGTAATACGTACTAAATGTAAGTTTGCCATAATTTTACACTAAATGTTCTTATGTGTATAATATGTTCATTTTATTTTTGTCAATAAAAGATCCCCTGAAGAAGGCAGCAACCACCGTCGAAACGTCGGGAAAGGAAATGAAATTGTTTCATTAAAAAAACATTACGACCAAAACAGCCGAAAGAGATATATTTAAATCTCGAACACCTATAATAGTAAATTGACAAAGCATAATGACAAAGTTCAGCTTTTTGTGGATTGCTGCAAAATCACAGATAAAAACGGACGACTTTTGGCATCTGCTGAAGTTGTTGATGTTCTTTATCGTTTGAATGGTGCAAAATGCAAAAGTTTCGTTGCAGTAGCAAGTTCTGACAGCATTGAAACATGGCATCGGCGATTGGGTCATATAAATTTCAATGACTTAATAAAAATGAGAGCTAGAGCTGTAAATACGACATTCAAAGAAGATAAAAGCGTACAAGTATGTGTGACGTGTTTACAAGTTAAACAAAGCAGATTTCCATTTAACAATGTTGGAACTAGAGCAATTGAGATTTTGGAACTTGTTCACGCAGACTTAGCTTGACCTACTCAGAACAGATCGATTGGAGGAAATCGATATTATTTCGTTTTGGTTGATGACTTCAGCAGAATGACATTTACATATTTTTTGAAATCAAAAGATGAAGCTTTCGAAAAATTTTGTGAATACAAGGCGTTTGTAGAGAAACAAACTGGAAAGAAACTGAAGAAATTTCGATCTGACAATGGGATGGAATTTTGCAATAACAGATTTGACAAATTATTTCGAACTTGTGGAATTGAAAGGCAAACATCGACACCATATTCCCCACAGCAGAACGGATTAGCTGAAAGGACCATTCAAAATTGGGTAAGAAATTTAGCTAATTTTCTAATATTTGTATCACCGGCAATGGTACACGTTCCTGATGAAAAGCGCAAGAAATTTGAAGTTAGATCGGTTCAGTATTTGTTCATTGGCCATTGTGAAGGTAATAAAGGATATCGACTAATAAACCCTGCAACAAATAAGGTCATCCAGAGCAGAGATGTTGTATTCTAGGAATCTGAACGAAATAACCAAATTGTGATTAAAAATGACATATTAAACCAAAATACTGCAACTGTCGTTTTAGGCAATATTAATGATTCAAATTCAAATGCTGATGAAGATTATAATGTTGAGGTGGAGAAGATCATTCCCAATGAAATTGGTGAAACTGCAACATTGAGACAATCAGCACGACTAAGGAAACCTATCATTATTTCAGATTTTGTTCAATATTTAGTAAAAGACAATATCAACCGACAACATCAACCGTCAACTTTTAGTGAAGCTATTTCAAGTCAAAATAGTAAAGATTGGACAGCGCAATGAAGGAGGTGTTTCGAACATTGTTTGATAACAAAACTTGGCAATTGGTTGAACTTCCGAATGACAGGAAAGCTGTTAACACAAAGTGGGTGTACAAAATCAAAACTGACTCGGATGGAAAAATTGTACGTTACAAGGCCAGACTAGTTGCTAAGGGATATAGTCAACGTGCTGGTATTGACTATGAAGAAACGTTCTCACCAGTCGTACGTTACTCATCGATTCGTTTGATGATGGCACTAGCAGCTAAGTACGATCTCGACATTGAACAAATGGATGCCATAACAGCATTTCTACAGGGAGATGTCAATGAAACCATCTTTATGAGACAACCAGAGGGTCTTGACGATGGAAGTGGTCGAGTTTGTTTGCTTTAAAAGGCAATTTATGGAGTGAAACAAGCAAGTCGTCAGAGGAACATCAAATTAAATGATGTAATGATAAATCGTGGATATAAACGTTCTCAAATAGGCGCATGTATATATTTCCGGCGTGAAGGAAAGAAGATGACATATATCGCTGTTTACGTTGATGATTTTTTGATTTTTTCGAATAACAAAGGAAGGACAAATCAAATTATATAAAACTTGATGAAGAATTTTAGAATGAAGGACTTAGGAGAGACAAGTCATTGCATTGGAATGAAGATCACTCAAGGACGTCGAGCGACAATTGCTTGAACATTTTTTTTTGGAAAAAAGTAGTTAAACAAATACTTTTGGTATGGTAGTGCTAGATTTAGTGAAAATTCCTAATTTATGGTATAGGCTATACTAAAAGGGCGTTTTTTGCTAGAAAAAAACGAACGCGACAATTTTTTTGTTTCGCCATTGATTTACGACAAATTTACGACAGTTAATAGCGTACCCATTTTTATTTTTTTTACTTCATATACACCGTTTTTGAGGGGTGGTAATGCTAACTTGACTGTCAAGTTAGCATTACCAGGGGTTATTTTTTAAAAAAACAAGCGCGACAAATTTTTTTGTTTCACGACAAATTTACGACAATTAATCCAATAAGAATTTCTTTAAAATTTTGAAGTGGTAGTGCTAACTTGACACACATCATCATTAAAGACTTTTTTTTAAACCTCTCAAATCAATTTTATTTTTGTAGCACGATTCGTGGGCCACCCTGTATAACAAAACTAAGATTTTTTACAAGAAATCTTAATAATCTTCACAATCGAATTTGACAATTTATGTCTTGCACGTGTTATAAGAGCTCTATCGATAACATACACTTACTTAATAAAAGATATGCACCGATTTGCTCTTGAAATACTTGTTGCTATTCCAATTTTAGAGCTTTGGTAGGGGCGCTGCTCAAGTTTAATTTTTTAGGCAATTTGACAGCAGCTGACACAAAGCCTCAAACATCTTTTATTTAAGTATCTTTGATTTGGCAGTTTGGCACGACTAATCTAACTTTAACTTTTACTTAAAGTGGATGAGGGCCCCCTACTTATGCTTATTAATATGATTTATAAAGCAACAAAAATAAATAAAACCTATTTTTGGCCCAGTTTGTGGAGGTAGTAATTTGTATTTCCTGTACGTGAATAGGTGCGAAACAATTTTTTAAAGAAATGAACACATAATTAACCAAAAATTATACATTTTTGACTGCTTTCAGCTAACTTTACCGAATCGTTCACAAATTTATTCAATTTTTTTGGTTTCCTAAATAACTTATCTAATAAATGGGTGAACGTGTCCTTTGACAGAGAGGAGAACTCCATGAACACGGATTTCGAGATTCATCAAAGTCATCGGAACTACCAACTAAACAACATAATATCATTCGATACTCGAATAAATGTCACAAATCTATCCAAAGCAGACTTCTGCTCTTATGTCGATTTCGTTTCAACAATAACATCGACTTGCCGTCGATCCGCCGTCAATTTTTTTCTGAAAATCAAATTCGTTTCAAATTAAAACCAATATTTTTCTGGAAAAACAGATCCGTATTGAATCTCTTTTTGGAGACGGATTCAAAACGGATTTGTGCACAGATTCGTACACACACTACAATATTTGTTTTGACGTTTCTCAATTGTTGTGTTGTGAATTAATTTTTATTTTGTGGCAGTGTACAGAAAAAGTAAATTAATATATTAAAAAATAAAAAAAAATTGTTAAAAACTTCTTGGAAACAAATATTAAAAAGTGCAAGTGGGTTTAGGAACTCCCCCGCGTCGGAATCGGGAAATTAAAACGAAATAATGATGTTTTAACGAATTGAAGATTTGTTTTTTTTAGAGCCTCCAAGCAACACACACAGTCCCAAAAAGAGATTCGGTCCGTAATCGTTCTTTTCAAAGCCAAAAAGTATTGGTTTTAGTAGCGAATCCTAATTATTGAAACGAAATCGACATTAGTTTTATCGAAAGCAGGTTCTTGTATTTGTAATTTGTGCAAATTCTGTTTTGCTGCCGATGGCTTTTGCCTAAAGAACACGGCTTATGTCTCTCTCGTACCGTCTTTCGCTCTCGCTAACTTCAGCTTGGGTACCATAGTATAGGTGGAATGTAAGTGAATCGACAGCCGATGGGCAAGTATATTGTTTCCAATACTAATAGCCGTGTTTTATTATCGCCAATAACCCATAACCCAATAACCCCGTGAAAATAAAACGATCTGGGTTATGTACTTACATCGTGGGTACATACCCACTGTTCGCCGAATTTAATATTAATATTTGCAAACCCAGATAGAAACCCCCATAGAAACTTGGATCTCGTGTTGTTTTTGTAATACGTGCTAAAAAATAACACAGACCCAGACCCCTAGATAATAAAACGCAGCTAATGTGAAGGTTTTCTTTGATAGACGGAAGCGTTGAATAAATCTAGAGGTGATAATCACAAAAACTAAGCAATACAAAACTATCAATTTTTAGTTTATAAAAATAGATGCATCTTAGTTCCCGTCTTCTTATTATTAATTTAATTTTTTTCTAATTTACCTCTGTTTTGAATTAATTAAATATTGCGATGGATCATTTTTCGGCGTGTTTTTTACTTGCGATTATAGGTACTATAAGGCAAGTTATGCATTCGTCGAAAAAAAAAGTTGTGAGATAACAATCACACATGACATTACGATGATAGCGAAGACGAAAAAAGATGGTCTAAAAATTCTGTCTGTCTTTATGTCTGTCTGTCAGTCTGTCAGTCTGTCGGTCTATCAGTCTGTCTGTATGTATGTATAGACACCTGTAGCCCAAACGGCTGGGCCGAATTGCTTCAAACTTGGTATATAGAGTTTTTTAGGTATTGTACAGAGGGGAAATTGAAATTTTGTTTTAGCTCAAAAAATAACAGTACCTGCCATATAACCGTTACGCTCAAACCTATTTTTCTCGGAAAGGGCTCTAACGATTTTGATAAAAAAAATCAATGTGGGTTTTCAGCTACGACGATCATATAGTTGAAAAAAAAATTAGAAAAATGTCTAAAAACGGTACTTTCCGTAGGACTGTTTATTGTTTGCTTTCGACTATCTCATAAATGGCTTAACCGATTCTTTCAAAATTTCACAAAAATATAGGTTTAGGTTGCCCAAATTATACCGCGTACCAATATTTTTAATTAAAATTTATTATTCCAAAACTGCTCATTAAATTTTTTTCAAAAATTATATTTATTTGTATTTTCTGAATACCTATGAATTGGCGCTTTTGATTTTTTTTTAAATATTTTCAAAAAGATTTAAAAAAAAACTTTTTTTTCTCAAAAACCGCTCCACAGATTTTTAAATTTTTTTTTCATAAAATCAAATTTATCCAAGAAATAAAATGGCGTACTTTTTTTTTAGCTCAAATTAGTTTCAGTATTTATTTTAAAATTTTTAAATTATAATTAAACAGATTTAATCTTTTTTTTTTTTTTTAATTTGACTATATGCCTGTAAGACCTAAGGTCTTTTAAATGCAACCAGGTATTGACTGTGTCATTTCAACCCATGGGCGATATCCAATTAAAATTGGAGGTATAGAAAAGAATGCGCCTAGCGGGCGTGGGATCGAACCCACACGTCTAAGTTAGCAATCAAGCCCTTTAGCCACTGCGCCATTGCCACTAAGTTTAATTAAGTTTAAATATTTAATATTGTCATACCAATTTATTTTAGAACAAAATTAATGAAATTTTGTATATGCAAATACAAAATTGAGTTAAAAATGACTTTAAAAATATATTTAGATTTTTAATAGAAATCTTTTGCATACGATGTGATCGAACATAAAAGCAAGTTCGTGCGATCTTTAAGAATTTAAGAATTACCTAAAACTTTTAATTCACATCAAAACTAATAGCTGTCGTGCAGTCGCTATCAACATCGCTATCGCTTTTAGGGTTACGCAAAGTAAACATAAAATCGCAAAGTAAATATCTCTTGCAGATATCGATTTTTTAAAAGCTTACGTAAAGCTTGTCTATCGTTCGATATCCAACAACGACGCATTGCAGTAAATCAGAAAAGAGGTCTATTAAGTTAGAACGTTTTTTTTTTAAACAAGGAGCCGTGTTAAAACAATAAATTCCTTGTTTTCTGCTCACTTCCCGATATTTTATTCTTATACTGACGTACGAGTAGATATGCATACAGGTAGGTACATATAAAGTTGTGCTTTATGTTGATGGCGTTATAGAATGGGAAGGGATTGGGTAATGTGTGTACTCAGCCGGTACTAGAATCAACCAACAATTTATTGTTTGGTGTACATTGATGCCACCTCGAGGGGCATTAAGTTTTCATGTAACGTCATCGTCCATTTTAAAACCAGGATCTAGGGTTTGACTAACATAATGTATTTACGGGGAATTTATGGGATATCCACATAATATTTAAAAGCCTGTTAGGCAAACAAGCTTTTGAAACTTTGTCAAAGTTTAAACGGATCATAGAAGCCTTGCTTCCGCGAGACGCCTCCACTCATTCAACAATACAAACCTAATAAATTGTTTTTGTTCATTACCTAAAAAAATGAGTTGCAAATTTGTAATTCAAAGCAAGGGAATAAAGGTACTAAAAATGCGTTTTATTTACACCAAGCTGTAAAATTGTGATATATTTTGATATCGACATGATAAACAAAAAAGTAATTGCAAACAATTGGAAACAAAATTACATATAACAAAATTCCAGGTTGTCGCCTTTTAAGTTTTACCAAAAATGGTAAATATTAGTTTGTTTACAAACGTTTTGCAAGATTCATAACATTTTCCCCGCTTTTGAAGTTTGACAGTTGTTTTGTTACACATCTTACTTCAAAAAAAGTAGTAACAAACAGATCTACTAAGACGTCAAAATTATTTGATGGCGCGCGGCAAGATTACTTTTAGGGCTTTCGTTTGGTAACGAAAATCGATTTATTTTTGATTTAGAAACTGATTTTGAAAATTTTTGCCTTTGATTGGCCAACAAAATTGATTTATTTTTTTATTTTAAATCAATTTTACAGATCTGGATTTTTCGACAGATCTACCCCTCTTTTAGTAACACCACTATGCATCATAATTGACAGCCATCAGTTTGACAAGACAGCTGATTATGCTAGCTGGTTCACAGACACAAATGTACACCAATACTATAACAAATAAAAATCAATCTAAAACGTAATCGATTCGTTACGAAAAAAAAATCTATTTATAGATCAAAATATAAATTTACCAAACAAAACCTCATTAACAAAATACTCTGCTTTGATATTAAATACTGGGAAAATAAGTTTTGGAATTACAACTTCGGTTTTGTGGAAACAAAAAATTGACATTTGTCAAGTTAACATCACACCCTGTAATGTCATTCCAAACAACCATTTCAAATCTATTTCAGATCGATTTTTACTTGCGATAAATGTAGGTACTATAGGGCAAAGTTTTGCGTTTGGAAAAAAAAAATGTCCAAAATAGATTTTTGAATCGTTGTTTTAGCCCCAAAAATATCGGTACTTGCCATACAAATTTTTCTACTATCTTAATTATCTCGAAAACGGCTATAACGATTTCCATAAAAATTGGAGTATGTACTACTTTGAGTACGGTATATATTTTGGTTGAAAAAAATTTCAAATATTTTGTTATTAACGGTACCTGCCATACAGCCATTTTATTGATTTTCGACTTTCTCACAAACGGCTCAACGGATTTCGACCAAAATTTTATACAGTAGCTTCTTCGAATTTCAAAATTTTCGAAAAATAATTTTTGATTTTTGAAAAAAAAAAATATTTTTTTTTTGAAAATTTAGTATTTCGAAAACGGGCGGACCATTTTTTCTGAATTTTTTTTTTGAATTTATATTATTAAATATTTAAAATTTTCTAACCAATTAAAATGTTCATACCAATTTTTTTTAAGAAAAAATTTAAGAATTTTTATATATAAAAAATTAAGTTAAAAACCACGTTTAAAATACATTTAGCCGTTTCTACTCGTATTAAGAATCTTTTGCATATAATGTGACCGATCATAGGAGCAAGTACGTGGGATCCATTCGTGCATTTTATTTTGTTTGTAGTAAGGAACTTGCAAAAAATAGTATGCGTGTAAGTCTATTAACTCTTGCTAAAGATGTATGTATGTATGTATGTTTATTGAGTTTTTTTTTACTTGCGATTATAGGTACTATATAAGGTAAGTTATGCATTCGTCGAAAAAAGAAGTTTTGAGATAACAATCAAACATGACATTAAGACGATAGCGAAGACGAAAAAAGATGGTCTAAAAATTCTGTCCGTCTGTGTGTCTATCTGTCAGTCTGTCTGTCTGTCGGTCAGTCTGTCTGTATGTATTTATAGACACCTACAAAAAAAATTAGAAAAATGTCTAAAAACGGTACTTTCCATAGGACCGTTTTTTTGCTTTCGACTATCTCATAAACGGCTGAACCGATTCTTTCGAAATTTCACACATATATAGGTTTAGGTTGGCCAATATTTTTAATTAGTATTTTTTTGTATTTTTGAAATCATTTAAAAAAAAATTAAAAACTTTTTTTTCTCAAAAACCGCTTTTTTTTTTATTTCACTATATGCCTGTAAGACCTAAGGTCTTTTAAATGCAACCTGAATTGCACGGCACTAGTTTGGCACAGTGGATTTGAGAAGCAGGTATTGACTGTCTCATTTTAACCCATGGGCGGCATCCAATTAAAATTGGAGGTATAGAAAAAAATGCGCCTAACGTGGGGATCGACCCCACACGTCTAAGTTAGCAATCAAGCACTTTATCCACTGCACCATTGCCACCCACAAAAAAATTATCTAACAAATAAAATGGCGTACTTTTTTTTTAGCTTAAATTGGTTTAAGTATTTATTTCAGAATTTTGAATTATTTTTTCTTTGACTAAGCCGATTTAATATTTTGTTTTTAAGTTTATATTATAATACTTAGACTGTCATACCAATTTTTTTTAGAGAAAAATTAAAGATATTTTTTATATATAAAAAATTAAGTAAAAAACTGCTTTAAATATATATTTAGATTTTTAACAGAAATCTTTTGCATTCGATGTGATCGAACATAAGAACAAATTCGTGCGATCCAGTCCTGCATTTTATTTTTAAAAAAAAATTTCACATTTCACTTATTTACAAAATAGATACAATTATTCTTAGTTACAAATTATGCTGCCGACTTAGAAGTGGTCAGGCTATTCAGTTATCGATTTTTATTTTTTAGATTTGTGTAATAACAATCAAAATACTTTAAATTCTAGATTTTAATCAACAAGACTTTAACATTACTCTGAAAACTTAACCTAAACAAGAAATAACATGAGATAGAGGCAAAATAAATGCGTCTCTATCTATCACTTTAAAAGTGTGCAATTATTTAGGAACAACCCTATTATTTAACATTATGCTAATGCTTTTCCTGCCTTCTCTTTGGAAGGCGAATCAAATGGTTTTCGTTTTTCTTTACACATATTTGGAATTTAAGTTTAAGTTTGTCGCAGTCATTGTGTCTTTTCTTTTACATCTCACATGAACACGAATTTATAATTATAATAACTTACATTTTCATAGTAGCTTAATTGCTTATTTTGTCTCTTATAGATTCTGAAATTAAGAGTGCGTTATGTATTGCGATAGTTTTGTTTACATAAATTTTAGATAGTTTTTTTTTCTTTCTTTAGTTCTTAGGCCGTGTGTGAATTGCGTTAAAATGTTGGTTAAATTTTCTACCTTGGTTAAATTTTGAATTTTGGTTTGTGGTGGGATCAAATTTAGCTTTTTGCTGTGTGAATTGCGTTAAAAGGGATTTATTAAAACACTATTTTGGCTAAAATTCCTTCAAGATTTAAGAAATTTCCCTAAAAACATTTTTTTGTTGTTGTTTAAGTTAATTAATTTCTTTCCCAAAATCCGAGTTAGAAGATATAAAGTTAATAATTTATCCCGAAAAAAGTAACGAATTCTCAGTTTTACTAATATGTTTCGGTTTTACATCGTTAATTTAATATTTTAAAACAACAATTCCAAATCTTTTCAAAACAATTCCCATTATGGTTACTTTGTTGATTTAGTATGTAAACACTAGTTTTCACAGCTGAAGAATTTGACAATCAATCTATTTGTATTCAATTTGCAAAATGAAATACAATGAGTATTGTAATTAATTATTTTATATTTGTTAAAATATCAAGGGATTATATTATTTGTTTTTTCCTCTGAGACCCTACACAAACAAAAATATTAATGTAATTTTATTTTTCAATTGAATAAATTAAAACTTACATTTTTCATATGGTTTCCCGGTAGATCTGGATTTTTTGGAATTCGTCTTTCTTTTCGGTTATCGTTTACAGTTTCAAATTACTCTATCTTGAGAAACGTTAAATTTTAACGCAAACTTAGCCTGCTCCACAGCTGCCAACATTTTAACCCATTTTATTCACCACGCTAGTGTCAAATTTTAAACAAGTTGCAAAATTTAACCAACATTTTAACGCAATTCACACACGGCCTTAGTTTTTGTTTTTTGTTCTCGAGTGAGAATCTTAGATTCTGAACTGTTTTTTTTTTAATTTATTTTATATTCATTTATTTTTCTTGTTTTTTTTTATTTAGAAATTAATTTAAAGCTATCAATACGAATAGTCTAGTTGGACAAAAAGGTTCTTAATTAAATAGTGAGATATTTTAGCTTATAATTTTTAGATATGTTGTTTTATGCAATTTATTTTTCTTGTCAATGTATAATTAAAAGATTTTGAAAATTTAAATGTGATATTTCGTTTGGTATACTTTGAGTGAATGAGATTTGAGCTGCTCAGCCTCTGTAAGTGTTGAGGTGTTGTTTTTTGTAGAATGGAGCGGTATAGGAGTTGTCGTTTTCCTCAACAAGAAACGAGGAACTCGAGCCCCCGCTGAAGATACTGATGGGAGAAATATAGTATCGATTGTCAATGTTCCAGATGATGTTTTCCTCGAATAATTCTCTGACTAAAGGGTTACTATGGTCCTGCAGAGTAGGAGCTCTTTTTTTTGCTAATGATGCTTTTGACTCGTTGTATAGGGTTTTATTGCAATGCCATTTTCCTGGCCTTCTTATTTTTGATAAACATTTTCTGAGTATTTTTCGTTCGATTTTTTGTAGTTCGATGGCTACATTAGGGGTGATTGTGAACCAGATGAGATATCCGTATGCCATAAGAAGCCTTATTTAGGTTTTGTACATTAGGAGTTTAGTTTTTTTTCCATCGACATGGGCCCTATAACATAATATATAAAGTGTTTGTTGAACAAGTGAAATTCAACAACTTTTTAAAAACTGTGTAACACGGAACAACAAGTTCCTCTATTAGTTGAACTCTAACAATTGTTTTGGCTTCATTCAACAAGTGGGAAAAATTACTATTTCACCGTTTCTGTAAAAGAAAACAACAAGAGTTAAAAACAAAGAATAAACTTGTTGAATAGTTGATAAATATTAACCGTCGGACGGCTACGGACTAGCAGTAGTGTTAATTAACTGAATACATCGGACGGATCTTGAGAATATATTAAGTGGCCTAGGGTTTTGTGAATTTTTTTTTATTTCTAAATCGGACAGTGATAGTGAGAGATAACGGCATGCAAAAGTGTTCAAGAAAAGTATATACTTTGAAATAGAACCCCAAAAATGTCGTGTTCAGTAGAAGTTGTTGACTATCTTAACCGAAAGTCTCTCCCACAAATTACGTTCCCCACCAATAAAAGTAAAGAACTAAGTCTAAGGCAAAAAATATTGATCACCTTACATTGGTTTTGAACTGGATTTCTATACAATGTTCTAGGCGATGTTCATGGTGTTCACAAGAAGACAGTTTGTCAATGTATCAAAAAAGTCACATTTGCAATAAATAGCTATTTTTTTTTCTGCGGAAATTTTAGTACTCATTTTGGTAAATTTACTTGTTTAACTGATTCAACAAGTGAAGGGAATTTTTTTCCATTGACAATTGTTACTGTTTTTATTGTGTTACAGAAATGATTTTCACTCCTTACTATTGTTTAGGGCTTTTCTTGCATGCGGGTTCATTTTAAGTCTTTCGTGAAGATGTACACCGAGATATTTTATATTTTCTTAGGGGGATTAACCTCCCTTCTATTTCTAACTGTAGTTGGCGACTCTCACGACCCGCTAGGTGGTGTCCCCTATAATTCTTGCTAAAAACGGAAGAGCTGTTGTGACATATTTTGTTTAGAAACAATTCGATTGTGTCCAGAAAAAAAAATTGATTGTTTGGTAGTTTGGAATTCGACATAAGATAATCTGATTTAACAGTTAAGCTGATGCCCCTAGATCTATCCTAGCAGAAATAAATTTTCGGGAAAAAAATTCCACAATACAACGTTTAATAAAAAAAAACTATAACATTTTCCGATTTCTACAGCATCCTCATGTTTACAAGGACAAAGAGACTTCTCTTGTCCTTTGTTAATTCTATAATAACAGTAAGGTATATGTTACCGTGGCATATAAAATACAAAAATTAAGTGTGCACTCACACAGGCGTCAAGGAATAGGTCAAGCTCCTCTGTTGTCCTCGTGTATGCATATACTGAATAAAATGGTTGTAAAGAGAGTGGTCGAGGAATGAAGGGCTCATTTATGTGCAACAACACAACAAAAACCCTATGTATGCCCATATGCGACAACGAGAATCCACAATGTAAGGTGTTAGTATGAATATGGCATGGCGCAACGAGCAAGGAACAACGAACAAGGAGCATCGAGCAACCATGTTGTCATGTGTGGTTTGTTGTTTCTCTGCGAAGTCATAGGATTATGTGTTGGTATCGATCGACCGATGGCGGCACTAGGCAATTCACAATCACAATGCTTTTTGGAATTAAGGAACAAAAAAAAAAACAACAAAAACAAAAGCCGGAGCTAGAATATTCACAACTATTCGGAGAAAATGTGAAAGACCAAACGAAACAATTTTGAATGACGTCTCTTGGATGACATTAAACATAAAAAGGGTTAAGTGACACTGGCACAAAGGTTGAGTGGAAAATAGCAGCTTACCTCTTCGAGAGCATAACGTCCTTCCTCATTTCATATTACATTTCCAAGGATAAGAACGACCCTATCTAACAATATGGATTTGTGTTTTTGCGTGTCTGGCATATTTGTCTCTTCTCTTGTATAGTGAACCCCCAACAAACACCCTTCCTCTCAAAGTTCTGCAACCTTGTGTTGTTCTCTTTCAATGTTTTCTATAGAAATCAAAGATTAATGAAGCACAAGACGTTGCAGCAGCGATAGTTTCTGAAGCAGCCCTCGCCGATGCGCCGTTGTAGGAGGTACTTACACCATGGTTTTGCCTATTGCAAGGTTTCATATTCCATAAATCACTCTCTATTTCGGGCATGACTCATTTCGGGTGAGAGAAAGAGAATTTGCCATAATGGGTATGTATAGGTTGATGAAGATTCTAAGGATGAGCTTCATGTTGTCGGCAATTATTCAAAAGGAATACATAAAGCTCGGTGTGTTGACTAGTACTGTGGAACTGTGGTACACGTGACTTCTTTATTGTTTTTTTTTTTTTTTACCGGAGGAATCTTTGCGTGTTGTCTCTGACGAATGGTATGAGTTTTTTTTGTTGTTGTTTGTTTGCTTGCTTGTCTGTGATGGTGTGGCCTCTAGAGTTAGAGTATGTTTGAGTGTAATAAACAATAGGTAATCATCATGGAGGAAAAATCTTCTATAGACGGCGTATTGGCTTTTTTGTAAATTTATGTTGGGGAGGCAGAGCTTTTTTTAAATTTTTTATGTTAAATTTAAAGTATCCACGGGTTGGAGTATGTAGTTAAAAAATTAAACAAATTATTAAAACAGAATTACAATGTACATACAAGCTTATTACTTGCGATATACTTATGTACTATAGGGCAAGTTTTGCATTTGGAAAAAAAATCGAGCTCGAGATTTTATTCAAAGTTGACATTACGATGATGGAGAACACCAAAAAAGTGGGTCCGGCAATTCCGTCTGTCTGTCTGTCTGTAGAACGATTTACAGCCTAAACGGATGAACCGATTTTGTTCAAACTTGGTGGTTAGGCGTTTTAGGTGATTGTGCAAAATAGATTTTTGAATCGTTGTTTTGGCCCCAAAAATATTGGTACTTGCCATATAAATTTTTCTACCATCTTAATTATGTCGAAAACCGCTCTAACGATTTTGATAAAAATTGGAGTGTCTACTAATTTGAGAATGGTCTACATTTTGCCGGAAACAATTTAAAAATATTTTGTTATTAACGGTACCTGCCATACAAACATTTTATTGATTTTCGACTTTCTCATAAACGGCTCAACGGATTTCAACCAAAATTTGTATACAGGATCTCTTTCAAATTCTAAATAATACTGCTTTTAACAATTTTCGAAAAATACTTTTTTTTGGATTTTTGAGAACAAAATATTTTTTTGAAAACGGGTGAGCGATTTTTTCTGAAAATTTGTTTTTAAGTTTTTATTATTAAATATTTAAAATGTTCATACCAATTTTTTTTAGAAAAAATTTAAGAATTTTTATATATAAAAAATTAAGTGAAAAACGAATTTAAAAATACTTTTAGCCGTTTCCATTAAGAATCTTTTGCATAAGTGTAATCGAACATAGGAGCAAGTATATTTTTTTTATAATCTTACACGCGCTCAAGGGATTATGATTACCCTTTATATGTTTTTAACACAGCGCGGGCGTCATGTGTAAGAAGAGAAAGAGGGATAGAAAAGATGTGTGGCGCGATGTGGTTGTTGTCTCAGATTTATCTCCAGGGATGGCGTGTCTGATTTCTTTATGTCTCTTATAATTCGCATTATTTTATTTATTTCTCTGTCATATTTATGGGTATAGTAGTTTACTCAATCACATGTTGTTAGTGTTATGCCTGAACAGCATGTAATGAGTAAACCAGCAACTTATTTTATGACAATTTTTAGAATTGGTTTTTAATTTAAAATAAGAAGACATAGACAACGGCAGGAATCAAACCTACGACCACTAGGTTGACAGGCGAGCACACAACTTTCGCGCCACGGCCATCCCCAAAGTATGTGCGACCCAGTCGTGTATTTGATTTTTGTTTGTTTTAGAAACGTTTGCTGATACACAACTTAAGAATTTAAGTTCTACTTAAGAACTTATGTGACAGTTTACGCAGAGGAAAAGTAGCCCTTAAGCGTTTTAAGTTGAACATAAATATTTATGATTCGGATCAGCAAACGGGACTTAGAGAAGAAGTCTACCTACCTCATAGAAAAATAGTCAATTTTTTTTGTATTAATTACACTAAATATTTTGTAAGAAGTATCTGTCTTTTTTTTAAATTAAATTGTACCAACTTAAAGAAGAACTATTGAAAAAGTTTCCATCGCATAACTTGAGGTTCGAAAAAATGCAAATCAAATAAAGTTAAATACACTACTCGGCAACTGAATACACACAAAAATTGTTGCAGATACTTTGTCTAAATTTTCCCAACATTGATGTGTTATTGGGCAATCTGTTGATGCTAACTATTCGCCTAAGATGTTATGAAAAGAATTCTTCTGTGCTTAGAGACCAAGGCCTAACCGGATGTGCAATAGCTGATGAAATTGACCGAAGTCTTAATGTAGTTTATTCTTATTTACGAAATTAAGATTCTTAGCATATAAAAACATGAAGGGAGGTAAGAAAATCACAACAACAGTAGCTGAGAGACGATTCTGATTCTGTTTTATGATATGTGGAGCAGTCACTTATTATAGAACAGAACAGTGGATTTTGTTTTACGTGTACACTGGCCAGTTAAGGCATAATTACACGTTGGGCCTACTCACCTACGGACTCAACGAGAAGGCATGAGTGTTTCTTGCAACAAACTTCTTTCTATGAGCAATCACTCATAGTATATGCGAATTGTATAGCAAACACAGCCATTGCGAGCTCTCCGAAGAGGCCATCCCAAGACATGTATTTTCGGGAATTAGCTGGAAAATAGTCTTTTCATCCACCTAACTGAAGAATGCACTACCAGGGTTATCTTTGGTGAATGACTACCCAGGTACGATAATCCTGCCCTTTTTTATGTTTCGCAACTCAACTTAGGGACAAGGGAACCCTATGTAGAAATTATTCCTCACCATCGGGATAATGGATCATCGTATTTCTACTATAGACAAGGCCACATGGCTAGGATCCCAAAATTAGCCATATTAAACTTTCGTTCTAATCCTCATCTTGGTAAGTAGGGGCTTCGTTTCCAGTTCCATAGAACCTTCCACTTACCGCTACCACCTCAGAGCTCGCCTTAACCAGATAGATTAGCCGCCCAGTGCAGAATAGTCTCATTAAAGAGAGCTAAACATTCCTGAACGTTGCCCGTCTTTCACCACGAGGAGGTGCTATCTTGGCTCATTACGACGGACCAGGAAGAACGGCTCCATTGCAAAGCAACTTCCCGTATATTCCTTTAGGGCCCGTCGATCAGATTTCCCGAAAGACACTTATAATGGAACACAGTTGAGCTTGAGGTGATGTCTGCAAAAATTACTGCAACTGGGTATAAGCAAATTTTGGAAAGAAATTTTCCTAATTTTTCTAACAGCTGGACCACAAGCTAGACCTGCCAATATGATAACGCGCCTTTACACTCGGCGCCCAGAATAAATAAAATGCACGACTGGATCGTACGAACTTGCTCTTGGAGCTAACAACTTTAATGTAGCTAAACATTAACGCTGTTTAGTAGTCTATATATCCTATGTAGGCTTAACGCCGATGTAAGAAATATTACCTTGATTATTAGTATAATGAATTGTCAAATGGGTGATTCATAGTTATCCACAAATGTATGATTAAATCTAGAATACGGATTTTAATTATGTAAGTTAGGAGAGAAATATGTACATATACCTACATATGTACATGGACGTAACATAGGTATGTAAATATGTACATATAATGAATGAAAATGAAAGATATAGGTTGGTGGGTAGTTATCTATATGCATACATAAGATTCTTGTGATTTTTGATGACACATGTATAAATAAATGTATGAGGGCCTACATTGTATGTAGTATGCAGTGAGGTATGCAAAAATTCGTAAAAAGGGAATAATAATAAGGTAGAAATAAATGGATAATACACATATTTAAATTTTGTATACTGCTTAGTTGTTATAGTTTGAGGGAAAACAAAGATGCCATTTGAATTTCTAGATAAATAAGAATATATAAAAAGAATTTCAAAATTCGTTGGAGCGGGTTTTTAAAAAAATATTTTTTAATTTTTCAATTTTTAGTTAAAAAAATAACAAAGCCCAAAGATATTATTAATATGCCATATAAAATTCAAGTTTCAAAAAAATTCACAATGACTAGTTTTTGAAAAATCGATTTTTCAAAAAATAAAATTTTATTTATTTTTTAAAAATCAAAAAACATTTTTTTTTGAAAATTTGAGAATGCAGTTTTATTAACACTTCTAGGGATAATTTTCATAAAAAAATTAATTTTAATCGGTTCATCCAATAGATAGAAATGAATAGAGAAATAGAGAAATGCGAAAATATGAAAAGTGTTTCTATAGGAAATACCGTTAATAAGTACGCAAACAAAAATATTTTTTTACTTGATAGTGGACTGCACATTTAAGAACATATACAATTTTTTTATAAAAATTCTTGGAGCCGTTTTTTAGAAACACATTTTTTTAACATTTGTATGGGAGGTACCGTTGTTTTTTATTTTAGAAAAAAATGATTTTTTAACTATTTAAGATAATGTCAAAAAACCACCAACTACGAACTTTCGAAAAATCTATTGAGTCGTTTTCGAAATTTTTAGTTTTCAAAAAAAAAAAATTAATTAAAAAAAAAAAAATTCAAAAATTTTGGCTTAGAATAGTGTTTAAACCTTTTAGGAGCTCCTGCGTAAAAAATTTCAAAACAATCAAATTAACCGTTTCCTTGAAAATCCAAAACCAAAAAAATGGTTCTACTAGAGGTACCAAAAATAACCATTTTTTCCAACAAAAAAAAATATCAAAATGTACCCTTTCCCTTCATTAATGAACTGATTTTTTTTTTCATTAAAATCGTTGGAGCCGTTGTTGAGAAAAATTAAAAGAGCTACTACTGTAATTTGTCGTCTTTAAAAAAAAAATGAAAAAAACGTGTGGGCATATTAGCGAAAAAACAATATTCCAAGTTTGAAGCAAATCCATCCAATCGTTTTGGCTCTAGACTCGACAGACAGACATAATTGAGGGACCCACTTTTTTGGTGTTCTCTATGATCGTAATGTCATGTTTGATTGCCAGAATTTTTTTTACGAATGCAAAACTTGCCTTATACGAGTAGTACCTATAATCTCAAGTAAAAATTGGATAGAGGAGCAAAATGTGCAGTTGCTTCAATGGCTGCCGTACTCACCTTATCTAAACATCATTGAAAATGTTTGGGGATTCTTAGTACGCAAATATTATGAGGGTGGTCGTCAGTTTGAAGATAAAGAATTCTTAATTGTTATACGTATTCAGTTGATTCAAAAAAGCTCCTACTTTGCATATGAAATACTTTACAAATGGGCGCAATAAAAACCAGTTGTTCTTTTTGGCTAATTCTTTTGGAATTCTTTTCTTAACGTCTTAAGCGGCATTTGGTGGCACAATAAATGTCAGTGTTTGGAAAAAATGCATAAAGTATATTGAAAAATGTTGTTAGCGTATTCAGTTGACGAGGAGTGTACAGCGATTTGGTACAAATAGATCAGAATTTATTAGGAAACCCATGTTAATTGTTTCTCTTTAGTATGTCGAGTGAGATTGTCGATGAGTGAGATTATAATCTCTAATCTGTCTTAGTGATCCGGCTACTGGCCTGCTTATTTTATTGGGTGTTTTAGACAACAACGTTGTTCTAAATTGGTTTTTACAGAAAAAAAAAAACAGTTTTAACCATTCAAGTGAAATTTTCAGTTTTAAATTTTCGACGGCCAACAACGATCTTCTGGACTGACAAGAGCTTTTGTGAAAAATGGTTTAGTTTTGTTGTTGACACATTAGCTGTGTTTGGTTGCTTGAGAAGTCGTACGAATTTGTACGAATTTTCACATTTTGTTGTCAAAACCAATAGGAGAATAAACCCAAGTTTCGTAAACTTGGTGAAAATTACTAGTTACCAAACAGGCATATTTAGTTCTCGTAATATGGTGGATTACCCTTTACAATTTTTCAATTTTTCTACTTTTGAATTTTCTGATGAAAAATGGAACGCACAATTATAGAACTAAAATTCCGAGATATTTGTACCGGAGTTTTTATTTCTAATTTTCCGAAAGAGTCATCCAATGTGGTGTAGACTTGTAGAGCATGTTTTTCCGACCGATTTATAAACATAGCTACCATAAAAACGTTGGAAAACCAGCAAATTGCATTAAAACAAGCCCAAGACATCATCTTCTGTCAAACACAAGATCCACTTTAAACGTCATACATATTATAGTATACATACATACCTACATACCTACATACCTACATTGGTGCCAACAAAACATCCTTCTCCTGTTGGATGGAGCTTTAAGTAAAAATGCACACCATACCTACAATGTTTTCGTTTTCCCAGGAATTATTATAATAATAAAAGAAAATTGTTATACAACAAAACAAAATACTAAAAATCAGTAATGGTATTATTCTCTTACATACCGCTACAACTTTTTTGTGTAAAGAATGATACCAACACAAAAAAAAAAAAAAAAAACGCATCCAAATTGTGCAAATGCACATAGTACGTGATCTCGGTGCACTGCCACACTTGGTTATGCCTGTAATGGAACTATTTATAACTCAAAACATTACTTTCATGGTCTCTGGAGGTAGTAAGGAGTTATAAATGTATGTTCCTTGTTCGTGTTTCGTCACAATTTTTATAGGTTTTTCACCAAGAGCACCTATACACTCCAGCCATAGGACAGATCATAACGAAGACAAGAAACGAAAAAAAAACAATGGCAAAAATAAATATTCAAGGTCTTAAAACTTGCATCTGTCTTCTATGAGGAGCTGGTGTAGTTGTTCTCAGTTCCAGCATCAGTTGTATCTTTCCTTTAATATGTATCTGCATATATATAATGGGTGATTTTTTAAGAGCTTGAGAACTTTTAAAAAAAAAAAACGCATAAAATTTGCAAAATCTCATCGATTCTTTATTTGAAACGTTAGATTGGTCCATGACATTTACTTTTTGAAGATAATTTCATTTAAATGTTGACCGCGGCTGCGTCTTAGGTGGTCCATTCGGAAAGTCCAATTTTGGGTAACTTTTTCGAGCATTTCGGCCGGAATAGCCCGAATTTCTTCGGAAATGTT
Source organism: Philhelius pedissequus (assembly GCA_910595825.1). NCBI lineage: Eukaryota > Metazoa > Arthropoda > Insecta > Diptera > Syrphidae > Philhelius > Philhelius pedissequus. Next base: position 34,984,443 of record OU343160.1, read on the forward strand.
GTCTTCCAAAGCTGGAATAGTTGCTGGCTTATTTGTGTAGACTTTAGACTTGACGTAGCCCCACAAAAAATAGTCTAAAGGCGTCAAATCGCATGATCTTGGTGGCCAACTTACCGGTCCATTCCTTGAGATGAATTGTTCTCCGAAGTTTTCCCTCAAAATGGCCATAGAATCGCGAGCTGTGTGGCATGTAGCGCCATCTTGTTGAAACCACATGTCAACCAAGTTCAGTTCTTCCATTTTTGGCAACAAAAAGTTTGTTAGCATTGAACGATAGCGATCGCCATTCACCGTAACGTTGCGTCCAACAGCATCTTTGAAAAAATACGGTCCAATGATTCCACCAGCGTACAAACCACACCAAACAGTGCATTTTTCGGGATGCATGGGCAGTTCTTGAACGGCTTCTGGTTGCTCTTCACTCCAAATGCGGCAATTTTGCTTATTTACGCCATTCAACCAGAAATGAGCCTCATCGCTGAACAAAATTTGTCGATAAAAAAGCGGAAACACATTTCGAACCGAACACTGATTTTGGTAATAAAATTCAATGATTTGCAAGCGTTGCTCGTTAGTAAGTCTATTCATGATGAAATGTCAAAGCATACTGAGCATCTTTCTCTTTGACACCATGTCTGAAATCCCGCGTGATCTGTCAAATACTAATGCATGAAAATCCTAACCTCAAAAAAATCACCCGTTATATCTATACCTCTGCGACTTAGGTTGACAAATTTTTTTTTTTCAAAATTTATTACTGTTCCATAAAGGTTGGTACATCTTTCTTTTACATAGGTGGTGGGTATACATAAGAACAACGAGATGTAAATTTCAAAACTAAAATATTCAAATCATTTTTTTTTTTTTTTTTTTTTGTTGGTTAGGGATTAAAAGCGTATTTATTATGATGAACACGCGGCTCTGTACAATATTCAGAACACAAAGTGTGTAACAAAGGAGGAGTTTAAAAAAAAAAAGAAGCTCCTCTGTGTTTTGAATAAAGATGCTAATGAATGTTTGGAGCGTGTTAAATTGAGAATAGTTTTTTTTTTTATAAGTAATTACCAGGTCGGTGAAATAATGTAGTGCAGTAAAAAGATGACATCTGTTTTCACTCCACAATTCAATAAAAAAAATCTTTAATCATTTTTGTTATGATAATTATGACTATAATTTAAATCTGGTAATACCTGGTTATCTTGAGTTATTAAGATGGGCAACATAAAATTGTACAATAATCCCCTCTTCGAAATAACGGGTGATTTTTTTGCTACTTGGTTTTTGACGTTTATATTTTTGACAGATCACACATGACAAATTCCACGAACATTTGACATTTCGATTCAGTATTGTTTGCCATTTCATCATGAATAGACTTACGCCTGAACAACGTTTGCAAATTATTGAAATTTATTATCAAAATTCGTGCTCTGTGAAAAATGTGTTTCGCAAGCTACGTCCGTTTCAGCGACGAGGCTCATTTTTGGCTAAATGGATACGTGAATAAGCAGAATTGCCGTATTTGGAGTGAAGAGCAGCCAGAGGCAATTCAGCAGCTAATAATGCATCCCGAAAAATGCACTGTTTGGTGCGGATTATGGGCAGACGGCATCATTGGGCCGTACTTCTTCAAGGACGATGAAGGCCGCAGGGTTACGGTCAATGGAGAAAGGTACCGTTCGATGATAACAGATTTTTTTTTTGCCGAAAATGCAAGAATTGAACTCGGTCGACATGTGGTTCCAACAGGACGGTACCACATGCAACACTGCACGCGAAACCATGCATAAATTGAGAGGCGAATTTGGTGAGCAGTTGATCTCACGTTTTGGCGCAGTCAATTGGCCACCAAGATCATGTGATTTGACCCCGTTAGACTATTTTTTGTGGGGCTATGTTAAGTCTATTGTCTATGGGTACAAGCCAAACACGATTGCTGCCTTGGAAGCCAACATTGAACGCGTCATTGGTGAGATTCCGGCCGAAATGTGTGAAAAAGTTTGCCAAAATTGGACCTTCAGAAGGGACCACCTGAAGCGTAGCCGCGGGCTACATTTAAGTGAAATTATTTTTAAAAAGTAAATGGCAGAAATTGATTTATCGATCCAAATAAAAATTTCATTCACTTTTTACAAGTTTCTGTGTTTTTTTTGAATTTTCAAAAACCAAGCTCTTAAAAAATCACCGTTTATAAACAATATCTTAATCGGGCCAAAGAAAATAAAAATTATCCACGAAAATTAAGACGAAAATCCCTTGTTCCTTTTTTTCAGGATTTTCTCTTGGGTATTTTACTCTGGGGATTTTCTTCTCGGGATTATGTCTTTTGGCCAAACCTCACTAACCCAATGAAATCAAATGTTATCCAGAACACCAGAAATGTCAAAATTCGTAAACTGATGAAGAAAAAATAATAAAAATAAATAAAGTAGTTATACAAATTATAATTGTGGGAAATACTTAGAATGTGTCTATTGAATTTTCAAATATTTTTAAAAATATGTAGGTATATTTTTTTTCGTTTTTTTTAGAAAAAAAGGTTGGATTCAATTTCCATTTATTAAATTATTATTTTGTTTAAAAATGTTTAACCAAACGTTTCCTTCAACAAATTAATTGTTGCTCGCGCTATGACCTGCTTGTTGGAATCACAACTCCCCACATCAACAGTTCAACCAATAATGAGCTTCAGCTCTAAACAGAATTTTCTTGTGAAAATCGGGATCAAAACAGCATTCTCGGTTCGATTCCATATGCACAATTTGCGTGCATTGTTCAGATGTCAGTCGATTCATGATGAAACGGCAAACCAAACTAAAGATAAATCACATGGTAAATGACAAAACAGCTGTGAATGAAAACAGTGGTGCCAACTTATATTCTTCTACCTAAAAAAAAAACACCCTTTATAACATGTGGTCTCCATTAGCGATGAATCTAGAGCAAGCTTTGTTTAAAGCATGCTTTCAGTATCGCAAATGGAGACCGAAATCGCAGCTATATTTTCATAGCATGCGATGGATAGTATGCTTTCATCGCTCGCTTTATCATAAGGAGAGAACTTTCATTTTGTTTTGGCGTTTCCCAATAAAGGGTTATCCATTTGTTTCAAAAGTATAGGGCTGGAATTCGACATCTGACAAACTAAGTTGTTAAACCAATTTTTTTTTCAGTTGAAAGTCTGACATTTACGAAAATGGATCGCTTAAATCGTGCTTTAAGAGAAGATTATGGTTTACATAATCGTCCAACTTCGCAAGCAATTGGCAAAATTGTGAAAAAATTTGAAGAGACTGGATTGTCTATAGATATTGTAAGGCCTGTGCATCATCGTTTCGCTCGTACCACTGAAAATATCGCTGCTGTAAGTGAAAGTGTTGCCGAAGACCCGAATGTGTCGATTCCTCGTCGTTCTCACGAATTAGGACTGTCTTACGGCACATTATGGCGTATTTTGCATTTGCATCTACACCTACATCCATATAAAGTCCAGCTCACACAAAGCTGAAGCCAGCTGACCATTCACAAAGTCGTAGATACGTCGAATGGGTGCTTGAACAACAGGCGGCGGACGTCGATTTTTCAAACAAAATTTTCTTCAGCGACGAAGCACATTTCTCACTCGGTGGGTATGTTAACAAACAAAATTATCGTGTTTGGGGTTCTGAGATTCTTCAAGTAATTGATGAGAGGCCATTACATCTACAAACAGTCACTGTTTGGGGCGCTCTTTCGTCCGGAGGTGTGATTGGACCTTACTCCTTCGAAAACGACGATGGAACGACTGTCACCGTCAATTCTTAGCGTTATGGTCATATGATAACCGACTTTTTTTTGCCTCCTATTGGAGAATACGACTTGGAGAATATGTGGCTTCAACAAGACAGTGCCACATGCCACACAACTCGAGCGAATATGGCTTTATTGCAAGAGACATTTCCTGGCCGCGAAATTTCTCATCGTATCAACTACACACCAAGATCATGCGATTTGACACCGCTGGACATTTTTTTGTGGGGCTACGCGAAAGACCGTGTTTATGCAGATAAACCTTTAACTCTTGAGCACGTGAAAACCAACATTTGTCAAGTTATGGCTGAGATACCGCCAAATATGTGTCAAAAAGTGGTCGAAAATTACCTCAAAAGAATCGATGCTTGCAACAATTCGCGTGGTGGTCATTTAAATGATGTAGTGTTTCACACATAATGTCATCGTTCAAACTTTATAATAAAAAAGAAATGTCATGAACAAAATATTTTATATGTGTTTTATTTACGTTTACCTTTGAAACCGCAAAATGGATAACCCATTATAATTTGTTGTTGTTGTTTCTACCAGCATCAATAATTGCCTTCCACATTATTCAGTCACTAAAAAAGTATGCTATAAAACGCCCACCGAAAAAAATGTCTGTCCTTCTGCTATCTGCTTTCTGCTATTGCTATTGGGATTGCATTTAAATTAATCGCTAATGGAGACCGTGTGTAAGCAATCGATACCAGACTTTAACTAAATACAATGCACGGCTGGTTCGCACGGATTTGCCTTTATGTTCGATCACACCTTAACCACAAGATTCCTAGTAAAAAGGTAAATATATTTTTAAATTATTTTACTTAATTTTTTTATATACAAAATTTCTTTATTTTTTTTTTTCCAAAAAATAATTTGGAATTGCATTTTAAGTATTTCCTATTTTAAATAAAAAAATAAAAAAAATAAAATGCACGACTGGATCGCAAGTACTTGCTGTTATTTTCGATCACATTTTATACAACACATTTTTAATAGAAACAGTTTAATATATTTTAAAATTAATATAATATAAATTAAAATTTCTTTAATTTAAAAAAAATCACTGTGGCAATTTTAAATATTTAATAATATAAGCTTAAAAACAAATTTAAAAAAAAAATTGTCCAACCGTTTTCGAAATATTGAATTTTCAAAAAAAAAATATTTTTTTTTTCAAAATCTAAAAAGAAATATTTTTCGAAAATTTTGAAATGCAGTATTATTTAGAATTCGAAGAACCTCCTATATAAAAATTATTAACGAAATATTCTGAGCCGTTTATCAGAAAGTCGAAAATAAAAAAAAAATAGTTGTATGGCAGGTATCGTTAATAACAAAATATGTAAAAAAAAATGTGTGGCCAAAATGTAGACCATACTTAAAGTGGTACATACACTTTTTATCATGAAATTCGTTATAGCCGTTTTCGAGATAATTAAGATGGGAAAAAATTTGTATGTCAAGTACCGTTATTTTTGGGGCTAACACAACGATTCATAAATCTATGTATTTTAGATAATCACCTAAAACGATTAATTACCAAGTTCGAAAAAATCGGTTTAGCCGTTTAGGCTGTAGACCGATCTACAGATAAACAGATGGAATTGCGGCAACCACTTTTTTGGTATTCTCTGTCACCGTAATTTCAAGTTTAATTAAAATCTCGAGTTCGATTCTTTTTCCAAATGCAAAACTTGCACTATAGTACCTGCCTGTATCGCTACTAAAAAATGGAGGACCAATTTTTATCAGGTTTTTCACTACGATGGATTGTGAAATAATTTTTTTAGGATTCGGAACTTCCGATTGAAATGGAATTCGTGATATTGATAAATATAGTATAGTAATGGCTTATTCTCGAATTATTTAGTTAAAGATTGAGACCACCAATTAAGTAATAAGATGAAAGTACATTTACCTATAATGTTTTTACTGTTTATTTAATCATGTGTTAAATTTTTTTTATTTCAAAACTAAATTTTTCAAAACTTTTTTTTTAGATTTTAATGCATTTACATGCTGATTAAATTTAAATTGTTATTTCTGGATTCATGACATGGCCTACATATGGGTATGAACCTATTTCTTCAACGCACACAAAAATTTTTCAAATTAAAAAAAAAGAACATCTTTAAGTCTTTTAATCCAGTGCTGCTGTAAAGAAGTTTGACATAACAGAAAAGAGTTGTAATATATGTACTTTCAACAGCCATGGTTAAGAGAGTTGAATGAATGTCTTTGGGATATGCACCAGCAACCAAAACTTTGTTGAACTGTTCACTGTTAGAGCATTTTAACATCCACAAAATTCAAAAGACATATTTTTATAAAGAACTTTATCTATGAAAGCATTTTAAATAATGATAGCGACGGCTATGTTATACAGTAACCGATAAAAAAGCACAAATCTTATAATGTTTTCTAATTATGATTTGAATAGCTTTCAAAAAGGATATCAATGAGATGTTGTCTATACAGATTTCTCAAAAGCATTCGATCGGATTAATCATAATATTTTACTTATGAAATAAAATAAAATTGGCTTCCACTCTAAATTCTTGAAATGGATAAGTGCATATTTAAAGGATCGAACTCAGTTTGTAAGGATAAATAACATTCTTTCCTCACCTATCAAAGTTACCTCGGGTGTGCCGCAAGGTAGTCGTCTTGGCCCCCTTTTCTTCTTGTTGTTTGTTAACGACATTCCCAATATATTTTTAGATTCTAAATGCCTTATGTATGCGGATGATTTGAAGCTCTTACGGTGTATAAAAACAAAACATGATTGCCTTTTATTGCAAGATAATCTTGAGAAATTATCGAATTGGTGTGTACTTAACTCCTTACACCTAAATTTTTCTAAATGTCAAAGTATAACTTTTTGTCAAAATCGTTCACCAATTTTCTTCTCTTATCAAATAAACCAGTCCTTTCTTTCAAGAGTTAGCTTCAAAAAAGATCTTGGGGTAATTTTTCACCTAAAACTTGATTTTGTTAAACATATAGATTTTTTAGTCGCTAAAGGAAGTTCTATGTTAGGGTTTATCTTGCGAAACTCAAAAGAATTCTGCGATCCCCACACATTGAAAAGTCTATATTTAGCTGTTTGTTAGATCTCACCTGGAATATTGTAATACTATTTGGAATCCTGCATATGAATTTCACTCTTTTAGAATTGAGAAAATTCAAAAGTGCTTCACAAGAGTTTTAGTGAAAAGGCTTCACTGGGAAATAGATATGCCTTCTTATGATATAAGATGTAAATTGTTTGGAATATTGCCACTTAAAATTAGAAGAAAGTTCTATGAGGTGATGTTTATTCGTGACTTATTGGCAAACCATATTGATTGTTTAGATATTTTGGCCTTAATATACTTCAATGTTCCTCCGAGAATGCTTAGAAACAATTTTGTTTTTAAAATTCTATATCACAAAACAAATTATGCTGCCAACGAACTATTGTTAAGATGCCTAAGAGTAACTAATTCATTTTATGATTTAATTGATTTTAGTCTAAGTAGATTTTCTTTTAAAAATAAATTGCTTGAAATTCTAAGTAACGTTAACGGTGGTAATGTTTTATATTTATTGTATAATATTTTTGTATTTATTTATTTTTTCTTTGTATTTTTTAAAATTATTATTAGCTCTCATTATGTTTTTTATGTATTCTAGTAATCACTAAAGCATTGCCTTTGTTCGATGAAATAAATAAATAAATAAATAAAAAGTATTCGTAAAACAAATCAAATTACGACTTAACAAAATAAACAAATAATATAAATCATATTAAAATTGTATCTCAAGAATTTGTGAAAAAATTTAATTTGGTTAACTGTTTTATTCGTCGCTCGCAGGTCGCTCCCATGTGAATAGTCCTTAAGAGATGAAAATGAGTATCTTCTGTAATGGTTTGTTCATGAAACAATTTTATTTGCTTTCCCGACATTTCGACGGTGGTTGCCATCTTCTTCAGGGAATATTTAATACATATGTACATACTTAAATTAACTAACAGCAAAAGAAAAATCAAAATAAAAAAAAATTAATTATTATTAATTCGAAAGACCATATAAAATGTTTGATTGAAATCCGTTGACTTGTCTCTGAAAAAGTCGTAAAAGGTACCTACCGTTAATAACAAAATATGTAAAAAATGTTAGAGCTGTTTTCGAGATATAAATAATATGTTGGAAAAAATTGGAGCTAAAAAAATTAAAAGATCTAATTGAGACCATCACCTAAAAGGCTAACGTATACCAAGTTTGAAGAAAATCGCTTCAGCCGTTTGGGCTGTAGATCGTTGCAAATTGTCATCGTTATAATCGTATTGTCAAGTTTGATCAAATTCTATAGTTCGATTTTTTACGAATGCAAAACTTGCAATATCAAAGGGCATGGTAGTGTCCAGCCAAGTTCTGGGACTACACCCTATTTACATGAACAAACTCAGGCGATTTTCGACCCCCTCTAACTTCACTACCATTAAAGTCAAGAACTTCAAACTCAGCATTTGCTAAGTTCACCAGGCTTAGGCAACTCCCCAAATTTCAATTCTTTAGATTTAGTGGTTCCCGAGATATAAGACTGCAAAAATCGCAAAAATCGTAACTGAATCACTCACTCACTCACTCACTGACAGATCATCAAAATTATGGAGCACTTCCCGACATCGTAGAATCTTTTAACTTCGCACAACGGTAGGCCTTGTGGTATATACAAAGGAAAAAATCGAAAATTTAAGATTTTTCATTCAGGGTCGAGGTATCCACCTATTTGCATATAATTGATACTAATTATAAGGAGCACAGCCGATTGTCGTAGAATGATGAAATTTGGTAGAACGGTAAGGCTAGAGGTGAAATGAAATGTAAAATTTAAAAATTTGAGATTTTTCATTGAAGGGTGTGGCATCCGCCCATTTTCATAAAATAGGTATAAATTATTTGGAGTCATTCTAATTGTCGTGGAATAATAAAATTTGGTACAGAGGTAGGGCTCAAAGTGCAGGCAAAGGCAAAATTTTAAAATTTGAGATTTTAAATTCAGGGGCGTGGCTACCACCCATTTGCATAGAATTGATATCAACTATGTAGAGAACTACTGATTGTCGTAGAATGATGAAAATTGGTAGAGCGATAGGATATCGATAAATCACCCATTTTTACAGAATTAATATTAAATATATTGAAAGCACTTCCGATTGGTTCAGGATTATGTTTGTTAGAGCAGTCAGCTTTACAAAGAAAAAGTTGAAATTATGAAATTTTTCATGCAGGGGCGTTTAATCCATGCACTTCTTATCAATTATTACCGTTTCAATAGATCACTTCACAAAAGGCATAAATTAAAAACCTATGTTACCATATGAGGCAATCATTGGGCGTTTATTCCGCCCACCTTTCCTGATAAAGAGAATCTTTGCAAAAAGTAGTGAAATCACACCAAAAACATATATGTAAAAAAAGTAGCTAAGTTCTTCTATAAACAAAAACCTTTGCATAACAAGTCAGCCGTGAAAAGTAGTGAGATCTAAAAGTGCGCCAAGTTCTAAGTTTATTAATGTTAAATATCAAATATTTTTTAAGTAGAGTAATATGGAAGAAACTCAAAATTATCAGAGAAATCTGTTATTTAATTATTACTGACTTAAATTGTGTTGGTTTACCTGGTAAAGTTTCTTTTGTTATACCTAATTACTCAATTTTGAAATGAAAATTTGCCAAGTAAACCAACACAATTTAAGTCAGTAATCATTAAATAACGAAAAGATGGAAGACAGCTGAGATAGTGCCGATACCGAAGAAAGTAGATAGGGGTAGCGTATCAGGATATCGTCCCATATCTCTAATAAGCAACAGCAGCAAAATTCTTGAGGGACTTATTCTTCGGAGGTTGAAGACATTCTGCACCGCTAACCGGATCATTCCGGATATGCAGTTCGGATTTCGGGAGCAACATTCAACCTTACATCCACTCTTCAGATTCCAGAAGGATATTGTTAATACCCTCAACAACTACCAGGTTGCGGTCGGCTGCTTCTTGGATATTAAGAAAGCATTCGACAGAATCTGAATACAGGGGCTTATACACAAACTAACCATTTTTAATTTTCCACTAATTAAAATAATTTTTAGCTTTCTTAATTCCAGATCGTTCTTTGTCCAAATAGAAAACAGCAAGTCAACAACCAAAAGCATCAGAGCAGGAGTTGCCCAAGGATCGAAGCTAGGTCCATACCTCTACAACATTTTCACATCGGATCAGCCCCAACCAAACAATTCTATGAATTTGCTCTATGCAGACGACTCGCTAACATATGCCCAATCTATGTATCCAGTTATTGCAGCCTGAAGAGTAGAAGAACATGTGAGACGCCTATGAGAATTCTACACAAAATGGGGCATCAAAGTCAACTCAGCCAAATCCGACCTGGTTTGCTTCAGAAGACCAGCGGGGCATCGGAACACGCCGTCAGCCACAAGTTGCCGAAGTATTATTATCAATCTGCCCGACGGGTCACAACTAAGATCCAAACCAACTGTGAAATATCTGGGTATCAATTTCGAAGAGAGATTTCGTTTCAACCCGCACGTGTCACGTTACTACCCTAAAAAAGGCAAATTTCGCTTTTCACCGAATCCACCCACTAATGCGGAAAAGGAATGGACTCAGCCAGAAGACGAAACTGCTTATCTATAAGCAACTTCTCAGGCCCATTATCACATATTGTTTTCCTGCATGGTTTACTGTATCCAAAAGCAGCATGAGAAGGCTTGGAATGTTTGAGAGGAAAATCCTCCGGATATGCACGGGACTCCACTTTGACCAGCGACGACAAAAGCACTTCAGCAACAAACGACTTTTCGAGGCGTTCGGAATAACAGCCCTCGACAAATACATGATCAATGCTGCCAAAAGACTGACGAGTAACCTAATCAACCACCCAAACACCCTAGTGAATAGCATGACCAGCGTAGAGAGATATCCCCAGTCAAGATATCTGGATGTGACAGCGCTACTGGACGAAGGACTTATTTATATCAACGACGACGAAGCAATCCAATTCTACGAGAATGCAGCGTCAAACTACCACCTTGGCTAGATGGCACATTAACCCCCACATCACCAGAAAACAGCCGGGTTTGAACAACCCGATATTATCCACACAGGTTTTAGTAAGTAGTACAACAAATTCAAAGACAATTTTTTTAATAATTTTAACAAAAAAAAAAAATAAAACAATGTATAATATTAGCCCCTTAAGTGCTAAAACAAATTAAAATATCAATGTAATATAAGTAATGTAAAATAGAATTAAGAGCCAATTGTATATATATCAGTTCAATAAACATTATTATTATTATATATCATTAAATAACAGATTTCTCTGATAGTTTTGAGGTTCTTCCATATTACTCTACTTAAAAAATATTTGATATTTAACATTAATAAACTTAGAACTTGGCGCACTTTTAGATCTCACTACTTTTCACGGCTGACTTGTTACGCAAAGGTTTTTGTATATAGAAGAACTTGGCTACTATTTTTTGGTGTGATAGTACCTACATTATGTATATCGCAAGTAACAAATTTCATTAGTTTACATTCATCTCCGTTTCTTTTTTTGGAAAACAAATATTTGTCAATTTAAAAGCTATCTGAAGCAGTTCGTCAACATTGTATGCGGCGCGAATTAAAAAATTCCTTCATTGACAAAAAAAAGCTTGGAACGTGCTTCAATTTTCTGGTACTTGTCGACTTTTTTTTCAAAACAAAACAAAGGAAAAAACAATTCCAACATCTGGTGAGAACATTCGATGAATGCGCGGAGCAAACGGCAAGAATATACCTAATAGAAGACAAAAGAAAAATAAATAATAAAAAAAATATCTAAAGAAAAAAAATCATGGATATTATCTGGATCTCATCATCAGCGGCTACGCACTGAGTTAAGATTCGTCCAGCAATGCGTAATCTGAGTGGGAACACGTTTCTGTAATAATGTTCTTCACCTTCAGTTATATACTTACATAGTATAGGTATACGCAAAATATGCATCTTACCTTTCCCAAGCCTTGCTAGTACGCGATACACGTTTTTAATACAAAACAGGAAAAATCCGCAAATAATAATAATTGCAAAAAAAAAACTAAACAAATTTGAATTAATATTGAAATAAATAACTCAGATGAGTGGTATTTTTTTGTTGTTAAATCGTCTGGACATGAGCATTTTTTAATATGAGAGTGTAGGTTGGGCATAAGTGATTAGATGCGCTTTGCATTGTGTCGGTCGCGCCTCATTAATTGAGAAGACTTTAGTTTGCAGCTAAGTATGAGTCAATTTGGATTCTGTTTTTTTTTTTTTTTTTTTTAACTTACAATAAATAAACTTAGGATAACAAACTTTTTTGCATTTGAAAAAAAAATATCGAACTCGAAATTTTAATAAAACTTTAAATTACGGAGATTTAGAACACGAAAAAAAGTGAGTCTCGCAATTCCGTCTCTCTGTCCACAACTCGAGATTTTCATCAAACTTGATAGACCAAAAAATACCGCAATTCCATATGCCTGTCTGTATAACGTTCTACAGCCTAAACGGCTGAACCGTTTTTTTTTCAAACTTGGTACTCGTACTTATGCGTTTTAGGTGATTGTTTAATATAGATTTTTGAATGTTGTTTTAGCCCCAAAAATAACGGTAGTTGCCATACACATTTGTCTACCATTTTAATTACATATTTCGAAAACGGCTCTAACAATTTTGATAAAAATAAAAGGCATGACTGGATCGCACGAACTTGCTCTTATGTTCGATCACATCGAATGCAAAAGTTTTCTGTTAAAATCTAAATATATATTTGAAGCAGTTTTTTACGTCATTTTGTATATATACAAAATATCTTTAATTTTTTTCTAAAAAAAATTGGTATGACTGCTCATTAAATTTTTTTCAAAAATTATAGTTGTATTTGCTGAATACCATACCTATGAATTGGTTTTGATTTTTTTCGAAAAATGAAATTAAAACGAAAAACTTTTTTTTCTCCACAAACGCTCCGAAGATTTAACAATTTTTTTTCTTATAAATTCAAATTTATCCAAGCAATAAAATGGCGTATTTTTTTTTTGAAGTTACAAATTACATAGTTTAAGTATTTATTTCAGAATTATACTTTCTTTAATTAAGCCGATTTTATCTTTTGTTTTTAAGTTTATATTATTAAATATATAAGATTTTCATACAATTTTTTTAGAAAAAAATTAAAGAAATTTTGTATATATAAAAAATTAAGTAAAAAACGACTCTAAAAATATATTTAGGTTTTTAATTGAAATCTTTTGCATACGATGTGATCGAACATAAGAGCAAGTTCATGCGATCCAGTCGTGCATTTTATTTAAATTAAAATTTAAAAATCGGACAATTTTTAGATTTATTTAATTAAATTATTTTTATTTGTTGGGGCCTTTTTTTTACGGTTTGGAGCGATATTGTCGTTTATTTATTTTTATCGTTCACTTACATTAGTGTGGGTAATTTTTGAAAATTCTGTCTGTCAACAAAAAATTCTGCTTATTTTTAAAAAAATTTTTTTCACGTTTTTTATATACAATATCAAACGGGGAACAAAAAAACAACAATCCATTAGGTAAACTTAAGAATGAACAAAAATTCATTTTCATTTTCAACTAGGTACTCAAAACATTTTCGCGGGGGGTTAACAATAGACAATGACTGAATAATTGTCTTAAGAAATTGAGCGACTACATAATGTATTTATAGTAGATAAGAAACAAACAAAATATTTTTTTATTAAACTTTTAAGAAAGTACGAGTATACTCTGTTAATGTTAAAGCGCGCGCTTTTTAACATTTTCCAAACTTTTGGTTTCTTTATTATTTGCAGAGTTTTGATAAGCAGAATTTTGAAAAGCAGAATTTTGTTAAAAGAATTTTGACCTCAACCAGGATTTTTTTTTAAGAAAATGTTTTGACCGATTTTGTAAAGATGTACTTCCTTCTAAGTAGTTTGCAATACTTATAGCATTTAAAAATTTAAACATTATTTTCGTAGAAAAAAATGAAAACAGAAATTAACTATTTTATGCTTTTAAGCTAAAGACTACTGATTTAATTTAACTTAAGTAGTTAAAAACGTTATAAGCAAGCAAGTTCGTGTGATCGAGTTATATGCGTTTTATTTTTTGTTGTCCACATCCTAACGAATAAGTACACATCCTCACAAAAACTATGTAGATACAATTGTATTTATTGAATTTTGAATTATTGAAAAGTATTTTCGATAAACATATTAGCTACAATATGTACTCTGCTAATGTCGTTAACCCTTAGAAAAAAAATATTAGCAAACTCTGCAGTTTATGAATTATTTCTGCGCTTATTTCTTTTTTTTTTTTTTTGGAATTCATCCAAAAATATACTTTGTGCTTAAAGTCATTCCTCCTTTTCACTAAAGAGGTCTTTTTTCTTTTTTTTTTGTCGATATAACGGGTGATTTTTTTGCTACTTGGTTTTTGACGTTTATATTTTTGACAGATCACACATGACAAATTCCACGAACATTTGACATTTCGATTCAGTATTGTTTGCCATTTCATCATGAATAGACTTACGCCTGAACAACGTTTGCAAATTATTGAAATTTATTATCAAAATTCGTGCTCTGTGAAAAATGTGTTTTGCAAGCTACGTCCAAACCATGCATCAATTGAGAGGCGAATTTGGTGAGCAGTTGATCTCACGTTTTGGCGCAGTCAATTGGCCACCAAGATCATGTGATTTGACCCCGTTAGACTATTTTTTGTGGGGCTATGTTAGGTCTATTGTCTATGGGGACAAGCCAAACACGATTGCTGCCTTGGAAGCCAACATTGAACGCGTCATTGGTGAGATTCCGGCCGAAATGTGTAAAAAAGTTTGCCAAAATTGGACCTTCAGAATGGACCACCTGAAGCGTAGCCGCGGGCAACATTTAAGTGAAATTATTTTTAAAAAGTAAATGGCAGAAATTGATTTATCGATCCAAATAAAAATTTCATTCACTTTTTACAAGTTTCTGTGTTTTTTGAATCTTCAAAAACTAAGCTCTTAAAAAATCACCTTTTACATACATATGTACATCAGAGGATACTCTCTATCTATATCGATTCAATAGTGGTATGAAACCAACTACCATAAGGAAAAGTAAACCAGGATAAGGGAATTCGAGGGATACCACTTTTTAAAAATTACTTTCTGCTCGAAAAATCATAACTAGTAGATATATAAAAAGTGTATATGTAGGTATATTATACTCGTCCCGTACAACAAGCAAATAATTTTGTTTCTTTTCTTATTGTACTGAATAATTTAACGTGTTTTAAAAGAGTCGTTATTTTGATTGACTTTCTAAATACTTTTTTTGCTGTGTTGGATTAAGTGGTTATTTTTGCTTGAGTCCTGAACGGACGTTAAGTGGTTGTGTTGTTGCTTTGTTTTATGGGAAAAGTTTGTTGATGTCTATGAGTAAAGCTGTTAAAAAATAAAATAAAAAAAAAATGCATGATGACAATGAAAGTCAGAAAGTGAGCAGGAGGTGACAAAAATGCGTAAAAATATATATTTTTTGAATGAATTTGTGACCTTTAGTCCAAAATGCTTTTCGCACAGGTTCTACAGCTGGGCTCATCAGTTAGATGCTGGGCGAAACGCATTTTGGACTAAATCCACACAGTCCACTAAAACAAAAACAAAAATAATATAAACATATTGTTTGCGTTTTCTTCAATTAACTATATATTTTTTTGTTTACACATTTTGCGATTTTTTAATGATTTTTAATGATAGGACAAAGTTTTGAAGTGTATTTTGAACATAATCCAGTTTAATTGGTAATTAGATTTAAGCGGGTTAAACATGATAACTTTGAATGAATGAATGAATATATTTTGGGATATTGACGAACCGCGACCTTAAGATCTATAATGCCCGTCCTACAGAACTGGATGAGATTTTTCATTCTAAAGTATGTCCTCCAAAATAATCCCTTCGAGGGATTTTAGTATCAGAGGTATTTTAATAGGGGATAGTTGCTCTCCCTCTATTAGGTCTAGAACTGGACTTTGAGGTGCCTATTAAGCTTACAGTGAGCAGTTATGAGACCTATTATTAATTAGACAAATACAGGATTTTGGTAGTATTTCCCAAGTAGTAATTTAGCCTCTATTCGCCTGGCGAATTCATTTAATTTTTTTTTGATCTTTTGGCCTTCTGTTCAGATCTGATCTTGTTGTTGATAACATTTTCTCCCGTTTCGCAATAGGGGTTTCCGCCCATTAAAGGTGACGTTGCTACTAATTTTGCTAGGGAGTCTGCGTCTTCATTGCTCTGGATTTCTATATGCCCAGTACCCAATAAAGTGAGACATTATTGCGTATACTTGCCAGTTTTTATCTGGTGGAATAAGAGCTTAGTGCTTTTAATGCAGCTTGACTATCTGACATGATGGCAATTTTCCTATACTTTCTTTCGAGAGTACGTCCTGCGCATTTTCCTTTGGCATTAACTTCCGCTTGGAGCTAGTTCACTGCTCCATTGGAACTGAGAGTTCAAGGCTCAAAACCAGGCCCCTCAGTTGTTCTTGATCCATCAGCGTACAACTTAATGGCATTTGCTTTAAGAGTGTAGTTAACATTCTCACCTACACACACATTCTTTTTTTTAACTTAACTCAGTTCTGAAGTTATATTTTTTCATCATTGTCATCTTTTGGGAATGTCCAAGATATTTATCGATCGCTTATCAATTTATGTATCAATGGAGTCAAGATCCTATCAAACGTACTATGTGAGAGTCTAAAACCATTCTGCAACTATCATCGGCACGTACCAGTGTGGCTTCAGGCCAGGCAGATCCACGATAGACCAAATCTTCACATTGAAGCAAATCCTGGAAAAGACCAACGAATTTCAAGTCGAGACGCACCATCTTTTCATCGACTACAAAGCCGCATATGATAGCATAAGTCGTCAAGAGCTTCTATTGGCGATGTCGGAACTCGGGATCCAGAAAAAACTGATCCAGCTATGCCGCATGACGTTACAAAATACGCAGTCCAACGTGCAAATGGGAAACAGCTCATCTGAGCTTTTCCAGACGTGTACAAGGAGATGCGCTATCATGTGACTTCTTCAACATAGATAGTACGCAAGAGTGGTGTTAACCTGGAAGGCACTATCTTCAACAGGTTTTCCCAACTGCTTGGTTATGCGGACGACATCGATATCATCGCTTGTAAGCTGTACTTGAAGCATTCACAGCTATTGATGATCAGCGAAATGCGTTGATCTTGAAGTGAATGAGGACAAAACCAAGTATATGCTATCAACAAACAAAGCCTCATCTGGTCCATCGCCTATGAGAAAACTTCACTGTTGGTAGCAGTAATTTCGGGGTAGTCAATGAGTTCACCTACCTCGGAACAAACATCAATTCCACGAACGACACCTTACTGGAAATCCGCCGAAGAATTAACCTAGCGAACCGCTGCTACTTCGGTTTGGACAAAAAAAATGGGTTCAAAACTCCTGTCTCGAAAGACAAAGTGCACGCTTTACAAAACGCTAATTTTACCAGTTCTACTCTACGGCGCCAATTGCTGGACGTAAAAGTAAGTAAAAAAGCGGAATTGATACTGGGCACTTTCGAGAGAAAAATTCTTCAGATATTTTGATCCTATATGCGAAGAGGGCGAATGGAGGAGAAGATTCAATCGAGAATTGTACGAGCTGTACCAAGATGTGGATGTTGTCCAAAGAGCCAACGCGCGTCGACTACACTGGCTCGGTCACATCGATCGAATGGACAACAACGCTCCTGCCAAGAAAATCTTCGAATCCCAGCCCCCAGGCTCGAGATGTCCAGGAAGACCGAACCTTCGCTACATGGACCAGGCGGTTAGAGACGCAAGAGCGCTTGGTCTCGACGACTGGAGGGAGCGTGCGAGGGACCGCAACCGATAGAAAACCGCAATATGTCAGGCAGCGACCCTCCATGGATTCGGATAAGTGAGTAAGTAAGGAGTCAAGTTGATAATGACTTCCATTTAGTTCGGTTCTCTTTTGCCATTCAACCGCCAGGTCTTACCATCATGGTCCTGAACAATTTCATCAGCAAATCCGATACATTTTATACCTTTAGAAGTAAGACTTTTTAATAATTCATCCACTGTACTAGACTTCATTGTAAGGGTGATAAAACTCCTCCCTGTGGGCAGCCTCTAGTTGTAATTAATTTTTGGACCATTTGTTCTGCATGTGCTTGCGCCGTCCTGGTGCCTAATATTGCATTTATCTATCTTCTTATTGTGTTGGGAACGGACTTCCTTACATGAGGCTTGCTCACGGCTTCATGGGATATATTGTACAAAAAGCTCCCTCAATGTCCAGAAACGCGAATATGTCGGTTTCTTTAGACTCTATTGCTAATTGTAATGAGTTAGTGAGCTCTCCCGCTCGATTAGTATGTAAGCGGTGGCTTAGTAGAGTTATCAATTACCTTTCTCAAGATGTTAGACTAATTTGTCTGAATGACTTTGGATAATTACACCCAAATTAATAAACATGGACTAGGGAAGGCTTAGGCCTTATTTCGTGGGCTAAATGCGAAATACTATTAATAAACCAGAATTTCTGCTATTTGACGTTTACCAACTTAGTTGTTCGCAAGACCATCGAAGTTGGTGGTCTAGTGAAGGACTAAGAATTGACATTTAAGAAAAAAATTTACAGGGCGATGATACTTATTGTAGTAAATTTTGATCGAATTTTTATCAACAGGAAATTTTAGTCCATGGTCTAAAGTCCATGGACTAGGGGTGGACTAAGCGTTTCTTATTAATAGGCCTGTTAGTATCTTTTTCCCGAATTCGGTATAAAGATGACCTTACCTCTTCTCCACAGACTTGGTATAAACCCAAGTGCTATGCTACTCCTAAGTATGCTAATAAGATATGCATAACATTCCTCTTTACCTTTTTGTAAAAGAGTTTGGGAAGATGTCATCCACCCCTGGTGATTACAACGGTTGATATCTTTCAACCGTACTTGCCTATTCTATTCTATTACTAGAGCAGGGGTCTGTAACACAGAACAACAAGTCAATTATTACTTGTTCAACTATGTTTTTTTCAACAAGTGAAAATCATTTCTGTAACACAATAAAAATCGTAACAATTTTACAATATAAAAAAATCCCTTTCACTTGTTGAATCAGTTGAACAAGTAAATCTACCAATATGAGTATTAAAATTCTGAAGAAAAAAAATAAGTATTACTTGCAAATGTGACTTCTTTGATACATCGACAAACTGTCTTTTTGTGAACACCATGACCATCTCCTATAACATTGTATTGAGATTTAGATTCAAATCAATGTAAGACTATTAATATTTTCTGCCTAACACTTAGTGCTTTAGTGTTATTAGTGGGGGAACGTGATTTGTGGGAGAGACTTTCGGTAAGATTACCAACAACTTCTACGGCACACGAAATTTTTAAATAAATACATGGGGTTCTATTTCAAAGTTTATTCTTTCCTTGAACACTTTTTCTTGTCCTTGGTTCAAACTATCACTGTCCAATTCAGAATACAAAAAAAAACATTTTTTTTTTTTACAAAACTCTAGGCCACTAAATAAATTGTCAAAATCCGTCCGATGGTTATCACTTAATTAATGCTATTCTAAGTGTTTATTTCTAACTTGTTGATTTTGAACTACGAGTAGTCCGGAACCGTAGGTTGAAATTTAGCAACTATTCAACAAGTTCATTCTTATTTTTCTTAACTCGTTTTGTTTCCGCTTACAGAAACGATGATATAGTAAAATTTTCCACTTGTTGAATGAAGCCAAAACAATTGTTATAGTTCTCCTAGACTTGTTGTTCCATGTTACACACATTTTTAAAAGTTGTGGAATTTCACTTGTTCAAAAAGCACTTTATGTATTGCGTTATAGGCCTCAGATGGTTGTTGTGATCTTCCTATCCGACCTATTATATTTGAAAAGTGTTCTCTCTATCGACTTATTGTTATTTTATCCCCATTTGTTAGTACTCTGTTTGGAAAGTGAGTGATAACCTTAAACTGCAGGCTGCAAAGAAGACATCAAGCGATGAAGACGTTTTTGAGTTGTGCCAACTAGAATGAGTATGACCTAAGTCCCCCAATGAACAGATTTATTGAAACCAATTAATCGAAAGATTCCAAATTTGATGATTTTGTTTTGCCAACGGTTGTCTTTATGTTTTACTAGTTGAAACATACTACGATTTGCAGCGCCACCTCTTAGTAAAGTGTCAAACATAACCAATTAATTTGAGTTCAATTAAGTAAGGTCTCCAGTTTAGGATAATCATACGGTCACATTGGGCTCGATTGTGTGTGGTAGAGGGAATGATGAACTTAATAAATTGCAACATTACGATCGGAATTATGGAGGGGAATATCCTCTATACTTGACCTCGATTCTCAACGCGACGAAGAGGCTCTGGGATTCATTTCGGTTACTTCTGCAGCGGCCCTTAGTCGGATTCCTTAGCCGAACCGCGAGCTAGCGATTCACGCACGCACAATGGCCCGATGACCAGTCTTTCGTTTCAGCACAAGTCCATAAGTTACCTAGTTGGACACAGTGTAGATGGTTCGGAATCTGTTGGTGGTCCGGTTGAGTGAGTGATTCAATTCCTGATGATTGTGACATCCATAAAAGTCATCAACCCCTATGCATCCTATTTTGAATTCTTTTCAAACTAGATGATACTCCTTATCAATTCCATCCACTTGTGCGAACGAGTAATGATATCAAATCCGCACACTTCAGTTCTAATCGGGCCTTTCTTTTCACACATACTGTAACTGCTGGCATTTCACACAAAACCTAATTTTTATGTTCACCAAAAACCTACATCAATTAATCTGCATTAAAAGTACTCTCAATAAATAAATCAACTTAAATTTTTGTTACATAATCAAAAATTATAATTACCGCGAGAGATTTATCCAATGACTCAAATATAGCTAAACAAATAAATGAAACATCAAAAAAGCAATCCAAAACACTGTTAACTGACATTTTATATTACATTCCATCACGTTCGCTTTCAAAAAAAAAAAAAATAAATAAATAAAACATCATTACCAATCTTCTGATGGTGTGTATAGCTTCTCCAAATATATACAGTATCTACAAATATGTATATCTATGTAGGTACGTCGCTACCAGCATAATACGAGTATTGTCATTGTGCGACAAATATAGAATCAAGCTTGCGCTATAAAACATGAGAGCCGGCAACACAGTTTACAATGAGCCTTTTCATTTTGAATTCACCCTAATCCTAACGTGAGGCGTTTCCAACCTCAATATTCATTAATTCATACTCGTACAACTCAACAACCAACGATGAGGACGACAACGATGACAGACGGAGACGAGTTGAGATATTCTCGTAATCGTAACTTTGTAGACTTATTTGCAGATAGATTTGCATATTCTCATTACACGCGCTATTTTGTCGCAAAAAAAATACCAACTAAACTAACAAAAAATAAAAATAAAAATGGAAGGTTAACATCGGTATTGCCAGTTTGCTAGGTTTCGTTTATCAAATTGACATCATAAATGTCAGTAATTTGACACTGTTTATTCACAGATTTACAGTTTTGTCTGAGTGATGTGAATGTGACTTTGATCAATTAATGACTGAAAATCGAAAGTTGAGTTGTCCATCAGAAATATTTCTTTTTTCAGAATAATTAAGGCTTGAAAGTTTCAAATCACCCTTGAAAGCTGTTTGTATTTTAGGAGCCATTTTCTTCACTATTTGTCAACTTGCCGCAAACCCTCAAGGTGGTCAACTCTAGACCTAACACAAACTTGAAAGTTGAGTGACAACTTGAAATTTGTTTTTCCTCACTATTTTAATGCGGGTTTCGTTTGGTAAATTTATATTTTGATCTATTAAAATTGATTTTTTTTCGAAACGAATTGAATGCGTTTTCAGATTGATTTTTATTTGCTATATTATTGGTGTTTATTTGTTTCTGTGAACCTAATAGCGGTATCAGCTGTCTTGTCAAACTAATGGCTGTCAACTATGATGCATAGTTGTGTATGTAAAAGAGGGGTAAATCTGCCGAAAAATCCAGATCTGCAAAATTGATTTAAAATCAAAAAAATAAATCAATTTTTGTGGCCCATCGAAAGCAAACATTTTCAAAATCAGTTTTTGACAGATCTCCACGAAAGCTTCATAAATCTCAACTCGAGAGTTAAATTTTAAAAGTTAGCCTACTTGGGTTTTTAAAAAAATTCAAAGGCAAGTTTTTGACAGATATGTACGTTTCAACTTGAGATTTGAATTTATTTTGGGCGATTATTTGAAAATTAAAGTTCCGGTTGTTTTTCTACATTGAAAAAATAAAAATAAATGATAAAAAAATGATATAAGTTGTAAGTAAGTTGCCAAAAATAGTATATTCCGTAGAGGAGGAAGACTGGCCAGTTGCAAATGCTTTGTAATATAACCTGCGCCGCCATGGGGACCACTTGGAATTGCAGGCAATTAATGCAATATAATTCATATAGCGGATAAAATGATTGTTTTTGAAAATAAGAACTTACTGCCAACAACATGGCATTTAATATGGAAATTCAAAATGAAGTCGCAACTTAAATGATGAAAGACGCTGTTGAAGTCTCTGGAGAGAGGGTCAATCCAGCAAAGTTGCAGAAGCCACCGAAGCCTTTGCAAACAAAAAATGAAGGGTGAAAAGGGACCTTCTAAAAAGGTGTTCCAATTGGAGGAAGATGAAAAAATATGCCATTGAATTGGAATTCCTGGAAATCGAAAGAGAGCATTACAAACTAGAAAGAAAAGATACCAATTCAATCGCGAACGAGCTATGGCCAAAATGCAGAGGGCCATAAATTTACTATAATGCGATGCAGAATTATATTTATAAGGGTCGAATGGAGACGTTGAAAGATCAGTACCAAATTTAATCTACTATTCCAACAGTGGCCGCAAAAAAAGTTAATTTTAAATTTAGCCATTTTATATTGTTTTTTTATAAAAATATTAAATAATAAATATTAATTTTTACGAATAAGTTTTTTTTTCAATTTTGATTTCTTTATTCTTGGTCTAAAATTGACTGAAAATAATTTCGAACTCGAGACCTTCCGTTCCCAACCGTTGCCGATGGTAATTGATGTTGCCTTGTGGTTGGAACATTTGTATTACGCAACATATCGTTGAATCCGGGCATTTCCGGTGCAGTTTGTGGTTTCTTTTTATCGATTGCTATGTTCTGAAGGACGGCACAAGCAATTATAATCAATTGCACGGTTTCAACTCCGCATCTTATCCCGTTGGCCAATATTGGAAACGGTCTTTTCCAAATTTCATAGGAACGCTCAACACAATTTCAAGTGCGAATGTGAGACTCGATATATAAATTTCTAACAGAGTTTGAAATATGTATTTTGAAAAGGTCAGAGCCAGAGTCACCAATAATTTCAAATTCACCCTCTTCAAATCGTTGCCCCAAATTTGACTACCCTGTATCAATTCCAAGACCAAAATTGTCTTTCGCTTTGAAATACGAAATCGGTAGATAAAATCATGGTCTCACCCGAACCCTTGGACACATTTTATTTGTGTCGAGAGTCTTCTTTCAATCGCAAACAATTATTTTTCTTCTTCATAATTTTCGGAATACTAATTTTCTTGGAACATTTTATTTTAAAAATGCTATTATTCATACAGAAGCCGAGAATAATTTTTGATAAGAAGATGCAACATTACAAATTTGAATTTGACAGAAAACTCTCAAGTTTGCTCTTTCCCTCAACTTCTTCTATTTTTGGAAGTTGAGAAAACCATGAGTTGATCAACTCGGAGAGCTGAGAATCAAAAGTTGAAACTGTCAACTTTCGAGTAAAGAAAAATATAATCGCTAGTTGAGAATAAGTTGAGTTCAACTTTTAGTGAAAAAAAAAATGTCTCTAAAGAACCTACTCGAAAACTTGTGGGCTTACTTTTTTTTGACACGTGGTTCAGCAATGTCAACTCACCGATTTTGGTGGAATAATTGAGGTTCAACGACGGTTCAAGCACTCTTAATCACGAATCGAATATTTTAAACAGGTTTCCTAGAACTGGTCCTTCCCCTACGCCTCCACAAGCAATTTTTATTTTTGCTGTTATTTCAGCAATTATTACAGAAATTTTTATTTCTTCATTTAGTGGACAAATTATTTCAAGAAATCTTATTGACCATCAGAGTGCCAAGCAAACAATACCTTTTGTATTTACATATTCATCCTGGAATTCTAACTCGAACCAACAATATACACATGTAAATGTAAAAAGCACACAAATGTCAGTCGAACTAACATTAAAAGTCAAATTATTTCTTCATTTATTTCCACAGAAATGGCAAGAAAAAAATGATAAAACGGATTTCATAAAATAATTTATTTCATGAAATTAGTGGTCTGCATTGGAAATTTCCATTGCATGTTCGATTTTCTGAAAGAAATTATTGCTTGTGGAGGCGCAGTGTAAGTTAGTCAGTTTCGAGTTGTCACTTTGGTTGGAATTTTTTTTTTGTTGATGATTATTTTAAAATTCTGGCAACTCTGATTAAAGCTCACGCTTCGGCTCCAGCCTTTTTGTGAAAATAACTGTTAAACCAGGACGGGGGAAAGAAATTTGCATTTTTCGCATTCGTTCTTGTCATTGGTTTTAATAGTGTGATGCGGTGCGGTGGATGGGCGAAGCTTCGTTTATATCCGTCCCAATGGATAGGACTTAACATTGCGAAACATCAACGGTAGCGAGGTCGTCCTTAAGTAAACTCATTTGGAATGTGCAAATAATTAAAATACGAAATAAAAAAAAAAATGGAAAATATCTCAGCAATTGAGGGTGACGTCAGCCGGTGGCAATGTATGACAATTAGATCTGCATATGTATGTATCTCCATGCCAGTTTGAAGTGTAAAAATAAATTTGCGCGTATTCCTGTGGTGTGGTTGTTACTGGCTGCTCCTCACCACGTACACACTTGAACATTATAAGTTGTATCTACACATAATGTTGTGGCAAACACGTTGCGTGATTCATGTTGATGGCAAGTACATACATATATAGGTAAGGGACATACTTCACTTAATTTCTCTGATCGACGTGGTGTTTTGTTTTCTTTGTCTTTTCGCATTAGAAAGGACAAATGCAAGCAGGACTAGACTATAACAAAATAAAACAGGTTAGGTTTAATGCTTATTTAAAGTAAAAGCTTTCAAAATAATTAAACTGAAAGCTTAGATTTGCTTAAAGTTGAATCTTGATAGGTTGGTATTAGCATACCATATAAGAGGTGTGGTTTTCTGTTAGGCCTTGTTTATATTGGTATCAAAAATAAAATTATAAAAACAAGAAGTATACTTAATTAAGTAGTAATTAAGTTAGTCGCAGTGATTCTAGTGCAGTTGAGTCTTCATTATCAACAACTGAGCACAAATTTGATAATATTAGCCGGGCCTTTTTTTTGTTTGGAATACTCTACCCAGTGCACAGTGGTCGGATTCACCAATCTAGCGGGACAAAATACAAAAATTAAAAAGTCAGGCGAATCGTTTCAAAATGATGTGGCTTACTTTACAATATAGTAGTTAACTGTTATTCATATTTTGTTTTTTAATCTCTTTCACTGATAAAAAAATATTAAGCTTTGAAGTTAGTAGTTGATGAAGGCAGTTATGCAATTTCGTTTAGCTATAAAAAGTGTAACGGTGGGTCTTTTGGAATAATTTTTTTTTCTTGAATAGAATTATTAGTCGGTAATAAGAAAACGAACGATATAAAAGAATGGCGATCTGTGAACCTTGGTTTTACCGGGGTTAAATAATGAAGATTTGACAAACGCCATAATCGCCGGCCGACATGTTCCCAGTCCCCTGTTAATTTCGAAGAATGAGCTCCAGCTCATCTTCGATTCATTAAAGAAAAATAAGTCAGCAGGAGTCGATGATATATCCAACTATGTACTACGACATTTGCCTCAAAAAGCAGTTGACATTTATACTACACTGTTTAACAACGCGCTGAAATAATGCCTACTATCCAGTGCGGTGGAAGACAGCTGTGATGCATTATCTGCTGAAAAAGGGAAAGGACAACTCCAATCCGGCGAATCTCCGGTCGATAAGTCTTCTTCCGAGTATCAGCAAAGTATTTGAAAAGATTATTAATAGGGCTCTGTTCAAGTAAGCGGAGGACAACAATATCATACCAGATAATCAGTTAGGTTTTAAGGCGGGGCATGACACAATTCATGCCGCGTCTAAACTCGTTTCTGATATCCAATGGAACAAAACTAAAAAGCAGTGTACGGGTGCCTGTCTGGTTGATTTGGAGAAGGCCTTCGCTACCGTTGAAAATCAACTTCCAGAAATCAGAAACTATTCTGTTTAAGACTCCGTTGTCTAGTGCCTCAAGGGATAAGAGAAAGAACTGGCGCAAGCTGGTGATCGTAGGGCCACATGGACATCCACTGTCGAGTAAAAGTGTAGTAAAGTACCTTGGCATTTGGTTGGATCAGTACATGTATTTCGACAGACATATAGGTGCTGCTCTGGCCAGGGCTAGGGGAGACTTTGCCGTGAAAAAACGATTGTTTTATAGCAGCCGTCTTGACAGCAGGGTTTTTTTTTTATAATTTTGCACGCGCTCAAGGGATTATGAATACCCTTTATATGTTTATAACACAGCGCCGGCGAAAGAAGAGAAAGAAAGAAAGATGTGTGGCGCGATGTTCTGAGACTAGAGCTGGTTGTTGTCTCAGATTTATCTGCAGGGATGGCGGCTGAACTAATGCGGAGAAAATTACCGTGTCTTATTTATTTATGTGCCTTATAATTCACATTATTTTATTTATTTCGTTGTCATATTTTATGGGTATGCTAGTTTACTCAATCACATGTTGTTAGTGTTATGCATGAACAGCATGTAATGAGTAAACCAGCAACTCATTTTATGACAATTTTTGAGAATTGGTTCTTAATAGAATATAAGAAGACATAGACAACGGCAGGAATCGAACCTGCGACCAAGAGGTTGACAGGCGAACACACAACTATCGCGCCACGGCCACCCCCAGGCCAGGGTGAAGGTGATTTGCTACATGGCCCTCAACAAGCCGATGATTGCTTATGAATGCCCTGTGTGGTTCAACGTTGCCCCATCTCAAAACATTCGGGTGTTTGAGAGGCAGTGTCTTAGACGTTGCCTTGGATTACATAGAACACCAGAGTCGGAGTACACACGATATTATTCCAACCAGGTTCTATACAACCCATCCAACATAAACAGAATAGATATTTTTTTGTTTAAGCTGATTCGGGGTCACACTGCAAGAGCGATGTCCTCAACCAACAGCTTAATTTTTGGGGCTTACTACCCCAATAATGAATATTTTGAGAGTGCGCGGTTAAGTGGCTACATCCCTCCCCATTCCTCTTTTTAGACAGTCGAGGGCTGATATAAGATGGAAGGGCGGTTCCGCTCATCTACCACGTCAGCTGTAAAACTTTGGATAGTCGACTTCTGTATGGTCGAGACGTCATCGCTCAAGGTGGAGAGGAGCGCTTTCGGTTCAGTAGGACTGTGTCCGATCGAGACCGAAGGGATAGTCCGAAACTGGAGAACCAGTTCTGGTGGCTCTCTGAACAGCATCATGATATTTAAAGTCGATTAAGGTGGTATGTCTTGGCCAATTTACATAGATTTAGGGTAATTAGGTATAATTAACAGTCGGGGTGGCACCAAAAAAAAAAAATATGTATGTATGCGGAGGCTAGTTCTAAATAGTTCCGCCGAGTTCCGACTCGAAAATTGTAAAAAATGTGGAGTGCTGGCTTTGCGGAAAAACAAACACTTTTTGCGCGTTTTTGCGACACCCATACAATTATTTTCAAATTTCAGAATTGCCTTGCTAATATCGTGAAAGCAAATTTTTGAAATTTGGCGGCAAATGGATTAAACAAAAAGGGTTGATGTGGTTAGAGCAATTAGTATAGATAAGTTTGAGCTTCCTGAGCTGTCTGAAGATTCTAATAAAAAAACTTAATACTTTCGTAAAAAGTTTGGTGTCCAAAATTGGTGAAAAGAGGGTAAAAAGCCAGGTTAGAGGAAACTTATACGTTGCCCGACATATTGGACTGAGAAATTTCAAAGAAAAAAAAAGGTCATAAGAATTAGAAAGTCTTTTGAGGAATGCTGTGAAAAATCTAAAAAAAAACGCAAAGTTCAAAATTTAATTACATCAACTAGCCCTAGGGAAACAATAAAAGCTAGTGAAGTTGTGCTTCTCAAAATGGGTAAAGGGGATTCAGCAAACATCATAAAGGAATCTTTATCCACTAAAGGTACTGATGTAAAAACAGTATTTAAAAATCTAATATACCTCTCTCTCCCGATGAAGCATTGGATTTAATGATTGTCATAAATCTTTCCAAGCATCAATATCAAGGTCATATGCCAAAAAATCAACGCTAAATGAAAATGTATGTGCTCTTCTTTTAAAAAAGTGCTAAGCGCAAAAAAAGAAATGTTATCCCACAGAAATTGAGGTAACTGAAGCATATGCTAAGAGTCAACTTCAATCCTTGGTTGATCATTTGGTCGGGAATTGGTAGTACGAGTAAGTGAACTTCAAGGTGGTAAAAAATATCTTAAAATTTTGATCAAATGAGGATGCAATGGACTGGACTTTTCACATTATTTTATTTTAAATGTATTTGCAAACTATGTATCTGAAACAAGAAACCTTTATTTAAAAAGGAGTATTCATGGTATACTATTCCAGTGAGTATTCACAAAGTGCTTTTTAATGGAAAAGACATCATTGCATCTTGTATTCTTTCTATAGGCCAGCTCTCATAAGAGGCTAGAAATAAGGACCCAAGAAATTGTAGAGAGATTTTCACAAGGTACGAGTAGAATTTAAGATTGAACACACACACAGATCTCTTAAATCGGCTATTGATTTCTTCAGATCCATATATCACGTTCCAAAACGAATACGTGGCATGATACTACAACACAATTCCTTTCTTTGTTATCAATCGATAACAACCAAGACGACATTTTGGCTGAAGAAGTTGAAAGCAAATTATTAACCTACAATATTTTTTAATACATTTTTTAAGGAATATAACATTTTATTTTTTTATTTTTTTTTAATTTTTTTTTTTGTATCTAATTATTCTTATATATCATACACCTGAGTAATGGCATTTAAACAATGCCTTAAAATATTATTCCAATAAACTTGAATTGAATTGAATTTTAAATCCAAAAACACAAAAGCTCTAAGATCTCCTTCCCCGAGGAAAAGATATTGGGTCATATCACGAATCTCCCAAGGAGTTTCGTTTCCCACGGAATATTTTATTCGCTCGAAATTTTTCCTGCGATCGTTAATCTACCATGGAATAAATTATTCTCGAACAAAAAATCGTATGAAATCACAGCAAAATTCCCTGTGGAAAGCCTTTTCCCGATACAAATAAATTCCTAGGGAATCTTTTGAGCATTATTCATGTTCCCCAGACTCGAATGGGAGAAAAATGTCCATGTGAAAATGTTTATTCATGATATCCGCTATTAAATCTGCAAAATTTAATTCCAAAAATTTAGATTTCTTTGAAGTTTTTTAATCCATCGAAATCGTTGGGATGTTTCAATGGAATTTGACACTGTATACCTTGTCACTTAGGTAATCAACTATATCTTGACGTATTTCGAATATTTCTTACCAAATCTATAAAAATTAAAATTTTTCTACTGAAAAATTAAGATTTTTTGTGAGTAGAAAATTTGAAATTTAAAAAAAAATTATATTTTTAAATTTTATAAACAATTTTCATTCACTATAAGTTCACTCCAACTGCCGGCCTTAATAATATTTACTCTTGATGTTGTTATTGTTTGCACGTAAAAACTTTTTCTTAAGTGAAGTGTCACAAGGCAGTCTTTCAGGTCCATTATTATTTATTTTGTTATTAAAAGACTACCTCGATTTTACAAAATTCCTCTGTTCGTATTGACAACACTATCACTTCAAAATTTTAAAGGGACTCCTATAGTATTATTTGTCTTAAATTTGTCGTGAAAGGAAAACATTTTTCGCGCTTGCTTTTAAAAAAAAAAATTAACCCTGGCAATGCTAACTTAACAGATAAACGCCTGCAAAATTATTTTATTACACAACTTCTTCAAGGACATCGAGTGACAATTGTTTAAACAAGCAAAAAAACTTGACTGTCAAGTTAGCATTACACTTCTTATTTTAACGTCACAGTATTAACAATTCGCTTCAAAAACTGGTGTATTTTTTTCTTTTTCGTTTACTCATATAATAGAAGAAACAGTATTGCCAGCAATTATATTTAAAAATAATAAAATTAGTCCATGAGAAGTGACTTATTTTGCAATTGTCACGACTATTTTCGGGAAATATACACACGTTGAATTGCGAGTTTCGAAAGCGGTATTTCTGGAAAAAATAGTCGTATATAGACAAACATCCTATTATTTTCACTGTACTGGCACGCCTACATATTATATTCAACCAAAAAAATACTTTCTTTTCTTCTGATCATGTGATCAAAATAATGTCACTTTGTTCCAAAACTCCATGCCGTGATCAATCCAAAAATTTCTCAATAAATAACATGTGATGGGTATTTTCGATTTTTCTTCTTTTTTTGTTTTTAAATGATGAAAATCATATCATGGAGTCATCATAATTCAGTTCATTGACCCCAATATTAAAATTCACAAATAAATGACGTCAGGTCGAGGCCATACAAATAACTGTGTCATAAAAAAAGAATTAAAGAATAATAACAGCAACCTCTGCCATTGGCAATTATAAAAAATAATAAATGCTGCACACAAAATTGCTTTGACATTCAAAGCACCACCCCGTCAACTGTGGTGATAATGAGTTCTTACTGAAATGAGCAACTCAGGCTCAAATAATACGCAAAATAATTAACTTTGATAAATACACCCATCGTTATTTAAACGAAAAAAAAACAAAACAAAAAAATATAGAAAACTTAAGCAATCCAAATTTTCCGGTAAATCAAGACCAGAGTACTCTTAACATGGTTGCCAGATTTTATTAAAACTTTTTGGTGTAAGTAATAACGTAAAAATGTAAACAAACAAATCTGTGAGTAAAAAGTTGTAAAATAGTAACAGCTTACAAGATATTTGTAATTAGAATTTTAGGAAATTTAGTGTACGACTGCATCGCACGTACTTGTTCTTATGTCCTAACACAGCGTAACCACAAGACTTTTGGTAAAAACGGTGAAATACATATTTTTAAAATTTGTTTTT
This sequence comes from Philhelius pedissequus, assembly GCA_910595825.1. NCBI lineage: Eukaryota > Metazoa > Arthropoda > Insecta > Diptera > Syrphidae > Philhelius > Philhelius pedissequus. The sequence goes on from OU343160.1 coordinate 35,015,728, forward strand.
AATCTAATTTTGTATATACAAAATGTCTAAAAAAAATTCTAAAAATGTTGGTATTATTTTAAGTATTTCACAACATAAATTCAAAAACAAAATTTCAAAAAAGGTCGTCCGCCACAATTCAGTACATAAAATTTTCCAAAATAATAAAAAAATATTATCTAAAATTTGAAGAACCTCTTGCACAAAAATTTTGATCGAAATCCATTAAACCGTTAATGAGAATGTCGAAAAAAACGTCATAAATGGCAGGTACCGCGATTAACCTTTTTTGTAAGCATGTTTTTGAACCAAAATGTAGACTATACCTAAAATAGTGCACTGATTTTTTTTATCAGAATTGTAAGACCATTTAGGGGTAAAAACAAATTGTGTGGTATGTATTTATGGGCTAAAAAAATACTTAAAAATTAATCGAGCCAATCACCTTTGAAGTTTAATTACTAAGTTTGAAGAAAATCTCTTTAGCGCCTTAGCCTGTAGATCGACCTACAAACTGACAGACAGACGGAATTGTGGGACCCACTTTTTTCGTGTTCTCTTTCATCGTAATTTCAAGTTTGATCAAAATCTCGAGTCCTATTTTTTTCCAAATACCTGCATATGTACATACAGTGCTGTGCAAAAAAATTGCAACTAAGACCGGAAGATCTTTGCATCGTATAAATACCAAATTTTTAAATCCCCAGAAATAAAGTTCTTTTACTTTTTTGTTAACCTTATATTGTATTTTATTAATGTAGAAAAAAAAAATAAGATAATTTAGTTTAATAGAAAATAAATTGAGAAATTCTTAAAAATAATCATAAATTGCTGTGCAAAATATTTTCAACTTATAACAAGTCCTACAATTTGTATTTTGTTTTAAACAAAATATGTACAACGCAAGTAAAAAATTGTGAAAATAAAAAAAAAAAAAGAATTAAATTTTCAAAACTTAGATTTCCTTGAAAACTAGGTTCTAAAACCTCGGCTTCAAAAACGTTTCCAGTAACCAAAAAAAAAAACGCAATTTTCAAAAACGAAAACTCACTATTTTTTTTTCAATTACTAGCATAATTTTTTGCTCACTTAAAAAAAAAAACTTAAATTGTAACAAAAATCTGATTTTGTCCTCAATTCTTTTACTTCTAATTTATTTGCTAATCATTTGGAATACAATATTTCAAAAAACTGAATTTATAAAAATAAATATTCAGTTTTCACTACTTCAGATTTTCAAATTTTACTTTGAAAACAATTCGATTTTTGACTACGCAGAATATTAAAATAATTTTTTTTAAATGCTGAATTATTAAAAATAAAAATTTACAAAAATTTAATGATCTGCTTTTCTAAAATTAGTTTTTTTTTAATTCCATTTTTGACAAGAGGATTCTTTTCAAAATTCTTATTCAATAATTCAGTTTTAAAGTTTAATCTCGAAATTTCAGCTTGGATCTGATTTATTATTATTTTCTTGAAAATTTGTTGTCGGTGTCAATTTTTTAATCGATTTTTTTTATGACAAATTGTAATTATTTCTTTCATTTTCTTATATGAGTAAATGACATAAACGTGTAAATTGTTCATAATCTGCAATTTTTTTGTTGTCACAAATTGGTGTCAATTTACAATTTTTTAGTTTATTTTTTCCACTGTATTTTCATACTGGTAATGTAAATAAAATATTGTGACATTTTGTATGTAATAACAATATAAAATTGGCAATTCGGTACTCGTGTCAATGCGTCATAAAACTTATGTGGTATGACTTGACTATCATTTGTTATTTGAAGAGATCTTATTTTCCAAAAAAATACCAGATGAAAAAGGAACAAGGCCTTTTGACTCATGTTTAAATGGAGGGCGGGCAATGCTTATTTAAATTCTTTTGTTTTGTTTTTGTTTAATGGAATGATACATAGGCCAAGCTGGCAACCTTGTTTCAAGGCGCCACAAATAAAGTTAAGCTGGCCGCAATAGTGACAACTTGTGTAGCCTTATGCCTGCAATTACACGAGAGTCGGTTCAAGTTTCTGACACTTTGGCATGATTCACACGAAATTCGGTCAAAGGCGAATTATATATATAAAAAAAAAAAATTATGAGTGGGCTTCAACTCAATAAAAATTCAAAGACAAGTTCCCATCAATTTAAAAAGGCCTTGAGACTTTTATTCTTTAAGAATTTCTTAAACTTACAATAAAAAAAAAAAAAAAAAAAAAAAAAAAAAAAAAAAAACCATTCAAGATTGAAATGTAAACAAGAGGAATTAATTCTCTCTTGGTCTTCGGTCTTCTCTATTCAAGTATTGAACTTGGTTAAAGTAAACTTTTTTGAGAATAAACATTATTTATTCAAACGGACAGACTCGGAAATGTGCAAGGATGTATCTAGAGTAAGAAAATCATCCCCAGATGCAGATACTGTTTATGATGTTGATAGGGATAGGGGTGGAGCTGGTTCGGATGATTATTATCTTAAATAAATTACTCTTTCTGGTCGTTCTGGTTTTCGTTTGTACGAGTATGTGTTTTTTATATTGCATCTCAAAACAAAGGTGTGGATAATGACTGATAAACTATGGGATGCAAAGAAAGGCTCATTACACGCATTTCATGGAGTTGAGTTGAAAAGATGACGAACATCCGGGGGATGCAAAAAAATCACGGTGAAATGTTTCTTTAAAAAAAAGACTCGCTAAAAACATTTTACAGACTATATGCCATACTGGGAGCAGAATTCTCATTAAAAAAAAAAAAACAAGGGTGAGACTGCTTGATTTCAGCAGAACAACCCTTTCTGATATCTGATGATGGTTGTACAGTCATTGTTTAGAGAGTTTTGAGAGCAATGAGCCTTGGAATAATGTAGGACAAACATTCATCGCAGCACAGCAGCCAACGCGCGGGTGAATGGATAACTATGTAACTAAGTCTGTTGCACGATAACAAAGTGAGGCGACGAGTAAATAACAGAAAATGAAAATATTTGCATATGTACATATGCACGAGTTCAATTCATTGAAAGAGCCCCATATTCAGTCTGTGCGATAGCTTATCTTTCTTTTGATATCTTTGAAGTGTTATAATTAAAACAACATGATGTGACACCCGCAGTGTGTTGGTGGTTTAATGAAGTGCAGCTGAAAAGCTTCAGGCTAAACGGTATAAAGTTGCAAAATTAAATGAACAGGAAGACTGATGAGTTCCGATTGAGGTCGTTTGTTTTGCTATACCTTACTTATTTAAAGGTACATTAAACCGTGTATAATTTTAGAACCCAGTATCAAAGGGTTTGAGGTGGTGGTTTTTTTTTATTTTGTAAAAGTTAAGACAGTCGAAGGTAAGATTATCTCTTTCATTACGGCTTTTGACAATTGGATCCCCAGCGAAAACTTATTTCACTCTAGTTAATGTGTGTCAAGTTAGCACTATCACGCCAAAATTTTACAGAAACTCCTATTGAATTGACAACTTACCCACATATGGGGTAAGTCATAAAAACGTTGTTTTTTTTTTTGTCTAAAAGTTATATTTTTACAAATCCTGATCAGTATTTTTACTTGCGATATAGGTAGGTACTATAGGGCACGTTTTGCATTTCGAAAAAAATCGAACTCGAGATTTTAATCAAAGTTGACATTACGATGATGGAGAACACCAAAAAAGTGGGACCCACAATTCCGTCTGTCTGCCTGTCTGTAGAACGATCTACAGCCTAAACGGCTGAACCGATTTTGTTCAAACTTGGTGCTTAGTCGTCTTAGGTGATTGCTCCAAAAATAACGGTACATGCCATACAAATTTTTCTACCATCTTGATTATCTCGAAAAAGGCTCTAACGATTTTGATAAAAATTGGTGTGTGTACTACTTTGGGTATGGTCTACATTTTGGCAAAATATTTTTTTTTACACATTTTGTTAATAACAGTACCTGCCATACAACCATTTTATTGATTTTCGCCTTTCTCACAAAAGGCTCAACGGATTTCGATAAAAAAATTTATACAGGAGTTCCTTCGGATTCTAAATAATACTGCATTTCAAAATTTTGGAAAAATATTTTTTTTTTTTTTTTGAAAATTCAATATTTTGAAAACGGGTTGACTATTTTTTCTGAAATTCTGTTTTTAAATTTATATTATTAAATATTTAAGATGTTCATACCAATTTTTTTTAGAAAATATTTAAGAATTTATATATATAAAAAATTAAGTGAAAAACGACTTTAAAAATACATTTAGCCGTTTCTATCAAGAATCTTTTGCATATAATGTGATCGAACATAGAAGCAGGTACGTGCGATCCAGTTCATTTTATTTTATTTTTATTCAAATGCTCCTTAAGTTTTTTTTTTGCGAAATATTCTATGCGAGATAGAATATAGACCTACTGTAATTGCATGAAAGTGTCAACCCTGTTTCTAACTCTCAACTCATTACATATTGAAGGAAAACTCATGAAGAGCAAACGAAATGATATATCAATCAGCTCAGCCACAGCTATAGGTACCACTACCAGCCAGCTGTGAGGCATGGCAGACCGCTCTTGGTGATTCTCTAGCATTTTTTTTTTAATTTACAACAAAAATTAATAGGCAAATCTTGTGCATACGATGTGATCGAACATAAAAAAAGCAAGCACATGCCGATCCAGTCGTGCATTTTATTTTCTCTGTTTGTATTTTGGGACATACCGCTCTACCAAATTGTATCATTGCTCCATACAGTTCATATAAATTTTGCGAAAATCCACGGATTCCACGCCCCTTGAGTGAAAAATTTCATATAATCCATTTTTTCCTTCGTATCCACCATGACCTACCTTTGTGCGAAAGTTCGTCAATTCTTCAATAAAATTGATGATATATCAGTGAGAGAGTAGTGAGCAAGTGGTTACTGGATCAGTTACGTAACTGATGAGCCCAACTATCGTGCCTGGGCGAAACGCATTTTGGTCTATAGGTTATAAAAATTTCAATTTGGCTTTAATCTAAACACTCCACAAAAAAAAAATAATATTAAATTATTATTTGATTTTTCTTCAAAAAAATCAGTTACGTAAATTTACATTTAATTTTTTTTAGCCCTATATCTCAGGATCTATATTAACCTAGGTGAAATATGGCGAAGCGTCAGTGCTTTATGAGCTTAGAAGATAATGCGAATTTTAATCTGGCTCTATTGGTATTAAAGTTGCGGGGGAGGGGGGTTTTGTTCAAAAATGTCCTGTAAAAAAACATGTAGTGCCGGAACTTATCTTGGCACTAATATGTCCTTTGATAATTTAAACAAAAATCGTTAAAAACTCAAAATGCAATTATCATTCTCAAAGGATACAAAAAAAAAAAATAAAAACAAAACAAATCCGCTAAAAGCACCAGCAGAAACACAACTACCAACGGGCAAATAAAAACAAAACTATATACAAGTTAGAACAAATAGAAAAACGAGTCACAAAAAAAAAAACAAATAAAGTTAAAAAGTTAAACCAAAAGAATTTGCCTCAAAGCTAACTCCATTCTGTCTGCTTTTCGTTACAAAAGGAGAGTTAACATCATTCTGTCTGTTTTGAGAAATATTTACCCAACTAAATTATATTTGGTAGCGAGCTGTGCACGTTGAAACTAGGACCTATAGTGACTTGCACTCATAACCATTCCTGATAGCTAGCTGTTTGGTCGACAGGAATTTCCTTAAAAAACTGACAGTTTTCCAGATATTCACGAAAACAAAAGAAAATTCTTTATTAGTGGGTTATACAAACACATCAATTCCACTAACTTTCCCAGTAGGAAATTTAAAAAAATTCATGCATGAATCACCAACTTTTTCATGAATTTGGTATGAAAACATCGATGAATTTAACATGAGGCTGTCATAGGCGATCAACCAAGTGATTTTCGGGGTGAACTCACGAATTAGGGGTAACTAGTTTATTCATAAGCAAATTATATGTGATGGTAAATGGCAATGGCATGAACGGTAAGCTGTGAAATCACTAGTTAACTTAGAGTTGCTTATTCAGCAGGTGAAAATGAATGCTCATCCATTAATTCACTCTGTTAATGTAACTCGTTAATTCGCATATGAATTTTATATGAAGAGAAATGCCATGAATGTTTAATTATGAAATCACTAGGTAAAGCCCGTATGATACCTACTTCTTGTTTTCCTCATTTTGTAAGCATTAAATAACATGAAAATTTCAGTTTTCTGTGAAAGAGGAAATATGTATGCCCCAAACATCATTTTATTAATTTAATTCGACGATTATTCAATAATATAAACATTTAATTAAGAAAAAAATATGTTAAGCTAATAATAGTTAAAATGTAGTCTTGATAAAATCTTGATGCGAAAGTAAACCTTATCAATAATTGATTCTTTTAAATTTGATCTGATGTCGGTCTTAGCAATTCATTTTGTTAATTCTGCTGCGTAGGTCTTGCACTTTTAGTCGACAGCATTTCGCATTGATTAGGTATAATGCGCTAAAAGAAATATTGGCATTTTTAAATTTTTTTTTGAATAAAGTTGAAGAAATGCCCACAAGTAGCCAAATATCTTAACAACGCCAATTATCTGAACAAAAAAAAACATTGTGATAAAAAAAATAAACTTTTGTTGCTGTGTTAAATAATGATAATGATCGAGAACAAAACTGGAATTTCTGGTTTATATGTTTTTTTCACTTTCTCTGAAAAAAAACCCAACCCACGAACTCATGTCATGACCATCGAAGACTGACTACTGAGCGCATTTCTCGTTGTAGGTAGAAAAAAGGCAATGTTCGTCACTCTTCCCATTGCAGATAAAACCACTTTTTTTTAAGGCTTTTTGTTTGCATTTTTTTTTTGTTTTCGGGAAAAAAACAAAACAACCACCGCACAGCAGAGGACCAAACATCATTTGCGAACTCATGAACCTATAAATTACTCTTCATCAGTGAAATCATCTTTTATAATTTTGAAAATGTAGTGAATTGTAAGCATTCAATTCATTTGAATTTAGTTAACTGATGAAAAAATCCGCAACCGTTTTCTTATGAAATCATAACATACTTACTCATCGATGGAAATAGTCGATGAATCCATTGATGAATTCACCAAAAATATTCATTGATGTCGAAATTTCCTACTGGGTTATGGCATGGATTTTCCAAATCTTACGGGAAAAAGTTTTAACTATTTTGTTAGACAGTCATTTGAATTTTCACAAGACCTATTAATAAGGCCTTCTAAGTAATCATGATTTAATTACTATTTTCTTTACGCAAACTTCGCATATCTATGAAGGCTAGTCATGTTTGTTTGTAATGCAAAAAAAAAGAAAAACAAAACAAAAAAAATTAATTGCACCTGCAACTGCAACACAAAGACATAACAATGAAAAGAGGCCACTGTTCCCTTGCACATAGTCGGGCCCCTTCAAATAGTTTCCACTTGCTTAGCTGCGATGGTGAAAGTTAGATTACTGACGACGCACTATCAATATGAGAAAAGAGGCATAAGGTGGCATTGGCAGCATTATCAACACGCAACATTATACCAAAGACATCAAAAGGGTTCAAATGTACATACTTATACCGATATTCATATAGGCAAGCCCCATGGAGAAGCCCCCCATTTAATTCCCACTCAATTGAGATATGACTGTGTTTTTTTTTTCTTACGATACGTAATTCAAATGCAAATAGTTATGGCGGCAGCAGCAGTGGCGACGCGACTGACGACGTACCGCTATATGTCCCACATATGGGGAGCAACATGTAGGCAGTAGACTCACCAACGCCAAAACTAAGAACCTATATAAGACCAACAAATAATAAAAAAAAAAAAAAACTAATTAACTTAAATATTTATTCTCGACCTGTAAGGTGTTCTTTTTGATTTGTGTTCCCAGTCTCCGTCACCAACCAAACTTATAATATCAGCTATTATACGCGCGCCGCGCCGGCCGTCTCATGGAAGGGTAACACTCTGCCAGAGAGAACTGCTGTGGAGCCCCTCCCATTCTTATTTCGGAATTCTTCGATGGCATTATGTTATCGTTTTTGTGGTTGCAGTAGCACGGATTACGACGAATAATTTATATATAGGAGGGGGCACATTCCACCCTTTAACGGGAAAAAAGGGGAACACAAGTAACAGAAGAGAAAGAGAATTGCTGGTTCTGGTTCTAGTGCGGTTTCTTGGTTCAATGGATTGCCTGACCGTGTAGTTAATTTAGTTGCGTTTTGGATTATCGCTTCAATTGATGTGAATTCAATTGTATCCACACATACGGTTCTCTATAGGCTTTTTACTGTTGATTTTGATTAAAGGAAAAACGTTTTTTTTTTGTTGTTTTGTGTGTAGCTACCTACAATTGACGGTCGTCCCAATTGCTCTGCTGTGTACATTGTCGTCGTTGCGTCTTTGGTTAAAATTGAGTGTTTTTTTTGCGGTGGTATTTTGTAGGTTCACAAAAAAAAGTGTGCCGAAGTGTGTAGTGTTTCCTTTTGTGTTTGAATTTAATGTAAATTTTGCACTTTTTTGTTGTGTTTTTTGATTCATCAGTGGATGTATGTTTTCATGGATTTTCCATTCAAGTTCCTAAAAAAAATATCTTCAATTCGACGAAGCTAAATCATGAAATAATTCAAATATTGTGTTTTTTTTAAGGAATTGGCGTTTCCAGCAAATGGATGTTCTGAAATTCAAGTGGATGTTTTTATTTTTTTCTCAGAAATACAGGGTTTTATTATATTCTGCGGAATTATGATGACTGTTTGTGGCTTGGGTTGGGGGATGATATTGATGAGGGTTGTTCAGGATGACTGTGTTAAGCATGTTTTTTTTTTTTGTTACTGTGCGTTTATTACTTGATTTTTTTAATGTCGCAGTCTTCTTTAGTCGAAAATATGAAACATGAGTCAAAATTTAAATTAGACCCATTGTTTCGCATTTACTGTTATCACAATTACAAAAAAAAAAAAAAAAAAAAACGGTGATAGAATTTTGAAAAGTGCGTCATTCGTGAATAAGTCTTGTTTTCGTTTTGCTCAAATTTTAATTACGAATCTTCTTATTTATTTTAGGGATCGTATTTGAATTCAGATTTAAATTTGTATTTGTAAAATTTTGGATTTTTTAGTTTTATTTTATAGAATTTTAGATTTTGAAATTTTACATAATTTCTAATGAAAATACTAATTTTTGATTTTTATACAATTTTGCAAAATTTTTGGGTTTCCTGATTTTTACTTGCGATATATAGGTACTATACGGCAAGTTTTGCATTTGGAAAAAAAATCGCACTCGAGATTTTATTCAAAGTTGACATTTATTTTTTAACTATATGCCTGTAAGACCTAAGGTCTTTTAAATGCAACCTGAATTGCACGGTCCTAGTTTGGCACAGTGGATTTGAGAACCAGGTATTGAGTGTCTCATTTTAACCCATGGGCGGCATCCAAATAAAATTGGAGGTATAGAAAAGAATGCGCCTAGCGTGGGGAAAAAGTGGGTCCGGCAATTCTGTCTGTCTGTCTGTCTGTAGAATGCTCTACAGCCTACTACAGCCGCTGTCGTTCAAACTTGGTGTTAAGGTTTTTAGGTGATTGTCCAAAATAGATTTTTGAATCATTCTTTTAGCCCCAAATATAACGGTACTTGCCATACAAATTTGTCTACCATCTTAATTATCTCGAAAACGGCTCTAACGATTTTGATACGAATTGGTGTGTGTACTACATTAAATATGGTCTACATTTTGGCAAAAAAAAATTAAAAATATTTTGTTATTAACGGTACCTGCCATACAACCATTTTATTGTTTTTCGACTTTCTCATAAACGGCTCCACTGATTTCGATAAAAAAATTTATACAGAAGCTCCTTCGAATTCTAAATAATACTGCATTTTAAAATTTTCGAAAAATATTGTTTTTTGGATTTTTGAAAAAAACATATTTTTTTTTTGAAAATTCAATATTTCGAAAACGGGTAGACAATTTTTTCTGAAATTTTGTTTTTTATATTTATATTATAAAATATAGAAAATGTTCATACCAATTTTTTGTTTGTAGAAAAAATTTAAAAATTTTATATATATATTAAAATTAAGTGAAAAACGACTTTAAAAATACTTCTATCCCTTTTCATTAAGAATCTTTTGCATATAATGTGATCGAACATAGGAGCAAGTACGTGCGATCCAGTCGTGCATGTTATTTTTTTTTATTTTAAGAATTTTGTTTGATGAAATTTATAGAATTCACAAAATATTGAATTATACAGAATTTTTGTTTTGATTTTTTGAAATTTTAATACAATGCGTTGCTATGATTTCTCGGAAAACAATTCCCAGGATAACGATTACCCTCAAAACTAATTCCCGTATCAGTATTGCCAATTCCCGCATTTTTGCTACCTTTATCTGTGAAACTAATACTATTTTTAATTTTTAACAGTACTCAGAAATGAATTATTTATTTTTAATTTTGGAAAAGGAATTCTTTTTGTCATCATGTTATGTAAGGCTTGGCCAAATATAGGATCTTGGGTGGGCTCGAGTTTTGGTGTATGCAGAGCTTTTTTTGGATTTAAAGATTTTTTGTGGACCCAACGAAACTGCATAATCTTGAATCATTTTTCAAAATCGTCATTTTTTTCTTTTATATAGATAATTATTTAAAAAAATAAAAAAATGGTGATAAAAAAGTTTTTTTTTTATAATATTTAAAAAAAAAAGCAAAAAATATTAATGAAATAAATAAAATATTTTTGATATGTACGAAATATTACTTTTTCTAAATTTCCGGGTAATCCTTACTCGGGAAATAATGAATTAGTATTTCTTTATGCGGGAAACAATTATTTTGAAAAATTAAAAAAAAAATTGATTGCGGGCAATCGTTATTTGGGCAATTGTTTTCCGGCTTCCGGGAGAAAGTTGACGCACCCAATACAATCCCTAAAAAATATTAATTTTGAATATTAGGTAATGTTTTAAATTTTTCTGAGTTATTGATTGTGAAAAATGTTGGTTTTATAGAACAGAATATTAGAGAATTTGAATTTTGCAGAATTTTAGATTTTTTGGATCTTACGTTTTATAAAATTTCATATTTGATTGCACTTTTAATTTTCTTTTGAATGCAATTTTGAATTTGACAGCATTTTAGATTAAGAATTAAATTTTGGTTTTGAAAAAATTTACATTTTTTAGAATTCTTGAAAAAAAATACAAATTTTAGATTTTAATGAATTTTTGGATTTTACTATTTTTCTTATTTTTGGTTTAATAAATTTTAGATAACAATTGAATTTTGCGTGAAATTTTGAATTTCACAGAATTTTTAATTTTTTAATTGTTGAAAATGTTTGGTTTTGAAAAATGTTTAATTTTATATTTAGTATGCAATGCAGAAATTTATATATCATAGAATTTGGGAAATTTGGTTTTGGGGAACTTTGGAAAAAAATAAAAAAAAATTAAAACCAAAATTTTTATTAAATTTCGAATTCTTAATAATTTTAAATTTAAAACAAAAATTAAAAATTATTGAGATAATGTTGAGGCAAATTGTAAAATCAATTTTTTAGGAATAATCTGCTTTATTCCATGCTTAAATCTTTAACTTCTGAATACATACACTTTTCACAAATCATTCAACAATTGCTGAAATTAAAGTAAACATATATTTAAGTTGAATTTATCAACGGAACCTCTAGAAATTCCTTGCCAATGAAATTATTGCAAGATAAGGTCTTATTTTCGACAACGGACGTGGATTCCCAAATAATGAGCATATCTACACAAAAAAAACACATTTTTTTATTCCAAACCCTTAGCTAATAATAAAAGTATACATTGCATTTAAATTTGTAGCAAAACAAAAAAAGCAAAACCAAACAGAATAAATCAATGAACCTAGTTCATTCCATGTAAATGAATGCTTTTTATTTTCTGCAACCTTTAGTAAGCCGGCATATATACATATTTTCCACCGGAAATAAATATTCGCAAATTATAAAACCTCTTGCCGGGAAGTCATATTTTCATATATTCTCTGCCGACATTAACACGAACCACTTGGATAAAACTCAGCGAAAAAAAAGTTATAAATATATTTTTATGTACTTTTACGATGTTTGTACAATTGTACTTATAAAACATTTCTATAGTGAGTGCTCGCGGTGTCAATAAATCATTTACCGGATTTGGATGTTTTATCGATTTATGTTCATTCAAGTTCAATTTAATGTTTTGTTATAGCAAAAGTCGATAAACGATGTGCTGGCCGCAGTACTGTTGAGGCTGCTGCTTCTGCTGCCGCCAGCCATATGTACAGTACAATTAAAACTCAAGTAGATAAGTTTTATTTGACGTTGATGTTAAACGATATAAAGATCACGTCTGAGTTGCAAGTACTTACTCAAGAGTGCTTAGCTGTTTTTGAAGTTCTTATATAGATCTTAACTAGTGCTTTTAAGAATATATTCATTTGTCTAACATTCATTCATAACAACTAACGCCATTTCTTTCAATTTCATTCTATTATAATCGATTCGTTCCAAAACATGTGAATTTCATTTCAATTAATTCAACTTAATTCAACTCCCGTTGATTTTATTTAAATCGGTTTTATTTAAATCCATTCTAATTTATTCAATACAATTCCATGCAATTCAATGTCATCCGATGTCATCCAATTGCATTCAATTGCATGCAATTCAATGTCATCCGATGTCATCCAATTGCATTCAATTACATGCAATTCAACTCCTTTTAATATCCAATTTAATTCAATTTCATTTAAAAACATTCAATCACATGCATCCCCATCCAATTTCGTTCAACCACATTCAATTTCGGTCAACCACATTCAATTTCGTTCAAACACATTCAATTTCGTTCAATAACATTCAATCTCGTTCAATTCAATTCAATTTTTTACAGTTCCATTCATTCTATTCAAGTTCATTAAATTTCTTTCCATGCTTTTCAATAACATGCATACCTATTAGATTTCATTCCATTATATTTAGTTGAATATTTCCTACTTATTCCACTGATACTCCTTCCAGGAAGATACTCTCACTTTAAAAATAGTGCATTTATATTTTTGATCCATTAATTTATATTTTTTACGAATCCATAAATTTACCCATAGAGTGAGTAGATAGATGTACTCATACCTTACCGACAATAGCAAGTTAAAAGCATTTAACTGAGCGTAAAGATCAAAAGAATACACAATCAAGCGGTAACTTCTTCTTGTTTCGTATATAAACATTGTATGCAGATGCACTTCTTCATTTGAACAACAACATGAAGTGCATCTAGAAGATACTTGATGCGTGTTTCCTCGCAAATCTTTTATACTACTTCTACTAAATCGGGCGATAAATTTCATCATTTTACCGCATACATTTCTGTGGTTTGTTTTATAGAGTATGTATGTCTTTGTCTTGTGGAAGTATATGTTTATCAAAATGTATACAAGATACCTTTGTATTTCCATAAACCTCAGCTCAAAAACATTACCTATTTAAAGTGTTAATAAAAACAAAGGTAAATAAATCCAACTCTATACATTGTGCATCCGTGTCGTATACATATCTACCTATCAAATCACTTGAAGGAACAACTTTGCATAGAATTTGTAGCGTGTAAAAGTTTTTGGTATAATTTATCCACAGTTGAATAAACTCAAAGGCAGGTGCAATTAATTATTATTTCGAACTTATAGCTTCGAGGAAGTGAACTCTGAACAACCATCAGTACTATGTATAGTACATTGTCCTAATTAGAGTAAATATACATTGCAGTGAAGTTTATTCTACTGAAAGGGCTTCCATGTAAAGACAATTTGAGCGCAAAGGAAAATAAACTTTTGTTTGGTATAAGTTTTTAGTAGACTCTATACCTTCAGCTAAGTCATACCAAAATATCTATTCAGCTAATGTTGGAGGACGTGATTTTGTCAAATTATAAAATTATAGCGATACACAAACTATAGTTTTAGCTTTATTGTGCAGGGGATTCAAATTTGAAGTTAAAGTTGGGTATAAAGTTGTTAAAGGTTAGGAACTAAGAAAGGAAAAAATGAATGAATTATAAATACTTTTGTTTTCTATGACAGCCGATTTGAGTGTTCTTGGTTATTTTGAGGACGTTTGACAATTGAGAAAATTTATTTAAAAAAAAACCGATTCAATTCAATACGTATTCACAACTAATTTCCCAAATTATTCCACTTCTGACCGTTTAGCCATCGAAGAGAATTCGGACATAAAGAAATTTGTATTGCTTAATTTTTTCAAGGGGTTTTCTGTTCCTCAACAACTTAATTTGCCCATCAGTAATGTTTTGCTTGACGACATGAAAGACCAAATCTCCTCTGCAAAGAAAATCCAATATCTGATTGATTTTCTGAATGCAACAAAGTGGATCTAAGGATACCTCCCGTTTAATGCCTGATCCCCGAAGTTTGTTTTTTTTCCAGCGACTAATCGGAGTCCTTTTTGAGTGGGTACCACTTTGGCTCTTTATCCGAAGGACGTTCTTGCGGCAGAATTGGGTGCTGGACTTTGCCAACCAGCTGCCTTGCTTGGCACAAAGGAGGTTATTTAGAGGGATGTGACTGTTCAACCGCTGGATCATCCCACACTACTCAATCGAAAGCTCTGTACGTCATACCAAACATTCAAGGCTTCAAAACTGGTCCTAAACACAAAGAAGAAAAGGAGTAGTTATATGGGGAAGGTGATAACTTCAGCCGAGGACTACACTATATCCCGTGCAGGCAGTTTATGTTCCCGGGTAAAGCTATGTATCTGATCCCGAAATTTCTATTTCGGCAAGGCAGAGCTTGCGTGCCTCTGATTTCATTAATTTGTCCACAGGGATATATATGCTTAGGGCTATACCACGCAAAAAGACTGAAAGAGTATTAATTGGCTCTATCATCTCAACAACTCATATTACAACTTTGACTTAAACATGCATGGCAGCTCCTTGAAAGTGCCGCACCTATTTCCAGTCCCCGAACTCGGGGCGATTCATGGAAAGGATCATACCCGCCTCTCAACATATTGTAAGGGGTTGAGGGAGCGGAGAATATCCTACCAAGACAATATCCTACCAAGACCCCCTGCTTTATACCTTCTCTTAAAAAAACCTTTATTCAATGGCCACTTAAGTTATGATATCAAATTGGCGCACAAAATCGTTAATTGGGTTTACTGGTTATGAATAAACTCATAACCGCCATTTATAGCTACCTTCCTTCATCCCATTCTGTAAAAAGTTGTAAAATCTCCAAACAAATTCCACATCATTATCTTCTATTTCCACTTTCAATTCTGTCGAGTCCTAAAATTCTTCCATTAACAATTAGTTTAGCTTAATTGTGATACAATTTGACACATTTTAAGAAAAATTATCATACAAAATTGACACCAAAATTTCATTCTAGAATTTATACTTAGAGTTCGATGGGGGAAATCGTCAATTGTAGCAGATTTTTCGATTCTTTCCCTGGAGTTGGATGGTTTTTCTCGTATTTATTTTTGCAATAAGTGAAACTCTCCATTAATAATAATTGTACGTTGTTGTTTTGGAGAACAACATTGAAAAATACAAACAAATGGAACACACTAGTCGAATTTGATTATAAATTTTAAAAAAAGTTTCCGAAGGCACAAAATTGTTAAAGTAATAGATTTTTCATAAAACAGTCATTCTCATTTCCGGAAACCATTTCCAACCATTGTAATTGCGAAATTTCTTTTTAACAAAAGACAATGCCATCAGAGGCCTTTCACTTAAAAAAAGTGGACACCCCTCCCCACTTTGTTGAACTAATTATCTAAATGCCTGGAAGAGAAAAGCCTTTTAAAATGAAAATGTCCAGGAAACGTTCCTGCCAACTGGACTGTAACAAACGTTCACGTTTTCGTTAAGAACAAACAAAAAAAAAAGATGTCAAAACGAATGCATTTCTTCCTTATCAACATCACAACCTAAATAAATTTTTCCTCGTATCACCAATGAAAGTGTTCCTCGTCCCACAAAAGAATAAAAAAATATTTCTAAAAAAATGCACTTCTTGGTTGGAAGAATAATAATAATAAAAAAAAACCTCAACTAAAAAAAAAATATTGCGGAACAATGTAGGAAGAAGGTAGGATAAGCGATCCCTTCCTTTGGGAATATATGTCGTCTGGAATTCGTTTCTTTGTTGTTTGTATATTTTTTTCCTTCTTCAACTTCCCACAACAAAAAACCATAAAAGACTAACATCTCACAATTCCTCTATTGTGGTGGTCGTGGCCCTTAATTGAACTCTTATCCGCCTAACGGATGAGGAAATAGATATGAAGGAAGAATATGTATATATATGAATATATGTATGTATAGAATCCACTATGGATAGACTCATTGTTGTCGGAAATTATTCCAGAAATTCTTTGAAAAAACGAAGATATTCATCGCACTAGCACCACTATACCACTTGAAATTCAGACACCAAAACGCACTTTTAATCAATTTATTTTTCTTTTTATTAAAAAAAAAAAAAAAAAAAAAAAACTAACAAAATTATTAGATCGGTCATAGATAAGAAGTTTTTTTTTTGTTAAAAAAAAAATTTAAAAAAAATGAATCTAGTCTCTGGCGAGAATAAGATATCGATTATGATATGCGAGTCCAAGAAGGAAATGTTCCTGAGTAATGCCACAGCAGCAGCAGCAGCTTTAAAGAGGCATCCACATCACTCAACGACCACAATCACATCTCGTAAGTTACTTTTTTATTTCTCCGTTGCTTGTGTATTTCACTTTTTAATTAAAATGCGTTAAGATTATAATCATGCGAAATATTATAGTCTGAACCGTATTGTTGTATTTTGAGTTGATTATTTTTCTCCGATTTCTACAAGTTTCAAAGTTTATCAACGTCACATAATCCACATTTCTAATAAAAAAAAAAACCGATATTAAAACATGTCGCTGAAAAAGTCTAAATGAAGGCCACGGTGAAAGTTCACGGATTCATGTGAAGCGGATGTAATTATGCGTGTTTTATTGGAAAATCTATTCATCGTAGGATTTTACATACAACATCGCTAGTGAGCTACTATCGGTGGAAAAAAGCTAAAGTACAACCTTACTGTGGTTTGATGGTTGACGTTTATTAGAGTATCTAATCTAATTTTGTAAGTTTTGTTGGAACGATTGATAGTCGGATTGAATCTTGATGGATGTGCTCATGGAGTAGTTATAATTATTAATTTCCATTCGACTGACATATCAAACTTTTTGATAGTTTTTTTTTTTAAGTTAGCCAGTTTATATTTCTAAAATTTTAGATAACTCCATTTTTTAATGAATATATAAGCTGTTTCTCTGAAAAGTTTTTTACTTTTATTATTGAAGTTTTTTTGAACTCATTGCTCAACTATTTTCTGAAGCACTTTTAAAATTACCCCTATATCTGCAATTTTGTATACTACCGATACCACAAACGTCAGTTAATAAATTTTATCAAATTTCGATTTGCATTCTGAAAAAAAAATCAATCTCTATTGAACGAATTCTGTTTTGCTTTTATTTTGTTTTTGTGTTCAATTTGTATTGGTAATTATAAATAAATGGAGTTTAGATCTACAAAAAAGCAATTTGACAGGTTTGGATGGGTGAAAATATTGATTTATATTTCATTTTAAAATCGATTCATAGATTTACACTCCTGGTACTTATAATACAGTTTTACAATGTCAATTTGTAAATATGGTTTCTGATTTGTTTAATTTATTTGTGTTGTAAAAGTTTTGTTTCATATGTATTTGACTGTTTTCTTTCCATCTCACTTTTCTTTCATTTGCACACATTATCTTTAAAAAATTCACCACTCAAAAGTCGATGTGTAATAGCAGAATGTTCCCAGAACTATAAAAGGTACAAAGTGAGCTTTTTGTTAATTGTTTCATTTTATGTTTGTTTTCTATCGCAATCCGTTGACCATGAACGTCGCTTCACAAGTAAAGAAAACTTTTTTTTACAGTTTCACAAAGCTAAAAACTAGCCTACAGCGAATGCGTTTTTTTTTTGGTGATTTGTTTTACAGAATTATACATATGTATTTAGACAGCAAACAAAAAACACGACTATTGACTGCCCTAACTGTGTCGCCTGTGTTGGTCCTCTGATGTGAAAGTGTCTTTTAAATATTTTCGCAACGCTAACCCCTAGACTACTAAGAGTATGAAGAGGAGGTGAATTACCAATCTGATAAAATAAAGATGGATGTTGGGACGAAATGCAAAATAATTTACTAGATGAAATCTATTTATTTCATGAATATTAATAATCTTTAAACAATCCCTCTTTTTTAACAACGATAAAACCATTTATTTTCTTTTGAGATTTTGAAATTTATGCCTTATGTATAAAAAAAAATAAAATAAAAACATGATTTTCTATAGCAATTGTGATTCACAAAAGTACCGAGGCATATTTGACTCTATGTAGTCAAGAATATAGAAAAATTTTCCAGCCCATATAGAGGCTGCGTTTGTAAAAAACTTTAATCATAAAAAAAACATTTTAAAATTTCATTAAATATTTTTTATTTGTGTTCAATCTATATAATATATTGTACAATTTTATTGCAACAATAGAACAAATAAAGTTGTCATGTTATCCGTCGTTGATTGCTGTTGGTTTGTCAGCGTAGACTAGCATATTTACTTATCCTTAAAGAAATACAAGATTTTGGAGGCCAATTTATGTATATGTCCGTTCATTATGAGAAATGTTTTCTTTAAGTAGATGACACTTAGCCCCATCTTGATATATTAGTAACCGCCAGCCCACACACCGGATGTACCTATGTTAAAGAGTTAAGAACATCAGAATAAAATTGCAAATACATGCCATTGATTAAAAATGACACTGAAAGATCATTGAGCTGGTTTGACAGATATACGTAGCTGCCTTTTGTTCATAATGTGTTAACGAAAAACACCCAATTCATTAATGCAAAATTGAAGTTTAGTCTTGTTAATTTTGGGTTTTGATGGCTGTACGAAAATTTATATCACAAGGCAACTTACAAGTTAATTTATGACACCAATTATTCTTTTTGAAAGTTTAATTGCGTAAGCTCTACTCGTGTTATGTTTAATATAGTTTTTAATGAATTAAATTTGTTAACTTAATGAATGAATTTTGTTGACTATACAAATAAATTCGCTGATTCAACATAGCAAATCCGTTTCACGTTAATTAATGAATATTGTTTATTAACTCAACAAAACGACTAATAAAATAATTCATTGAATCAGCGAAAATTCGTTGTTTAATGAAGTGGTTTATGAACGAATGAATGTTTTCATTGAGCTAACGAAATGCAGTTTTTGCTCAATTTCACTGAAAAAAATATATATGCATATAAATAAAAGTTTTTTTTTTATTCATAAGAGAGATTTTCGTCAAACATTTTGACATTAAAGTCAATTCATTTTCTTTTTCCTTGCGATTATAGGTATTATAAGGCAAGTTATGCCTTCGTTAAAAAAAATTGGTTTCTAACAATCAAACATGACATTACGATAATAGAGAACACCAAAAAAGTGGGTCCCGCAATTCCGTCTGTAGAACGATCTATAGCCTAAACCGCTGAACCGATTTTGTTCAAAATGGTGCTTAGGCGTTTTAGGTGATTGTCCAAAATAGATTTTTGAATCGTCGTTTTAGCCCCAAAAATAACGGTACTTGCCATACAAATGTTTCTACCATCTTAATTATCTCGAAAACAGCTCCAACGATTTTAATAAAAATTGGTGTGTGTACTACTTCGGATATGGTCTACATTTTGGCCAAATTTGTTTTTCAAATATTTTGTTATTAACGGTACCTGCCATACAACCATGTTATTGATTTTCGAATTTCTCATAAATGGCTCAACGGATTTCGATCAAAATTTTTATACAGGAGTTACTTCAAATTCTAAAGAATACTGCATTTTCAAAATTTTCGAAAAATAGTTTTTTTTTTGGATTTTTGAAAAAAAAAACATTTTTTTTTTGAAAATTCAAAATTTTGAAAACGGGGGACGATTTTTTCCGAAATTTTGTCTTTGAATTTATGTTATTAAATATTTAAAATTTCCATACCAATTTTTTTTTATATATAAAAAAATTAAGTGAAAAACGACTTTAAAAATACATTTAGCCGTTTCTATTAAGAATCTTTTGCATATAATGTGATCGAACATAGGAGCAAGTACGTGCGATCCATTTGTGCATTTTTTTTTGAAAATACAATACAAAATTGACATGTATTTCAAAATCTAGTGGATAAATTCTGTTGGGGTTAGGATCGAAATTATGGTTTTCAAAATTCTATTTTCTTATATTTATTATAAAAACAATTTCTCTTATAAAATACAGTAGCGACCAAAGAAAATACAAAGGAAGAAGTATAGTCTTGTCTTGAGCTTGAAATAATCCATTTTACATAGTACAATGCTTTCAAATTTTGTATAAACTCTTGAAATTGATTCTTTTTCTTTAAATAAAGTTAATTTTTACCGAATCTAACTCCAAGTCAATTATTTTATTAAAAAAGCTTCAAACCAAACCCATATTTTGAGGCGAGCAAAAAAACAACGCGTGAATAAGTTTCTTACTAACTGCTGTATTTGGGGTCATTATCTTTTCGGAATAAACTGTTTTCAGGCATATTCGATCGTAAATGTGGAAGCGTATGGTGTTCCAGAATTTCCTTATACATTTGGGATATCCTCACATACTGGGCCACTCCTTGACGAAAAAATGAATCTTACAAAAATCTTTAGTAAACATTTCATTTCAAGAATATCTAAAATTGCTACCCCCACCATGTTTGATTTTCGGAACTTGATATTTGGGGTTGTACCTTTGCCCAGTAGGCCTTCGGACATAGTCAATATACTAACTAATAATAAAATGATTACAAAAATCCCAACAAAGAAGAACAAAAATCCGTTTCTTTTTGTGTCACCGTTTGCATTTTTTAGCTCGCTACTGTATATACACAATACAGAATATTATAGAATTTTGAAAAAAAAAACAGAATTTCTTACCGCTCCCATTTTATTAAAATTAAATTTATACAATTGAACCAAAATTTTGCTGAGAAAAAATTTACAAAACTTTTATATATTTATACAGTCGCTGTTAAAAATCTTGTGCTTAAATAGTAAAATGTTTTCAAACTTCTTAAATACATTGACTTTCTGTATGATTTTTTTTTATTCTGTACAGAATTCACTGCTCTGAGGAACCCTCATCATCAAGATCAATTCCTTCAACCATATAGTAATACATATCTAGCTTCATAAAACTTGCCAACAATTTAGCTTCACATTCCCTCTTAAAAAATATCTTCTTTTGCATTCAAATTCTTTTATAATTTTTAAAGTCGTTCCTGGTTCCAAGTTAGGTTGACAGCGAACCACTTGCTGCCTGCTACACAAGTAGGATTGATGAATGTTTTTAACATTCAGCCAGCAACTGTAGCACAGCAATAACTATTATATATACCACGAGCTGTCGAGTCCATGTATGCCATGTCAATAGGAAAGGAACCCCTTTTAAAGCCAATTCAACTCCAAGTTAAGTTTATGTTCCTCCTATTTTGTAGTTGTTTTCTTTTTTGTGTTGTTGTTGTTGCTCTTTCCTTGTTTATTTTTTTTATGTTCCTTTCTATTGTCAGTATGATGGTGCATTAGGCGAATTGCTTTACAAAGTCATTGACTGCTTCACTATAACACCGCACTGTTCTTGCTCTGGTGGCTAACCTCCGTTCTCTGTATACTACTGTGGAAGTATCTTCTTCATTTTTGTGTTGTTGCTGCGATTTTACATTTGAAAATATCTTTCCTGTATTATTATTTAAGCAATGTTGGCTGTTCCTGTTGTTGGCTTCTTTTACAGTGCTTTTGTTCGAATTTTCAATTGCGTCACCTGTTTGAATATGATTGGTGGTCTTATATTGTTGCTGTTGTTTTTGTAGTTGTCTGAATAAAAGGTATGTAAAAAACAGAATTGAAGAAGTTTACTATTTTTACTAGGTATTGTCGTTTTGTAGGTCTTTTAACCCTAGAAAGCTAACGTGTTTGCACTGCAATGAAAAGCTAATCATTCGACTTTTTGACGAACATTCAGTTTTTTTTTTTTAAATAAGTTATTAATTTTTATTAAAAGTAATGATATTTATAGAAAAATTTGTTTTAAATAAAAGGAAATTAAAGTTAAAATAAATATTTACTTCAGTTTTTAATACTAAAATTACATTTTTCATAGCACATGTTTTTTTTTTTTTTTTGTTGAGAGAGATCAAAAATTTACTGTCATACTAAGATTTTGTGAGGAAATATTATTAAAAATGACGTGTAAATTCTAAATATACAATAAACAATAACTCTTACAAGAAAAACGCATCCACCACGCGAGACAAGCCACCGGGAGCTGAGTTGGCGTGAAAGCACAATTATGTAAGTCAAACAGTAAGGAAGGGAGAGGGAAAAATTTGATCGATGTGTACCATTTTGACGAAGCTTAGCCTTCTAGAGTTAAAAACAAATTTAAATTTTACAGTGGGGTCAAGAAGTTTAAAATCAATTTTTACACAAATAATGATTGCACTTTTTTACAATAAAAATAAATGTTTGTCGTCTTATTCACAAAATTTTGTAATTTTTGATTCTAGTTGATCAATTCATAAAAAATAATGTATTAAAAAATATTTACATGTGCTGTTGGACAACCCGTAGTTCGCGGGCGCATGGTAGCCCGCAGTCTATTTTTTGGGCACTCGCAAACACCACGAACTCAAGTAAACTTCTCTTACAGGGTACAATCGCCTTTGAAAGGCGTTTTGAGAAAATATTCGGTATGGAATCTCTGCTTGTTTTTTTTTTTTTAAATCTTTTTATTAATACTGATATTTCAAAATTAGCCTCATTGATGGAGACTCATTGTTGCATCAATTAAATTTGAGGATATGTTAAGAGGATATGCTCAGTTAGTCTTCGAGCGGGCTGGGATTCGAAGATTTTCTTGGCTGGAGTGTTGATGTCCATTCGCTCGATGTGGCCGAGCCAGTGTAGTCGACGCCGATTGGCTCTTTGGACTACATCCACATCTTGACACAGCACATACAATTCTCGATTGAATCTTCTCCTCCTTTCGCCCTCTTCACATATAGGACCAAATATCCTCCGAAGAATTTTTCTCTCGAAAGTGCCCAGTATCAATTCCGCTTTTTTACTTATCGTCCAGTACTCGGCGCGCGCCGTAGAGTAGAACTGGTAAAATTAACGTTTTGTAAAGCGTGCACTTTGTCTTTCGAGACATTAGTTTTGAACCCATTTGTTTGGCCAAACCGAAGTAGCAGCGGTTCGCTAGGGTATTCTTCGGCGGATTTCCACTAAGGTGTCGTTCGTGGAATTGATGTTTGTTCCGAGGTAGGTGAACTCCTTGACTACCTCGAAATTACTGCTACCAACAGTGATGTTTTGTCCTAGGCGATGGACAGATGAGGCTTTGTTTGTTGATAGCATATACTTGGTTTTGTCCTATTTCACTTTAAGACCAACGCATTTCGCCTGTTCATCAATAGCTGTGAATGCTTCAAGTACAGCTCGCTTGCAGCGGCCGATGATATCGATGTCGTCCGCATAACCAAGCAGTTGGGAAGACCTGTTGAAGATAGTGCCTTCCAGGTTAACACTACTCTTGCGTACTATCTGCCCCAGGACTATGTTGAAGAAGTCACATGATAGCGCATCTCCTTGTCTGAACCCTGTACACGCCTGGAAAAGCTCAGATGAGCTGTTTCCCATTTGCACGTTGCACCGCGTATTTTGTAACGTCATGCGGCATAGCTGGATCAGTTTTTTCGGGATCCCGAGTTCCGACATCGCCAATAGAAGCTCTTGGCGACTTATGCTATCATGGTGCGTTGGTTTTTTCCAGGATTTGCCTCAATGTTAAGATTTGGTCTATCATTGATCTGCCTGGCCTGAAGCTCACATAGTACGTTGGATAGGATCTTGTAGGCAACATTAAGCAGGGATATGCCTCTGTAGTTTTTGCAGGACATAGTATCGCCTTTTTTGTAGATTGGGCATATGGAGCTATTTGACCAGTCGTCATGCATGCTTTCCTCCTCCCACACTTGGTTGATGAGCTGGTGCATGTGCCCTACCAGGACATCGCCTCCATACTTGAAGAGTTCCGCAGGTAGGCCATCCGAGGCGGCGGATTTGTTATTCTTAAGCTTATGGATGGCTTTCTTAACCTCTTCAGTACTGGGCGCTGGGACTGGTTCTTCATTGACTGGTATCATGCTTCTTTGTTCTCCCGTTGCTTCCTCTGCATAATGACCGTTAAGCAGTTACAATTCTCTGTGCTTCGGTGACTAGGTTTCCTCCGCTGTTTCGAAGAGCTTGCGTGCCAGTCCTATAACCGGATGCCAGTTGCTTGGCTGTTTTGTAGAACCGGCGGGTGTTGGTGGCGGTGCAAGATTCCTCGAGATACCTGAGCTGAAAGGCTGGGGATGCTCTTTTTTTTCTTCGCAGGGTTTTTTTTTCTCGTTGAAGCATAGTCATTGTTAAAGGCCCCTTCTATATCAACAAATGCACATGCAATGCATAGGTTTTTTTAATTGTGCCTACCACTTCATGAAGTGCTGTCTTAACAGATTTGCCCTTAGTGTATGCATGCTGGGCCTGTTAGGTAACACCATCATTTAGCTTGAGGCAAATTTGTACATCTATGAGTCTTCCCAGGGTCTTCAATAGGAAGGAAGATAGGCTTATAGGTCTGGAATCTTTTGGTTCGCTGTGTTCAATAAAAAGTCTTATAAGGGAATGATGTAGTTTTCTTTAATCTCACTCAATATTTTTTTACTCGGTAGTACCCGCGTAGTTCGTACAGATTTTCGAAAAAAAGCCATATGAGCAATACCCGTTGGAAACCACTGGGCTAAATGAACACCAAAAAAATGGGAAAACGGATGTATCACTGTGGTAAATTTTTCGTAAATAAGCACTAAAAGAAAAAAAAAATCGCATTTAAACTTTTGAATGAATCGGAGTCATACCGAAAAAATATTCTTGTCAAGAATTTTCAAGTTCTTTTTTACCATTTCACCTCAGTTTGCTTAAAAACAACGAAAATAGCGAAAATTTTCTTCTCAAGACTACATACCTGAACGCTAAGAACATGTGATTGTGAGATGTGTCAAGAAAGTTATAGCAGAGTAAGGTAAGGTATTAGTGTGTACCCTGTCTTACTTTTATGTTTGTTTTATATTATGCTCCCGCTCTACTTTTCTTCAAGTCTGCAGATGCAGATCCATGTAAAGCCTCCTATAACCGTCAAGAGCAGACCATACGATTTATAGTGAAAGCAGAACATCGTCATCAAGGCAAACATCATTCCATATGCCATATGATTTAGAAGGGATGAGTTTTTCTGCACTCTTACAATTCACACTTTCTTGTTACTGATAATATATCAAGCGGAGGTAAAACTACTGATTTCTACCTTGGGTGTTATATGTACCAATCTAGTGTACATAAGGGAAGTGCCTAGCAACATACTGCTGAGTGAGATGATTAGGAGTTCGCAGTTTTTGGCCTAGTACCCCAAATTGTGTGCCTTTGGTTTCGACCAGGGCCAGGACTGTATTACACGAACTTTGTACCTTTAGTTTCGACAAGGTTAGTTCATTTTAAGGAAACATATTGTAAAGTATATGAATTACCTTGTTGAAGTATTTTTGAGTGAAACTATTGTAATATTAAAAACCAAACAAAAATTGCTATCTAACCGGAGGCAGAGTTCTGAACACTTCACGCTTCCTCAGCTATAAACTAAAAAAAAGCATCACAGATTTAATTTCACAAAAAAAAAACAATTTTAAACATGTATCACAACGTAAAACGCCGAATATAAATATCATAAAAATCATACAATCTAAATTGCGGTGTATATTTTTTAGCACTATAGAATTAAATTTATTATTTAAACCTTTTATTATATATTTTTATTTATCACTAAAAATCTTAACTCATAAATATAATTTTTGTTTATTTTCATTTCATGTTCATCATCAAATTGTGTTACGTCCTGCATTTTGGGATTCCTTTCGATTTCGAAAACAACATCAACACAACTTTAAATCACTTAAATTTGGACACTGCAATTACACATTATTTGTTTGGATCATAATTCCTGAAACATATTTACACATACCTACAAAAAAAAATAGCTGTAAGTTTATAAATTATAATTGTCTTATTTTTTCTTTTATTAATTGCACAAGAAATGCTTAACTGCTATTTGGTGTGTATCTATCTGGTTGCACTCGACTAAAGTTTTGTGTTGTTTTTTTAATTAATATTAAATTTATTATTGCACTGCACTATGTTTAATGTTCCAACTAAAAAAAAAACTTTTTACTCCAATTAAAATGTTTTCTCATTAAGGTATGTTGTGTATATTAAAGTCTAGCTTTAACAACTGACCGAAATCCATTAAATTGATTTCATTAAAGTCTGAACATATATCTTTTTCTTTAACGACCACCGGTTACAGTGGTTCATGTTGTTAAGGATGGTGTTCTAAAAATCTTAAGATACCACTAAATTATTGTGTGAACATTTACAAAACCTTTGATTTGAATGTAATTAAACTATCTTGAGAAAATTATAATATAAATTTTGCAAAAAGTGTGATTTCGTTTTTGGCGCGCCGCACAGTGTGTTAGTTTGCCAATCTAGGGGAACTTTATTCGTTGAGCGTTTTAATGGAGTGTTGTTGGTATAAAACAGTTACATTATGTAATTATATGTTATTTTGTGAGATTTAGAAGTTTACCTGAGTATTTAAAATTTATTTCTAATATGTTTAGAAAAAAAAACGGCACTTTGAAAATGCCCTCATTTGACCAATCAATCTAAAAACATTAAAAATCCCTACTGAAGTTTTAGTGTTTGCAAACATTGGTGCACAATTTTTAACAACCCATTGTTAAGGGCCTAACATTTTACTAGTTAGCAATTTCCTAAGTGCTTATTGATTGAATAACTATTTCAAAATTTTTAAACCTTTTCTAAACTAGGAAATTGCTAACTAAGCAGAAAGCTGAGCATTTGTAGGGTTTGAATTTTGATGAACACTGTTATGTGATGTAAATTATTTATATGTTGATGAAAACCCAACATGTGCTCTAAAAAGGTATTAGTTATTTCTATTTTCATCATTTTAACTTCATTATTTACAAAAAAAAAAAAAAATTCTGCACCAGCAGGACTCGAACCTTGGCACCCCACGTGCAAGGCTGATATACTATCAGATTCCATAATGGATTTAGCAAATTGCTTAAAGTTAAAGTAGCCATTCCGTGATTTTAACTTTAGTAAAATGTTAAAATCGTTTAAAATTAGCTCAATCATGTTTTTAGCTTAGTAAATTGCTAAAAGTGGCTTTAAGATTTTACTAAATCGTTTAAAATTTTCCGCCATTGTAATTAAATAGTTTATTCAAAATTGTTTTTATTTCAATAATAGCTTAGAAAAAAAAGACATTGATTTTTCCTGATTTATTGATTTAGTAGTTGGTTTATTAAAATACACTATTAAATCTGTTAATCTTCTTCATCCGAGCTTGAGGTTTTCAAATCTGTAGCTTTTAGTAATGCAATACATATATTTTGGAGCAAATGGGATTCTTTTTCTAAGATATGGATCCGAGGAAAGTAAAAACATGTTTATCACATCTCTATTCGAGTTTTACTGTGAAGAATTTCAACTAAAATGATCTTGAAATCGCATATACTCTTTCATTTTGGTTTTTTTTTTTTGGTTCTTCGGACAACTGCCCGGTGGTTTAATGCAAGCCTCAATAATTTGCTTCGAGCGCATAAGCAACTTATGAATACTTGGAGGCATAAATAATACTAAGAATATTGCCGAAGGTATATATCACTGGTTTTGGTTTCTGTAGCGTAAAGTCCAAATTTTTTCAGAATCAATTTCACATTTACTTGATATTAATTCAAGTAAAACTCGCAAATGATTGACTAAGTCAATATTTAGCCCTGTTATTTCAATTGTTATTTCTGGATTTCGAAACAAACTTTCTTGGAGTGTTGCCATCATTGGTGTTTCCGGCAATGAGTCTAGGAGATTAGTTTCACTGTTAAATCCAGCAAATATTGCAATTTTATTTGGGCAGACATATCAGTGTAACCGTTAATGGTTCTTCTTTAGAAGCAGTTTTTTTTTTTTTATTCTTGCACTAGGTAATATGTCAGGTAAACATTAGCATTAAACTCTTTCAGCAGATGTCGCATAGCACAAGGTCTTCTTCGGGTGATATTATTTTGTTACCCTTTTCTTGGCTTAATCTTGCCTTCTTGATTTATGTGGCTCTTTGGGAAGAACAATTTGCAAGCTGCTTCATTAAATTAGCTGTATCTCTTTTCCCAGCTGATCTCATATTTATTTCATAAGTGCGATTTCACTTGGAGTTTCTGAGCCAACCAATTCCTTAATTTTACGATTTTGCACCCTAAGTGTGTACTCTTAGAATACCTAGCTTAGGGGTCTCCCACTATTTGCACGTGAGCTGGTTCATGGAACACTTTCTTTAATACTTTTTGGTAGCTTTGCTTCCTTATGCAACCATACTTCACGCTTTATCAAGTTTTTTTTCCAGATTTCGCCCGCTTCGATCCCACCTTTTCAGTAATTTGCTACTTATTGGGATCACATACCTTTAAAACACTCTAGAGACATTAGCCGTGTTTTATTATCGCCAATAACCCATATGGTTCACTTAATGTTTGCCGAATTTAATACTAATAAATAAATTTGCAAACCCAGATAGAAACCCCGATAAAAACCTGGATTTCGTGTTGTTTTTGTAATACGTTTTAAAACATAACCCAGACCCGTAGATAATAAAATGCATTTATTGTCTGTGTCTGTAGTCTGCCAGACCGAATTCTTGGGGGCTAGAATTGTGAAGACAAATCTAGGGCTAGATTTATAGAGCTAAGTCAAGGTGTAAAAACAACGGCGAGAAATGGGGCATGCTGCTACCCTGCTTGGCCAGATATAAGATTTGGCGTGGGGCGAGTTTGGTTGTATGCAAAGTTTTTTGTGAAAAAATTTAACAAAACAGACTAAGCGGCGGGATTGAATGGGATTTTAAAAAAGCCGGAATTAAATAGATCGGGCTTTTCAATAAGATGAAAAAAAAACAGTACCTATTTTACCTGGATTTTAAAAAGTGGGATTCCGATATTCGCTTCCTTTTTTTTTAATAAGAATAAAATGCACGACTGGATCGCACGAACTTGCTCTTATGTTCGATCACATCGTATGCAAAAGATATCTATAAAAATCTAAATATATTTTTAAAGTCATTTTTAACTCAATTTTGTATATACATATACAATTTTTTTAAAATTTTGTTCTAAAATAAATTGGTATGACAGCATAAAATATTTAATAATATAAACTTTTAAACAAAAGATTAAATCGGTTTAATTAAAAAAAAAATAATTAAAAATTCAGAAATAAATACTTAAACTAATTTGAGCTCAAAAAAAAGTACGTCATTTTATTTCTTGAATTTGAATTTACAAAAAAAACTTTAAAAATCTGTGGAGCGGTTTTTGAGAAAAAAAAATGTATTTAAAAAAAAAAAATTCAAAAACGCCAATTCATAGGTATTCAGAAAATACATATAAATATAATTTTTGAAAACAATTTATTGAACATTTTTCGAAATATAAATTTTTTCTTAAAACTGATTTTAAAAATACAAACAAATATAAATTAAAAATATTCGTACGCAGTATAATTTGGGCAACCTAAACCTATATATGTGTGAAATTTCGAGAGAATCGGTTGAGCCGTTTATGAGAAAAATAGGTTTGAACGTAACGGTTATATGGCAGGTACCGTTATTTTTTGAGCTAAAAAACTTTCAATTTCCCCTCTGTACAATAGCTAAAAAAAAACTCTATATACCAAGTTTAAATCAATTAGGCCTACCCGTTTGGGCTGTAGGTGTCTATACATACATACAGACAGACTGACAGGCGGACAGAATTTTTAGACAATCTTTTTCGTCTTCGGTATCATCTTAATGTCATGTTTGATTGTTATCTGAAAACTTTTTTTTTCGACGAATGCATAACTTGCTTTATAGTACCTATAATCGCAAGTACAAAATCAATCTTTATGGCAACACTTCCGCCATTGTACTTCCGCCTCAATTTTATTAACTTTCTATCCGTAGTCTAACTTTACTATAAATCTATTTATGGCAAATATGAATATTGGACAATTGATTTTGTGCACCACCATAGATCCACTGTATCGAATTGCGCTCCGCTGTTTCTGGCAGGTAATTGGTAAGTAAGCTCATCAAAATCAACAACAAGTACATACATACATATAAACAAGCCTGAAATTAGTTTACTTATTTTTTTATCAACCTAGCGAACGAAGCTATTTATTTCTCTGGCCTTCGCAAGTCCCGTCTCCTACATTTTCTCATCCAATAATGTTCGCTGACCGAAAAGAATAAATAAATTAGAAACAGTTTGATAATAATTCCAGTCAGGTATTTTTTCTTTTGAGTCAAACCATGTGCCTTATGAAGAACTGCCGTTCGCACTACCATTACCAACAGCAGACCGTTCTTTTTTTCTTTTTATTTTTATAAATTTAGATAATTGATGGGCACATTTGGGGCAGCTCTTGTTTTAGTACGGTCGATGGTGGTGGCCCCTTTCAATCCTCTCCTTATTACATCCAGGTGGCAATGTGGCTCTTTGCTAAATCGAATTTATTGAGCATTTCCTCATCGATTTGATTGACTTGTTGGTACTTTAACTTTAGCATATTTACAAATGGATGTATAATTCCCGAAGGAGAAAGTCTATAGAAACAGAAAAAAAAAAATGGGATTTCCACAGGAATGCGTGTGGTAATTTTTGTCTTGCGCTGTGCCTCACGTTTGAACACATTTATTTCGAAATTACAAATTAATTCTATGGAACTTGAAGTGAGTAATTGGCTGAGTCTTGAGTGCTCGTCATAAACATGAGTAGAGTATGTTCCTATATTTGTTGCTGATGCTTTGCTTACTTCATCTGTTCAAGTTGATGCAGCTGTAGATGTTGCTGTTGCTCTTGCTCTTGGTGGATAAGATCGATTAACTAAGGAAAATTACATCAACACGGCCGGCGGCGGCGGAGCGTATGTAAAGTTTTTTGATTTGTGACTAACACCGGAATTGTAATAATCAAAACAGAATAGACACATCATTGGAATGAGATGAATAAGAGATGAGACAGTTCAATGATTACGAATGAAAGTAACTTGTCATTGTCATTGATATGTGGCAATCGAAATAGGAAATACGGGTATATTGTAGGGTTTATTATAAACATATCAAAATGTCTTTGTTATTTAATTTGTTGCAGATGCTTGGAGTTCTAGATATACAGTCAAAGCTCTGTTAGGTGGATAGTGAAGAAAATAAATAGTTTCGAATAAGGGAGTTTAAAAGAATCCATTGAATAATGCGCGGAATCGATATGGCCTTATAGATAAGGTTCAGTGATAGTGAATATAGCTAAAGAGAGTACATATAACTCCCGCAACAGCATTTGGTAATCGATTTTGATCTGCATGGAAATTGCTGTGGATCGAAAAAAAAATACAATACTTACTAGTTAGTAAGAAAGAGTGAGTAAAATGTGTATCTATTTTTGTTTCGCTCAATACAAGCGCATAATAGCTCTGATTCAGACTTTGTTTTTGGCAAAAATTGGCAGCTTATAAAATTTTGAATAGTGAGGATGAATTTTTTCATTAAGAAAATTAAGTCTGATAAAGTCTCGAACAGCTTGATCACAATTTGCTCTCACAAATTTTTTAGCTCAAAAAATAACGGTACCTGGCATATAAACGTTACTTTAAAGCGTTAATGATTTTGATTTTAAAAAATCAGTGCAGCTTTTTAGGTACGACCGATCATATGTGTGAAAAACAATTAAAAAATGTCTAAAAACGGTACTTTCCATAGGACCGTTTTTTTTTTTGCTTTCGACTATGTCATAAATGGCTTAACCGATTCTTTAGAAATTTCACACATATATGTATATGTAGGTTAGCCCAATTTAAATTGCATACCAATATTTTTAATTAAGATTATTTTTTCCGATGATGACTTTGAATGCCCAACAACAACTTGAGTGTGCTACCACCAAGTTTTTTCTCAACTAATTTATCTAGAATTATACGACTTGCAAAGGTCGATCATCAGACTCCTTTGCTCTAGTGGTGCTGGTCTACTTTTTCATTTTAATTGAAAAACTTTTTATGCCTTCATCCTGTATTGAACCATGACCAGCCGCTTAGTAGTTCAATACACGATGAAGGCATAAAAAGTTTTTCAATTAAAATGAAAAAGTAGACCATCACCACTAGAGCAAAGGAGTCTGATGATCGACCTTGGCAAGTCGTGAAATAGCTATAATTATAGCCAAATTAGTTGAGAAAAACTTGGTGGTAGCACACTCAAGTTGTTGTTGGGCATTCAAAGTCATCAAATGATACGAAAAATGGCTTTAAAAAGCAAGTATGTAATCATACAAAAACTGAAGATTATTTTTTCCATTAAAAAATAATTTTTTTTTTTAATTTTAAATTTATATTTTGAAAAGTTATTTGTATTTGCTAAATACCTATGGATTAGCGTTTTTCAAAAAGTTTTAAAAAAAACTTTCTTTTCTCAAAAACCACTCCACAGATATTAAAAATTTTGTTCTCATAAATTCAAATTTATCCAAGAAATAAAATGACGTACTTTTTTTTGAGCTCAAATTAGTTTAAGTATTTTATTCTGAATTTTGAATAATTTTTTCATTGATTAATCTGATTTAATCATTGTTTTTAAGTTTATATTATTAAATATTTAAGATTCTCATACCATTTTTTTTTAGAAAGAATTAAAGAAATTTTGTATATACAAAAAAATTAAGTTAAAAACGACTTTAAAAATATATTTAGATTTTTAATATAAATTTTTGTTAACGATGTGATCGAACATAAGAGCAAGTTCGTGCGATCCAGTCGTGTATTTTATTATCTACAATTCTCCTGAACTATGAATGTGAAATATAAAAGTTTGGTTAGAAAATAATTGGATCAGTGCCCACTTTCATAAATATGCAGTCGACAATGAGAGATTTCACTGTATTTTTTCTCTATTAATGGAGGCACGTGTAACTTAGCAGCTCTACAATGTAATTGAAGCAATTTAAAATGTATTATGTTTCTTTAGAATCTCTTAATTTCTAGACATTTTACATTGCTCTGAGCCATAATATGAAACTGACAATGTGCTTTGTGCTAATTATTCGATAAAATGCCAATGAAAATGTTATATGTTTGAAATTATAAGGAATTTTAATAATCACTTAAATATAACTTGAAGAATTTAAAAAAAAAATCGATGCATGGTCATCTTGTCTAAAACCTATTAGTATATTAAAGATATTGGTAAAACTTTTCGGAATTTTGATGAAACAACGTACACAAATAGACGAGTTTCTCAGGAATGCTGACACTAGGTGCTAATTCAGGGGGTTCAATGTGTTATGTATCGTCTTTAACCCTTGAGGCTCGGGCGATATCCGCCAAAAAAGGCCGATCAAAACAAACGTATGTAGATGAAAGAGAACACGTACATCACTTTAATCGACTTCGTCCGATGACGTCCGTTATTCGGATCTATCGAACTTGTTTGAATTTCTCGTCGGTTTGCCTGTAAGATTGTACATATGAAAAGAAATTCGCAGTCGCAATACGCTCACAAACAGAATTGTTCGATAACGGATTGAGTGTATGCAGAGGAACGTCCGAGACAGTTGTCCGAATTGTTCCGATACAAAATCGGCCAATGCATTGGTTTCAGTGTACGCGAAGCGTAAGGCTAGGGGCGCACATGCAATTGTTCCGAAACTAAACAGTTTAATCACTAGTTGAACAGAGTTCACGATCCGGTGCAACTTGTCTAGTATCATTGTAAAAGTGCAACTTTTTTTTTTGCACCACAAGAACAACTTACACTAACTAAGATCTTACAACCCTATTACAACAGAAAAATACAATGGTGTAAAATTTGCCAGGTTTCGTTGACAGTTTGGCAGCTGTTCTGTCAGAACTGTTTGTGGATTTAATTGGAGTCAGAGAATCAGGTCGGATACAAACTGCAACTTTTTGTTGCATCGGATCGTTAATACTCCTAATATATTATATGCGTTTATACTACTTAGCTCGTCACACTTCCCAAAACATCAAAATGAAATTCATTAAAACACACACATCGCTAGAAATTATTTAGTTGCATGTGCGCGCATCTACGTTTATTCACATATGATAGGAGTTTTTTTTAGTTGGAGCAACTGTTCAGTCGTCGCAAACAACAGATGAAAGAGAAAACCAATGATATTGGGTGGGATGTAAGACGTTTCTCTTCCCTCTGAATTTTTGGTGAAAGGAAACTATTTGCTGCAACGATGTTTTCTCTTCCACTCAAAGAAAAAAGTTCAACTATTTGATTTAATGTGTAAGTGTGCGCAGTTACATATAATTCGGTGTAACACAAACTGAAGAACTGATTTGGGGCGATCGTTCGATTTGTGTCGAAACACAAAGTTTTAAGTTGCACGAATCGACAATTGAATAGTTTTTGCATGTTCGCGCACTCTCATGTGTCCATGATAGTCATTTTAGCAACCAAACTATTGTTAAACTGAAAGTTGCATGTGCTTGCCTAGCCTTAAAGTTATCTTCGTAGTTGATGTTTTCAGCATAATTTTCTTTGACGTCAAACTCAGACTCAAACTATTTAATTGTGTCGGATCTGGTCGAGATGCCCGCAATCTTACCCCTGGTACTGTGCGGATAGAAAATGGTTGACTTTACGCTTCCAATAAATGATCAATCTAAAAAAGTTTTTCTATATTTTCTTTTTTCTAGATGATGATCGATTAAAAAATATCTTCAAGATTGAAACCTGCTTAATGACCATAAATGTATGGCTTTTGAATATTCCTAACAATAAGTTAACTGGTTTCCTGATGGCATTCCCTAACTAAAAGTTTAAACAATTCTTACACTGTAGTCAATTGTACACAATTGTTTATGCATGATTTAATGACTATACTAAAATGTGTAACTAAAATTTTCGAATTTTAAGATCATTTTTAAGAGTTCAATTATTTCGGATATCGGTAACACTTCAGTTCATCATTTTTTTGTGAATAGCAATTTTAATTCCTAAAACTCTCGAGTGTTCGATCCACTATACCTACTTTAAACCGATAATCAATTAAATGAAAACAAACCTTTATCGAAATTAAAATCTCAACTTTTCTATCCTACGCACGCAATATATTGTATTTCTCTCATCAAAAAAAAAAAAAAAAAAAAAAACATTAACAATTAATGTCACGAGTCACGACCCATAAGTGATCCAATCAAATAGTCAATCTAAGTGCAATAGTGTTTATTTAAATTGAGAGAGAATAAAATTGTTTATTTTTCCCTGTTGCTCTGCATGGAGTTGGTATATTTTTAGAAAAATTCAGTCACAGGAATAATTTCCCCATTAAAACTCCCCTATTTGGAAAAATAAAAATTCTTTTAAAAATTATTCCTCCTCGACCGACGACAGAGCAGAGATATGTGATGTGGATCTGTGTATGTATGAATGTAAGTAGGTTATGGGACTTACCACAAATGTTTCCAATCAATCAGCACCTTAAACCAGCACTACGCCTTTTGTAGTCGCATCAGCATCGAATTCATTATTTATTTATTTATTGTTAAAATTGTTTTAATTTCTTTTCTCCATTACATTTATTATTCCTTCCACACGCATACTCTATATATACTCACTTGAATATCGGAAGGAGCTAGATGTTTCGTCTTCAGCTTTTGGATCAACATTGGCAAGGTTCCGAGTCTTAAATGGGTTGCCTCCATCGGAAATCCGACCATTGCCCTTAGTAGGTATATGAGCCTTCCTTCTGCGATATGACAGTGAGCCTATTTTTTTAAGTCTAAAGCCCATAGACGAGCAACATTTTGTGTGAACTAAGTAAGCTTGTTAGGATACCAATTATTATAGGCGACAGCCGTATATGGGGTATCATCGATTTATTTTCGAATGTTTTACGGAAATTCCGTCCGGCTGTCGTCAGTGCGACTATTCAGTTAGTTGAGTCCACTTTTCTCTTTCTGTTTTAACACGGCCACACCTGCCTTATAGTTTGGAAGATAATGTTGCAAAATTATTGACATTTTTTGAAACCACTGTGATTAACGTACTGTTTATACGGGCATGTAGGATCGGAAGGCCATTTGACGAATGTATAGGTAACTGTTATAAAATATATGATGAAACATCTGTTATATGATTCTTAAACAACTGTAATAAACTGTTATAAATTTGCATTCATTTTGTCTCGTCAATTTTGTGAACTTATTGCAAATCTGGGCACATGGTCAAGACCTAATCCAAAATTCAACAAAATCTACAATGTAGGCACTTTTGGTCCATTTATGTGGTTTTCACATCTCTATAATTTTATGGTTCAAATATGTTGGTATTCGCATTTTTGGGTTGATGCATACACTTACATATTTTTGTGCAAAGGTTGACGTCTTGGCTTATCATAAGATGGCTGTTGCATTTACATTAGAAATTTAATATATAAAAGTACCTGTAGCGGCTGTTGGGCCTTCACTGGATTCAGGACTGTGCTGTGCGATAGATGAAATTGTACGTAAGTTGGAAAATGAAAATTTGGAAATTCGTTGGAAATGCAGTCAAGTCCATAACTCTCTAGTGCCAAAATCTCTAATTCCAAATCCTGAACGCACTACTGGCCAACATCAACGTGCTGGGACTCCTCATTAATTAAAGAAAACGCAAACAATATGTTTATATTATTTTTGTTTTTGTTTTAGTGGACTGTGTGGATTTAAAGCCAATTGAATGAATTTGTGACCTTTAGTCCAAAATGCATTTCGCCCAGGTACTACAGCTGGGCTCATCAGTTAGATGCTGTAGTACCTTTCTAAGACGCATTATTTTTTGATCGATGTTTACCGACTTTAATAAAACTTACAGCGATTACTCACTGTAACTTATATTTTTCTAGGGGATTTTGGTTAGATTCATGCACCTAGAATTATGTTTTGCCCGTGGTCTGGACAGTGACTCCTCATCTTCACCAGGAGCAACTTGCAATAGCGAATAACTTGATATTTGGGATATTGACCATTGGGGATTTTCATGCAGGCTTTTCGCTTGAAGGAATTTTTTAACATATTACAAAAAAGTTACTTCAGATATAGCAAATATAGTTGAACAAATTTTGTGTTATAAGAAAAAATATTATTTACCAATTAGAAGAGGGTCAAAGAACATAATGTGTGCGACATACCCTGACAAAAGTCCCTTGTATACTTATAACTCTCAGCCATAAATGTAAACAACAAAATTTCTCAAAACTGAATTTAATTGCATTTGAATTAAAAAACATTTTTTTAAATCATTATCTTGAAACCAACAGTACTTCGCTGACTATTATCCAAAGGTATTTGACATGTTGCCATGGTTTTTTTTCGATTTTTCGTGAACTGAGATTAAATAAGCCGAGTGTTAAATTTGTCGCAGAGTGATATAAAAAAAGTAAACGAAAATAACGATAACATCGAACGAAATGATATCAAGAGATAAACAAACGAAGCGCGAGTAGGTAGGTACTTATAAACTCGCTAGTTATTAATTTTTTGTAACACGTCTTTTTTGGGTAAATGCCTTTGTGTTGCGATTTATTTATTCATCTATTTTCGTTTGGTTTTTGTTTTTCTTCTTTTGATATGGGTTTTTATATTTTTGTTTATTAACACTTAATAACACAAATTAATTTATGGCGGCGCACTGGTATGTTTGTATAAGAAGAAGGGTTAATTTTCGATTGGAATTGGGGGTATAGATTACGTGTGTGAGATAGTATTTTGTGCATATATACACGAATCATTGTGCAACTGTCGGACTATTTTGTTGGTTTTGGTTATTTTTTGTATAGGTACTACTTGTCAACATTGTGCGAGTATAGGTAACTATATACACATTAGTATTGGATAGAATAATTGTATTATTATTTAATGGAAAAATCCTTTTTGCTTAATTGTGTGTTGATTAAGTGCATAAAAGCTAGATGTGAACATTTTGCTTGTAAAGATAAAGAATAATGCATAATAGTTGTACATTTGAGTGTAGAATTGAATTGTTAGCTTTGACGTAATTTGGTTTTGACGTAATTCATTTTATTGGGATTTCAAATGAAATGCAGACAAATTGCCATGCGTACATGAAAGGAATATTAGGTTATCGGAACTTGGTATATCTACCAATTCTGCAATTATATATTGATAGACTTTTAACACAAAAGGATGGCTATCATAACCTGAAACTATGTATCTATAGGTGCGTTTCTTGCAATCCCCGGGGAAATTGGTTGAAACAAACGATCAAGGCGCTTAGTGAAATACTTGGCAGCACTATTAATTTGCAAGATGACATTTGAAGAACAGCTGTAATGCAAGAAAAAAACAAACTTCACTGTTTGCCTCATCATCATCCTTCTAAAAATCATCGGGTTGATTTGTTTTGTGTAATTTTGATATATTTATTGAATTTAAACTACTTCTC
Source organism: Philhelius pedissequus (assembly GCA_910595825.1). NCBI lineage: Eukaryota > Metazoa > Arthropoda > Insecta > Diptera > Syrphidae > Philhelius > Philhelius pedissequus. Next base: position 35,054,574 of record OU343160.1, read on the forward strand.
TATTAAAATAACATAAAAAGAACCAAGTTAATTATTATTTATACAAGAAAATGTGAATCAAGTAATTTGAAAATTGAACTCAAGTATTTAGGAAATTGTTTTTAGCCGATGTGATTTTCTTTTAATTTTAATTTTCACAAATACAGTGGTACATAGAATTCAACTACTTGAAAACTACCCCATTCGTCGGTCACTGGTGACATGATATTAGTGGACGAGTTGTTTATTTGGGACGGGACGCTCAGTTTCTATGTCATTAGGAATATATGTCTGAGCAAGAGCGGACGACGATCAAGAAGATTGAAGTATGCCTAGGATGTAGCAGAGAATCTGAATTGGTTTGCTCCCGAGTACAACAAAACGCAGCCGAAAACAATTTTCTCACAGAAACCTTTGTTTTGTAGTTCATTCAATTCTTGTTAATTGAACGAATATCAACTTCAGGAAATACTTTTTTATTTAATAATAATTTCACAGTCAAGTTTTAATATACATATAGTAAAAATAAACGCAAAAATGAAAATCGCTGTAGAAGGTTGTGCTCATGGCGAGTTGGAAAAAATCTATGACACTATAGAGGCAATACAAAAGCGGAAAATGTTAAAATTGATTTGGTGTTGTGTTGCGGAATGTATATTAAAAGGTAGGTTAGGTTAGGTTGACATGGTCGTCAGGAAAACAACTGACACACTTAGGCCAAAAGCTCAACCAAACCAAACAAGATTGATAATTATTTGACATGTCAAAATGTCAGTTTTGAGAGACTTCAATATACATTTTATCGATAGCTTAGTGAAAAAGTTTTTGGTAGCACAGTTTTTATCCTCTCCAATAGCTAAGCCCCGAGAATTCTCTGGGTTTAAGCTAAGCACCCCCGGGGATTAGTTGTTGTTGGATTTAGTATACAAATTGTTAATCCTACTCATCGTTTTTTTCGTCCAATTTCCCCGGGGCTTAGAAAAAACACGCCTTATGTATGCGTCCATACTCCCAGTAGGAAATTCACTCCTCAATGAAAAATGCCTTAGTGAAATTCTATATGACAGCGGTCATATAGGAGAGATTATCATTGATTTCACTTATGAAAGGTAATGCAGCTGGTCACCAGTTTGTCATTTTTTTTTTAAACTTTGCACGCGCTCAAGGGATTGTGAATACCCTTTATATGTTTTTCTTAACACAGCGCGGAAGAAGAGAAAGAAGGATAGAAAAGATGTGTGGCGCGATGTTCTGAGACTAGAGCTGGTTGTTGTCCGAAACTTTTTTCAATAGTTGAAAAGTTCGAAACGAAGAATTTCCAGAAGCGTTAAGAACAAAATAAATCTTAAGCGTCTTCACCACCGGAAATTGCTGTAATGCCAAAGTTTGAATCTGTAATTTTACGGTATGAAACACAAAGAAATAACTATTCGAAGGCACTTTTAAACTAGAGAAAATCTATCACCGAAAGACAAAACAAGTCATTGACACACAAGTTGTGTATTTATACTTAGCTTTCTTTCTATGTCCTACCTCACAATTTAATGCGAAATTTCAGGTGACCTCCGCTGCAAAAATTTGAGTAGTAATCTTTTTTTTCCAATATGGTACGCAAGACAAATAGGGCTGGCAACAAGACGAGACTTTTGTTAACCTGATCTCGGTCTCGTTAAAATCGAAAAATTTAAGTCTCTTCTTGGTCTCGGTCATGCCTAACCAATTTGGTCTCGCCTTTTTCTCTTGAAAATTTAAATGTGCAGTCTCGTCTCGGTATCGGTCTTAGGTTCATCCTTAGTCATAAACATTTTTTAGTTAAAATATGAATTGTGTGTTTTTTTCTAAATCCATTTAAATCGGAGCCATACTTTGAGGGATTTTGACAGTTCTGGGCTTGACAGGTTGGCAACAAACTATATTTTGACATTTCAATAATACATATTTATTTCCAAGTGTTACCTAAAAGTCTAAGTCACCTTTTCCGGAGGGGGAAACAAAGTATGACAGAATGAGTGATTTCTATTCCAACGACATTAATACATAAATCGTAATTCTTCTCTGGATTTTCGCAGTGAGCCTATCTTAGTATACCTAACTATTTACGAAGTCTAGTCTCGATCTCGTTGCCAGCCCTAGAAAAATAACAATCAACCTCTAACTATTTTCCTTCCCTAATTCTTCTCTATGACTTTATAAAAAAATACAAAATTCCCCTATGAAAAATTGTTCTCTTTCTCACGTTGTTCTCGAACACGACAAAATCAAAATTTTTCGCCAACAGCGAGCGGCTCGAGAAAAAACACAGCTAGCGCGAGCATGTTTGTCGTTTGTGGCAACCTTAAGCATTCCTCGTCGAGGATATACTGCAGTCATCACAAGCTGATTTCACTAGTTTCCTATAATTTCACTATTTTTTCATTTACACTTTAAATTACGATATGCAAATGCAAAATTAAATACGTTAAATGACATTTAAATATATAACACTTCTATAATTTCTTGGAGCATAATTATTGGAAATTTGCTGTCTGTGAAAAAATACGTTTAATCTAAATATTTTTCTAATTACCTATTAACTAATTATAACTTCATTCCTAACAGTAAGTTAGTTCTAATATGGTTTTTGCTTGGACATTTGAAGTTAGTCCTTTTTCGCTCAAAATATATATAGGTACCTATTCCAATTATTTTGGATTAGCTGTTACGATTTTGAGTTATGTTGTCCGAACCATCCTATCCCCGATTTCATAAGAAAAAAGACAAAAGTGATAATTCCATTTGGACTTACCAAAAAGACACCCAAAGATATTGCCGAATGTTCTTGTCATTCTCCTCAGCAAATACGGATATTCATTCTAACATCATGGGGCTGTTATTTCTATTTTATTCAAACTACCTACATATATGTAAAACCAAACAACTTTTTAACTTCCAAATCATCACCAAGCTTATTACAGTGCGCCCTCGGTAAAAGCAACCCTCGATTAAAGCAACACCCAAAATTTCACCATTAGTGACTCAGTAATTGCAACTGTTCAAAAAATTGTGACTCAGTAACTCAACTTTCCAACTATAATCACTTTTTTCATTCATTCTGCGCTTCTATTTTCTGGAGTTTGGTAAAGCTGTTACTGGCAGTTATTTTACAGCTTCTTTTCTTTGAATTTTATACTTTTCTTGATCGTATGTGCATTTCATTTGGGATGTGGTTTTTTAGTTTTATGCTATTTTTTTGTAAGTCTTATTTAAGAAGCCGTGACCATGGTTCATAAAGTTCCCAAACTGTCAATTAAGCAGAAGGCCGATATTTTAACTAAATTGAGTTATGATGAATCTGTTCAATCGCTTTCTGAAACTTATGAATGCAACAAATCAACTGTTTGCAGAATGGTGGGCTGAAGAACACTAACTTGAAGACATATTAACTCTGATCCACGTGGTAACCATCTGTATAATTGGATGGGTCGATACAACTTGGAATATCGCATTGAACTTCTCGCTACAGACAGGCCATCATTTCCAAGAACCGGTGCCTATCTGGATCTATTGTTTAAATACGCAAGACTAACAATTACTGACACTGTGGGCCATCGGCCTAAAAATTGTTTAAGAACGATCGAGTACGACAGTGACCACTGCGGACTCGCCTCCGTAATACAACTTCCGAACGCGCTTATGGAGTTGGAGGAGTATATACCGGTGCATACTTACAATTACAGTAAGGTGCGCTGGCCACGTTTCTCGAACGTCTTATTGAGCAAATTACCTTCAAATGGTATATCCCCACCAAATGACAGGAACCTGACAAATACTGAAATTGACAGATACTTAGAACAAATGGACGAAACAATTCAACGAACAATGAACAGGACAATACCGAAATACAAAGAACGTAACGCAATTGACATGTACCGTAACGCGACAATTGATGCACTACACAGACAAAAAAGTGGCTTACTGACAAGACTAAAACGCTTGTACAGACGGTTTACTGATACACGAGATCTGGAGATAAGGACACTGAAGTCGTCCATCAAAAACATCAACCAATTGATCAAAGAAAATTATAGGTTGTCCATTAATTTGTTTTGGGACAACAAAATTCGGGCCGTGAACGCTACCGACCCGAGTATGTTCCCACAAACTAATAAGATATTCAGAAGAAAAGATCAAAACGACCTTCCGTGTCTTAAGCTCCAGAGGACGACACAAAACAGAGACGTACTTCTGACAGCAGGCATAGACCCAGATGACGCCGTCTTGGACGATGACCTCTTCATAATCGAAGATCCGCAGGAGAAGGTGGAGGCTGTGGGGGCTGCTTTCCAGCCAGTGTACAAGGTGAATGCTAGCATTCGCCCGAATCATGACCTGGAGAACAAAGCTCTGCTTCATCACTTATGGCTCCGAAACGATATAAGCGAATGGCGATCTGAGAACCTTGGTTTTACCGGGTTTAATGATGAAGATTTGGCAAACGCCATAATCGCCGACCGAAATGGGCCCAGTCCCCTGTTAATTTCGAATAATGAGCTCCAGCTCAGTCTGCAGGAGTCGATGGTATATCCAACGTTGTACTACGACATTTGCCTCAAGAAGCAGTTGACATTTATACCACACTGTTTAACAACGCGCTGAATAATGCATATTATCCAGTGCGGTGGAAGGCAGCAGGGGTGCATCCTCTCCCTAAAAAGGGAAAGGACAATTCCAATCCGCCGAATCTCAGGTCGATAAGTCTTCTTCCGAGGATCAGCAAATTATTTGAAAAGGTTATTAATAGGGCTCTGTTCAAGTGGGCGGAGGACAACAAAATCATACCGCACACTCAGTTCGGTTTTAAGACGGGACATGACACAATTCATGCCGCGTCTAAGCTAGTTTCTGATATCCAATGGAACAAATCTAAAAAGCGGTGTACGGGTGCCTGTCTGGTTGATCTGGAGAAGGCCTTCGACACCGTATGGTTAGAGGGCCTCTATCTAAAGCTTGCCAGACTTTGTATAAGTAAACAGCTATTGTATATGCTTTATGACATGCTAAATGGTAGAAAGTTTGCTGTCAAGATTGGCAATGTAACTTCTACCACAGTTTTTAATATTAAAAATTGTCTTCAGCAGGGAGCGGTTAACTCGCCGATTCTCTTCAGCATTTACACCAGCGATCTGATAGGTAGTCTAACTCAGGCAATTGCGTACGCCGACGATCTAATTGCGTACAGAACAGCTCCAACAGTTGAGGTCATCAAAATTCTTTTGCACCGTGACTTCGGCAAGATTCAGCGATATTGTGATGACTGGAAGTTGAAAATCAACTTCCAGAAATCAGAAACTATTTTGTTTAGGACTCCGTTGTCTAGCGCCTCAAGGGATACGAGAAAAAACTGGCACAAGCTGGTGATCGTAGGCCCATATGGACATCCACTGGCGAGTAAAAGTGTAGTAAAGTACCTTTACCTACAGACATATAGGTGCTGCTCTGGCCAAGGCTATGATAAGATACCAAGTTTTTTTAAAGTTTCCTTGAAAAATAAAATAAAATAATTAGATTTAATTAAAATAGTTTTTAGGTCGAAAGACATTAGTTCTAAGAGTTATTGTTTAGTTTAGAGCGCCCGTAAAGGGCCAGTAAATTAGTTGTAAATTATTGATAATAAGGCTAGTTTTAAACATTTTTGTCTAGCTTTAAGATAGTTATAAGTTAATATGAAATAAAAATGAATTTACAAATAAAAAAACATATTAACCGTGAAATAAACTCTGGAAAAAACTCCATTGACAGGAGTTTATTTATTGCTTAATATTGCAAAAAAAAACCAAACCATGCATTGTTTTTTCAAGATTTTGTTTTGTTGAAATTACCAAAGTTATTTTACTTTATTTAAAAAAAAAAAAAATTCTAACAGAAATAGGTAAATAAAATAAATTTTCTTTACTTGTATAAGCAATATTCTTTAATTGTTGATACTTTAATTTTCAAGTCGAATTTTAATGCATAGATCAAAATTTTTGTGACTCGGTTATTGCAACAATTGCTTTTACCGAGGGCGTACTGTATTAAGCCTTTCCTTCTCTCATATTTGGTACCAACCCTGTGTTTTCTAATAATTCACTCTACCTATTACCTATTTAAATGTGAATTAATATAAATCCTGACATCAAAACGCGCATAAAGCTAATCATTTTAGATTAGATATTTACATGTACAGGTACAACTTGAGAACCTTTTTTCTTAGTTCTCTTTAATTCCTTTTTTTTCTATTAGTGTAGGTCAGTTTTGTTATTTACCGTGGTCTCTATCAAAAAAGCTCAAGAAAATTAAAAACAAAAACAAAAAAACACCACCCATCCATTTGACAGATACTTACTCAATTTCTGTTCTTTTCGTTATTCCTTTTAATTTCTTCCTCTCACATTCCCACGACAACAGAAAACACAATTACATTTTTGTTTGCCATGCGTCATTCACATATTATTTTTGCACATCTCTAGCTGCAGCATTGTTGCTAAATAAACTTGCACTCACCCTACCAGAGGGCATGTTTATAAAATAATGACAGAACAAAAATTCCCCTTTATTCACCACAGTTGCTTTATCAGCTCTCACTCTCTCTTTGTCGAAAAAAAAAACTGAAATGCGGGGAAATATCTTCATTCCAATATTATTGTGTATGGTGTGTGTGGTGTGCAGGACTTTCGTAAGATATTTTTCATTTAGGCGTGGTCCTTGACCGTGTGTTTGGATTTTTATTACAAAAAAAAAAAAAACAATATCTGAATATATTTTTGTTATTTCATTTCTTCTCTCATGTGTTGTTTGTTGTGCCATCTTCTATCTATCCACTTAAAAGCATCTTCTCCTCGATGATACTTATGACTCATTCTTAGTAAATTTCAGCCGTGTGAGTCGTCAAATCCAGAAAAAAACATATTGTCATTTTTTTCTTTTTCATTCATTTTCTATCCATATGTCTTCTCCAGTAACCTAAAAACGCGTTGGTTTATCATTTTGCAGATTATCTTCAGTTATTAGTGCTCTTTCGCACTTGATTCTAGCTATGGTGGATTTTTTTTTACGAACATATTGCTTATTTCATGGGCGATATATGTAGGTATTCATCGAACAATGTGGGAAGAATCTGGAGGAAGATGACACCCCTTTCCGTTTTCTGGGGAACCGGTCTTGATATTAATAATTTTTTTGCAGACAACAAAAAATACAAAACAAAGTTCTCTGACATTTTTCGGTTGTTGGGTCTTTTCGCCTGTTTTTGGTTTACCTAAGTTGTTTTCTTTAAATTTGCTTACTTTCCATTTTTAATTGTTTTTTTTTTTTTCAAAATTTTCTGTTGCGTTGGTTTTTTTTTTTTTTTTTACAAAATACAATATCTTGTTTCTTTTTTTTTTTTGCAATTTCGTCAGCTCTTCTGTTGTCATTGAACTTTGATTGGGTGGCCTTTTGCTCTCTGCTATGTTAAAGTCTTCGTTCTTTTTTATTTTTATTTGTATCATTTTCTTGCTGAATGTGTGTACATATGTTGCAGCTGAATCTAATTGGATTAAGAATAAAATATAAACGATGAACTTCCTGCATAAACCAACACGATCCAAAATCCAAAGCGTTCGACGAAATGTAAACTTATGTTTTATGCTGTTGCTGTCCTTGTTCGTCTCCGTCTTGTTGTTGTTTTTTTGTTTTTTTTATTTAATGGTTGTAGGTAAAATGTGAAGAAGAAAAAAAAAACCTACAAGTATCTATCTAAATGGATTTCATTCATCCATAGCTGCAGTCTGCAGTGTCATTAAAGCATCTTATAGCGCTTTACTTTTATATGCATGGGTGTTAAAAACTTAAATGTAATGCAGTTTTTTTTTCTGTTTGCTTTTATTGAGTTCAGTAGCAAACGTTTAGATAGATACCTTGTCGTATATCTACGTACGATATATTTTATTGAAGATTTTATGGTAGGTATACCTAGAAGCTTTCAATTTTTTTTTGTCAAATAAATTAATAGCTATTATTAAGTCAGATGATGAGGTTTTAAAAGTCAATCTTGATACCTAGTAAACTTGTTGATGTAGGATTTAGTAGGTAATTAAATCCATTGGAAAAACATTTAGGTATGTGTCAAAAATATGGTCCAGTAAAATTGACATTAAATATTAAAATAAATTTATTGTCATTCAACAGTTAATTATTTTTAATTAATGGCCTAATTACCTATTCCAATTTGTAGTTATTTGGGCCTGTAAACACACGGGATGAACAATTTTTGGACTAAAAGCGGTTTTCGTCTTTAGTCCAAGGCAGTGTGGACAATTTAACATTTTTCCTGCTAAATTTGGCAGGAAAGTTTGCTTTTAGATTTTTTTTTCAAATCCTGCCGGCAGTTTTTTTAGCAGGAAATTTGGTTTTAGCAGAAAATCTAGCAGGTTTTCATATTTCTCAAGCCTAAAATAAAATATTACTTTAAAAAATTAACACTCAATCAAACATAAATGCGTATCGCTCTTTGCAGGGATTCAATCGTTAACTCCACAAAATCTACGAATTTTGTTGGAAGTAAACTTGTTTTCTGTTAAAAAAATTTTTGCAGATTTATAAACAACCATTAAAAGATTTTTTTTTAAAGATAAAAACATGAATCCTGAACTTATTTCCAAAATTGAATTGCAATGGAACAACATTAATCTAAATAAATGCCAGAATATTGAAAATACTGTTGAATTTTTGTGCGAGGTAAAAAGTTTCACCGATGCATCCCAATGAAAACCCTTATAAAGAGTTGTCAAACTTTGTCAATTCGTTTTTATAGTTTTGCCTATCTCAAATGCTGCAAGAGTGTTTAGTTTTATGAATCTTGTAAATAATCAATAAAAGAATCGAATGAAAATTGATAAATGGTATACTTTTTATCCGAGATAATTTAACTGAGAAATGTCGTGATGCTTTCAATATTCCTCATAATAATGGGTTATACATTTTGCGGTTTCAAAAGTAAACGTAAATAAAACACATAAAATATTTTTTGTCATGATATATCTTTTTTATTATAAAGTTTGAACGTTGACATTATGTGTGAAACATTACATCATTTAAATGACCACCACGCGAATTGTTGCAAGCATCGATTCTTTTGAGGTAATTTTCGACCACTTTTTGACACATATTGGGCGGTATCTCAGGCATAACTCGACGAATGTTGGTTTTGAAGTACTCAAGAGTTAAAGGTTTATCTGCATAAACACGGTATTTCGCGTAGCCCCACAAAAAAAAAGGAAAAGTCCAGCGGTGTCAAATCGCATGATCTTGGTGGCCAGTTGATATCGCCACGGCGAGGAATTACGCAGCCAGGAAATGTCTCTTGCAATAAATTGCAATTTGCATTATTCGCTCGAGTTGTGTGACATGTGGCACTGTCTTGTTGAAACCACATATTCTCCAAGTCGTATTCTTCAATAGCAGGCAAAAAAAACTCGGTTATCATCTGACCATAACGCTCCAAATTGACGGTGACAGTCGTAAAGTAAGTTCCAATCACACCTCCAAAGAGCGCGCCAAACAGTGACTTTTGTGGATGTAATGGCCTCTCTTCAATTACTTCTCAGAGCCCCAAATATGACAATTTTGTTTGTTAACATACCCACCCAGTGAGAAATGTGCTTCGTCGCTGAAGAAAATTTTGTTCGAAAAATCGCCGTCCACCTCCTGTTGTTCAAGCACTCATTCGACGTATCTACGACGTTGTGAATGGTCACCTGGCTTCAGTTGTTGTGTGAGCTGGACTTTATATGGATGTAGGTGTGGATGCAAACGCAAAATACGCCATAATGTGCCGTAAGACAGTCATAATTCCTGAGAACGACGAGGAAACGGCACTTTCGGGTCTTCGGCAACACTTTCACTTACAGCACCGATATTTTCAGTGGTACGAGCCAAACGATGATGCACAGGCCTTACAATATCTGTAACCAATCCAGTCTCTTTAAATTTCTGCACAATTTTGCCAATTGCTTGCGTAGTTGGACGATTATGTAAACCATAATCTCCTCTTAAAGCACGATATGTGGCTGTGGCACAATCACCATTTTGTAGTAGGTTTTAACAATTTTTATGCGTTGTGCGATAGTTAAGCGATACATTTTCGTAAATGAAAAAAAAATTGGTTTAACAACTTAGTTTGACAGATGTCGAATTCCAGCCCTATACTTTTGAAACCGCAAAATGGATAACACTTATAATCAAACAAGTTGCCTCATCAAAATTTAATTTTACCGGAAAAGAAGAACATAAACTTGTGACATTTTTGAAGATGCTTTAAATGAAGCAGACAGCTTTTGCAGTAAAAAATGTATATTAATACCTTTTACTTAATTAGATTAACATACTCTGATAGCTGTTTTTTTTTGTTTATTTTTGTTGCGAAATGGGTTAATAACTTTTTGAAGGGTTTTTAACATTCTAAAGTAAAAAAAAAAAACTACAAAATACTATACAGTCGGTATTTTAAACGTCACCCTATTACAATTTCTATTATTCTCGAATATTCTTTGCCGCCATTTTTGTCCAACTAAAATAGTCAGTACAGGGAATATAGGGTATTTGCCTCTCACTCTGGTTGCATTGGATTGCATAAACATATCTCAAATTAAAGTTCTCATAGGGTTTCCGTACTTATCATTATAAATGGGCGCAAATATGAGAGAAATGTGTATATGGGTTACCACCAGCTTTTTTAAAACAATGAAAGTTTTAATTGAATAAAAAAACACTATTTACCTTTTTTATCTTTTTCCACATCACCAAGCTAGCAGTAAGGCAAAAGGCGCGGCTTTTTTAAAGGGTATCGGCGAAAATCTTAAAAGATATATAGGTACATATAATCAAATCACTTTACTATTTAAATGATGACAGCAATCCAGGTCCAGATGAAATCCCACCGATTGTTCTTAAAAAATGTGCTGCTTCTCTTTCTGAACCGCTTTTCTTTATTTTTATTTTTAAGAGCTCTCTTGAGAACGGTGAATTTCTTCCTGTATGGAAGAAATCATTCTTAAACCCAATTCACAAATCTGGGTCTAAACATCAAATATCCCACTACCGTCCGATTTGTAAATTGTCATGTATACCAAAACTCTTCGAGAAATTGATATATGAAAAACTGACATTTTTAGTTAAAGAATACATTTCACCGCTTCAACATGGTTTTGTTGCAAGAAGATCAACAACCACCAATCTATCTATCTTTACCAATTTCATTTTAAATAATCTCGAAAATGGACATCAGATTGATGTAACTTATACCGATTTTGCAAAGGCATAAAGGCATTTGACAGAGTAAGTCATTTTATTTTAATAAAGAAGTTGAAAAACTTTGGTTTTCATTCAAAGCTCTTGAAATGGTTGGAATCATATCTCGCGGGTCGAATTCAATTTGTTTGCATTGACGAAGTTATCTCGAAACCAGTTTTGGTCTCATCTGGTGTGCCCCAAGGTAGCCATCTTGGACCCCTTCTTTTCCTAATTTTTATAAATGACTTACCAATTATATCTAAATGTTTCTAAATGTCAATGTTTTTCATTTTGTCGCAACTTTTCTGAAATTACTTTTGATTATATAATTGATAACCAAGTTCTTGAAAGAGTTAGGGAGAAGGAAGATCTTGGTGTAATTTTTGACCCTAAGCTGAACTTTTCGAAACACATTGAATTTAGTGTATCCAAAGCAAATTCCATGCTAGGTTTTATTAAAGGTAATAGTAAGGAATTCACAGACCCTTTTGCGCTTTAATCGCTTTATACGTCTTACGTAAGATCAATCTTGGAATACTGCTGTGTAGTTTGGAACTCTTGTTATAACAGCCATTCTAAGAGAATTGAAATTGTCCAAAAAAAGTTTACACGGTTTACTATTCAGAAATTTGGCTGGAACATCGATACTCCATCGTATAATATTAGATGTCAACTTTTAGGAATTCAATCACTTGAAAACAAACGCAAAATTTATACTGTGATGTTTATTAGTGATATTTTATCTTATCATATCAAATGCCCTTATCTGTTGTCTTTAATCAACTTATATGCTCCATCACGTCAGCTTCGAGTACGTTGTTTGTTTCGAGAAGATGAACACAGAGTTAACTATGCGAAAAATGAACCAATAACTCGTTGTGCCAAAGAAACAAACCTCATATTAAATGTTGTTGATTTTGATTTTAAATTAAGTAGATCCTCTGAGAAATAATTTAATAATGCATTTTCATTTTAATTGATTATTAAATTTAGATTATGATTTTAAAACAATTTTTGTTTTTCATACTTTTAATTATAGGTATTTTAAGTATTTATATTTAAGTTAAAAATTATTTAATAAAATGTACACATGTATTTATATTTATCTAGTTATCTAATTGTAGATTTTTAATCTCATATTGATGAAATAAATAAATAAATATTATTTATTTAACTCAATTTTACTCCACTATGAAACAAACGCACTATCATTTACCTATTCACTATTGATAAAACAAAATTTCACTGTATAAAACCTTTTTTTTATAGAATATCTACGTAATTTGCGTTGAACGTTTCGATACTTGGCACAAATAACTTTTTCAGAAAAAAACACCAAAAGGGAAACAAAAATAATTGCTTTTTAATGGGCAACAGCCAAATAAAAATGAGAAAATAAAAGCGACAACACTTCGCCTCCTCACCTTACTAAATTTTGTTCTCAAAAGCTTAAAAACTCTTGTATTGCTTTCAATGGACATTGGTAACTCTGTTGGAATGTATATTTTGTTCAACTTATACAGCGAAAGTAGAAACGAGTAAATGATCAGTATGCTTACGCTGATACCTTAGTAGCTCCGCGCTGATAAATTTTGACTATTTTGTTTAACGTTCAAATTCTCAGAATAGAAATTGCCGCAAAACAAACAAAAACAAACCTTGTTTTTTTCAGCTAGGGTTACCAGACGTCCCTCTTTTTTTATACCAAAATGCAGTTTGTTCCATTGTGAACACATCCATTTAAAATTCAAATTCCTTTCAAAGCTGAACGTATTCACTCAATGAACTGCATCTCACTTCACGCGTTAAAGTTATACTGACAACTGTCAGTTTATGATATGTGCTTCTGTCTGTGCTTTATCTTTTATTCTCATTAATTTGAAAACTTGGTTTCGTCAGTTTCAATCTAGTAACCCTATTTTCAGCCTATTTCAGGTCTAGCAATTTTCAATATTCTTTTGACGTTATTCAACGTTCCCAGCATTAATGGGTCACCGAGCTATGTATGTTGGCCGTTTGGAACTCCTAAGAGATGCTGGTATCTATCTATCCACCATGTTTTTTTTTAATGTTCTTGAATTTTTAAGGTAATTTCAGTCTTCTTTTTGAAAACACAAAAATTATCTAAACTTCTTCTCTTGGTCAAACCTTGCTTTTCAAGTAAAAACTCGAAAATTGTTTTGTTCTTTTTAAAAAGGAATTTAAACCTTATAAGTTTCAGGCATACAATCTTATAAAATCAACTTGAATTACACACATAAAAGCATAAAAAAGAATATATGTCAATATATCTAAATATCAAGCAAATTTAATTCATAATTAATCAACAATTTCCTGAAATTCTACAGGAGTCGCCTTACGGTTAACTTACAAAAAAAGCTCCTTGAAACCATACTCCTAAGTTCGCAAGTTATAATTCATTTTAATTGAATTGCTAGCTGCCAAAAGTCAACTTTTCCTATCCTGTCAAGATTTTTAGCTAACTTTCATAAATAAATACCATTGGGGCCTTTCTCAAGTGGTGATTCTGAAATATTTTATTTCACTCAAATGAATGTGACCTAGACCTCAATATACTCTCGTACCTTCTTTTAAATCAAACATCTTTGTAGAGAGAGAGAAAAAAAAACACTCCACCTTGAACTCTTCCAGAAATACGAACGCATTCTATAAAATCATTTCTGTTCCTGTCTAGGCAGGAAGGTATTCACTGTATGTACCTAACGCTCCTCTATTCCATTCCAACAAGTCTTTTTTTTTTTAATAATAAAAAAAGTCATACAATCATCATATTTTAAAGAGGGTCTTCCTTATTTTTTTTTGTTGTTCCTGTTTTGCAAAGACTTCGTCTTTATTCTTGACCATATTGGATTTACAAGCATGTTAAACGGTCCCATTCACTATTCAAGCCTACTCATCCCTGGCATTATTAAATTGCCATGAAACAAGTGAGCTCTCTGAAGAATACTAAAAAAAAAACCCTCTAGGGTTTTGCTCCAGATGCCCAGTTTTTTATGTATATATATTTCCTTCCGATTTCCCGACCGACCAAAAGCTTTTCACTATTTAAAGAAAAGAATAAAAGCAACAAAAAATATTGATTTGATGTTTATCCCCGTAAGCTGTCAACATGTTGCTTAGAATTTACTTATGCATTCTCATCATCATTTGTCATCACCAGAATAACATTCCCCTCCGTCATCATTTCGGAACTGAGAGCGAGAGAGAAAGAGAGTTACATTCCCCTTTGGCCGGTGGTGAATATAAAATTTCCTTACCACACTAATCAGGAGAATTGCCCCTTATCGACCTTTTGTTGTTGTTTCACCTATGTTATCTTGAGAACGCGCCGTGGCTGCGAACAACTCTATCTATATCACTGCGAGCGAACGAGTGAGTGGAACGCATAATACCGTCGACCAACCAGTCGAGGTCGTTACGTTGTCAGAGTCGGGAACCAAACTTGTACCAGTACCAGATGATAGTATATCTTCTTCCCTTGTTGCAATTTAATGATTTTATACATTTTTGTTTAAATTTGAAGAAAATAAGTTACATGTGAAAAATATCATATGTCGCGATTGCAAGTGAATGAAAACATAACTAAGATTAATTCGCTGTGAAATTTAACAAATATTCGAAAGAAATCAAAAAGTGAAAAGGATTAAACAGTTTTTTTTTTGTGGAAGCAAAAAAAGATCCTTTTTTCCTTCTTGTTGTGTAGGTATTATCCAAAAGTGTTCAAGATTGTGTGACTGTGTAATTCCCCAAAAAATAAAGAAAAAAAGAGAAAGAGAGCTATACAAAACAAAAAAAAAAGATAAAATTTCCCTTAATATAGTGGAAGCGCCTTTGACGCGTGTGAAAGAGGAAACAACTACTACACTCTTCGGCTGCTATAAGCAAATGCCCAGCCAGCCAGCAAGGGAAATAACACGATTTATTGCAACAAAATGAGTGTATTTCCTTTTGGTCAAATTGCCGATGCCTACTACCGGTTTATACAGTAAGGTTCCTTCTAATGTCTAATGGTCTTCTTTTCTGATAACCACCACGGCAACGACAACGTCAACAGCACCAACAACAACAAAAATTTGGTAATTTCTCCACCATTCTTCGTCGTCTAGTGCTAGTCGCCGCAGGTGTAAAAAAAAAATGGTGAATATGGCGAAATCACAAAAAATAATGTATCCTCAACAAACACTATTGTAGATTTATATTTATTATTTTTTTTTTCATTTTGATGTTAGATGTTAGATCCAATGAACTTTTAGTTTGGCTTGAACGTGATAAGGATTACAAAATATACTACTTCGATGGGGCTATAAATTTGTTCTATTATCATAAATTATAGTGATAAGGTTGTGAGAGCTTGAGTTATTTGGGTGCGATGGGAAGAGAATCTAATTCAGGTTATCAGGTGTGAAACTGTCACTTTATTGGTTAGTTGTTTATCTGATTTTTTTTTATAGTAACGTTATTTTGCTTTTAACACGATTTAGTATAAATATCGACTTGTTACCTACCGAAAGGTGTATTTTTAGATTGTTTTATTATGAAACTTGTTAGGCTTGATCACAGGTGTGTGTTTTGTTTATGCTCAATGGGATTATTACAGAATTCCATTCCGGTTGGTTGGTTAGAAAACTGTTGTTGAGATACTAACTATAAGACAAGTGCTAACACTTTTTTCTGTTTTTTTTTTTTTAATTGACCTATTGATGTTGTGGTCGGTAGGTAAGTGCTGATTGTGGGTTAGTAAGTAAGCCATGAGCCAATGAGGTGTTGGTTATAAGTAAACTGGCAATTCTATCATGGTGGTAAATATTTTATTTCGTTTATGTTTGCAGAAGACAGAGAACAAGAAGAAAAGAAATCAAATTTGCTTACTCGAGTGTCAAATTGTTTGGATTTTGTATGTATTTAACAAATTCACATAAAACAAAAAATCCAATTGAATTTAAAAAAAAAATGGTGATACATTTTTTATTATGCAAAATTCTAATTCCGAGGTTAGAATGTTCCTGCCTACATATTTTTGAAGAGATATTTTTAAGGAAAAAAAATTATTTTTACTCGCGTATTAATTCTAAATATTTAACGTGTAATTGTTAAACCTCTTGTGTGTAATTTCAAATAAAGTAAAAATAATCGTCACAAACGAACTGCAAATGTACACATAAAATGTGTATCTTAGATCAAATGGTAGTTAATACATATAATCATTGATTGTTTAAGTACAAACATTGTATATGTAGTTTTCATGAGCTATTTGAATTTAAACAATATTTGTTTAATTATAAACATTGTGGGTGTAATTTTTAAGCATTATTAGTTTAATATTGAACAATGGTGATTGAAAGGTACACAGAGGTTGAACATTTGCAACAAATGTTTGTAATATCCAACATAATGTGTTCAATTTTTGTTTACCTATTATCATGTGTATAAATACGCAACTTGCCTAGTTTTACACTAAAAATTACATACAATTTCATGGTAAACTCACACGCAGTTTTTAGAGTGTACCTATTTCCGGAACTTGTTTGTTTTTGTAAGTCCACCGAAGCCGCGAGGAGCGCGTTGAATACTTCATTCTTTTAGGAGCAACTGACATAAGTAACGGGTGTTCTTTTTTTAGACGTGTGGTTTTCAATCTGGCAATACTTTTTTTCAGAGTTGGTCTTTTTGACAGCTGTCACTTTTGGTTTTCCATTTAATAGACTTACCCCTGTACAACGTTTGCAAATCGTGCGCGACGCATCACAAGAAAATTTTGTTCAGCGATGAAGCTCACTTTTAGTTAAATGGGTACGTTAATAAGCACAATTGTCGTATTTGGAGTGATCATAATCCACAAGCAATTGTTGAGACGCCGGTACATCCTCAAAAAGTCACTGCTTGGTGTGCTCTATATGCAGAGGGAATCATTGATCCATATTTCTTCAAACAATATGCCGGCCATAATGTCACAGTCAATGGGAAACGCTAAAGAGCCATGATTAATGACTTTTTCGTACCTGAAATGGAAGATGTTGATGTGGACGGTCTTTGGTTCTAAGAAGACGACGCTACATGCTATACAGCCAACCAAACAATCAATTTATTGATGGAAATTCGGTGAGCGCATTATCTCGCGTGTCGTGTGCCTGTGGCGTGGCCTCTAAGATCGTTCGATTTAATATCGCTGGACTATTTTTTGTGGGGTTATGTTAAGTGGTTTGTCTACGCCGTTAAGCCCGAGACGATTGACGCCTTGGAAGAGAATATTTGGCGCGTTAATGATGACATACGGCCCCAATTGCTGCAAAAGTGGTCGAATATTGGGCCTCGGCTGGAATTTGTTCGAGCTAGCCACGGCGGCCACTTGCCCGAAATTATTTCTAAAACATAATGGCAAACCCTTAAATGCGTGTTATTTCTTCTTGAAAACCACACGTCAAAAAAAACACCCGTTATATGTAGATTTGCATTTCTCTATTCTCGTCTATGTTTATAGCATTGTAAAAGTCTTATGAGGCAGATCTTACGACACAGTGGCTCAGTTAACTTGTCCCTCTGCGTGAAATAACCATGTCATTATTCGCACTTGAAAAATGGCCATTGTGGCTTCACCTTTATTGCACCCTAGCGCGCGGCGTTATGCTGGAATCACATGTCGTTCAAATGCATATCATCCAATTAGGACATAAATATAACTGTTCTTTCTCATTGATAGACGGCCTTCTTCGTACATGGCGATGACAATGTCAATGTCCAATTACAGCCGGCCGTCCACATTCGACAAAAACCCTGATTTTCTGCCCATATGTATTGTCGAACCTCTCGTGTGAAATGATTGGCATCATTCCAAAATATGGCAAATTTGTGTGTTCTCCCATTAAAAAATGTGCCGCCTTGGATCTGCTTTCAAGAGCAACTGTCCCAGAACCCAGTCACTGCAATCTTTTATATTGAGTGTCGGGAAAATAGAAAAATCAACATTAATAAAAAAACATAGCCAGCATGAGCTGTTAAAATCACTTATCTATAAAAAAAGATACAATATTGAAAGACATGAAATATTTCGGAAGTGCCGAGGAGATGTATTGGTATCCATTAGAATATGCTTCTATCACCTATCATTTTTTGATTGGACGACCAGACCAAATATGAGAATTATACTCAAGATTTGGATGCATAAATGATTTGTAGATTAGAGCCAGATTAGAAGAGAAGTCATCTCCGGAGAAAGCCTAAAATCTAAGTAATATTTTGGACACAATAAGAACTTCTGTGATAGTTTGCGCCGAGGAAAAAGTAGCCCATAACCGTTTTAATTTGCACACAAATATTTATGACGCGTAAACATTTTTTGTGTCAGTGACATATTAAACTGACATGTAAAACCGACATATTAAAATATTTTTTTAAAAATTAAATTCAACTACCAGGTCACAATTATCATACAAAAAAAAAACTTGCATTTTTCTAAATTTAAATCCATAATCGATCTATTTTAAATTTACCTACAATCTAAATACTTAAAATTAACAAATACATTTTCATTAAATAAATAAAAATATCACAAAATAAACAAAACTGCCTTCTTAACAAACGTAGACTAGTATTGCCATATACGAGGAATCAGCTAACTAATCAAAAAAAGCATTGCCATGCACTTGGAAGATTTCTTTATTCTTTTATTAAATTAAATATCTTCGTTAAAAATCTCATTCCCTTATCAAATAGGTAACGATTTTATAACTACTAAATTGTGACAGTTAATTATGTTACGGTTTCGTCTCGTTTTATTGCGAGATTTTATTGATGTAAATGTGTGAGATTAATCGTTGAGTCGAAATTGCTAAACCACGGATTAAAATGTGAACCAACGTTGACTTAACTCGCCAAAATCGGTGAACTAAAATTGCCCAATCACGGATAAAAGTCTGAACAACGGTGCTGTTTCTACTTTATGAAGATATGATCATTAAGTGGGAATCTTTCAAATTAGGGTGGTTCAAAAAAAAAGATCAATATTATGTTCTTTAACCAATTTTCATGAACTTAAAGTATGTTGTAGCTGACGTAGAATTAAAAAATATCAAAAAGTAGTTCCAAACTAAGGAAGCTTTACTTCTAGCGCGTGTACGTAAGTAGACACTTTCTCGTTTTTTTTAACTGTATGTTGCAAAGTGTACATATTTGTGGAACGCATTCGTTTTTCAATTCTTAAATTGAAAGATTTTTTGATAGGAATCAACTGTTCTTTCATACTATCACACAAAGCACCAATAAATTTCGTGTCAAAAAATGATTAAAAACAAATCATCTACACATTGTAATGCCGGAGTAAAAAATCTGACAGAACATCTCACATAACTTGACAATCTATCTCACAAAGTTTGATGCAATAAACTTTTAAAAAATTGATTAACTGTATATGTACATTATAACAGTATCGGCACTTTAACAAATAACTACTTATTTAAGGTTATGTATAATTTACAAATACAATTGTTAAATTACCATTTGGCAAGTTCTTTTTTTTTGTGTGGATCGTGGTTGACTTGAAAACAACCTTGTTCTTCAATTTTCGTATATTGTTAGTAAATTTATAGTTTCAAATTAAAGAAACGATTTTTGATTTACATAAAGTTTATGTTTCTAAAGTTGGCTGCAAGTCCATATGCGCATACGTCCTTTTTTGAATTTGAAAGGACACGAAGGGAACAAACAAAAAACACATTTCATGTGTGTTTTTTTTATATTTTTATTTTTTTTTATTTCTCTTGAAATACATAGGTGCCTACTTCCGTTCTTAAGCATTAATGTGAATAAAGTTTAACAATTTGTCTACAATTGAATTTTTGTTTGTATTTCCTCTAAACCGAAATAAGCATACCCCTTATTATTATTATTAAACATACATGCATAAGAATAGTATTTAACAAAAGACGTGACCTTACTGAGAGAAAAAATTAGTAGCAATTTAAAACAATATGAGAGAAATCTGAATCTAAGCATTTGTACAGCGGGCAAAAAAATATTGAAATTAGACTTAAAATGGCTTAAAAAAATGATTTACAGTCTGTCAAACACATTTAAAATACGTAATTTTATGTGGCAGGTTCTTATAGGCACCCATTTGTTTTAAATAAAAACCTAGTGTGTTTCAAAATTAATATAAACAAGAGAAACACTGTCGTGAAATGTACAACTTACGTTCCACATCCACTTAATGGAAAATTAAAATGATGGAACCTGTTCTCATTTGTTCATATTTTCACCATTCCATGATCTATGGAGCCCTAATTTCTTTTATTTTGGGATGAACATTATTCTTAAAAGCTTAAAGGGAAAGATTCGTCCCTGGTTAACCATTCGTGTAGTGTTGCTAAAGAAGAAATATCTGCACTTTGAGAAGCTACGTCGGAATTTTTGGAAAATATAAAAAAAATTAATATTGTCATAATTATGGGTTGCATTTTTTTCCGCCAAATACAACATGGCTAACCCACTGTACCGACTGGCGGCATGTCGCTGCAGCTGCCGCCACACAAACAATTAATACTTCTAGGTAATTGTTTGCCACTTGTCACAATAATTTATCAAGCTCCTAACCTAGTAACTGTTGGGATCTTCTTGGAAGCCAATTGCAGTCAGTCCAAGTCAAGTCATTCACTCAGTCATATTATTATGTGTGTTTTCTGCGTTGTGTGTGATGGAAACAAAACTGAAATACGATAGTTTCTTTTATGGCTAACCGCAAATATAAACATGCATAGGTAAGAAGCTGTCGAAGCTTGGAAAGAGGTTGAATACAATTTATTGTGTTTTGTTGTTTTCACACACAAGTCGACGAGTATTATAGGTATGGTGTAGTATCTATATCTGAAGTCATTATCGTTTTTGACATTGATAAGACACTGTATCTTTGCAAATGTGTATGTATGTCAATAACTTTTAGCACTGAACGTTTTTACACAAGCTGACATATCGGTTGTTATTAATATTTTGCACTGTTTATTTGTAATTTAAATTATGACTACATGTTCTTGTATTTTAACAGGTGCTTATACACATACATACAATCTACATTCGTGTGGTGAAATTGGAGTACCTACATACAAAAGTTCTTTTGTTTTTATTTCATTTTAGTAGTTACATGTAGAGAAATTATTTGCATTAAATTTGCCTACCTATACGTTGTCGTTGCATGTGGAGACTGACTCATTTATTTCAATTGGCTTGGCGACAATTGAACTAGTCGACTGCGACTCTGTAAAGGCAATTTGATCTTTTAACAACGCCGCACCGCGCCGGCCGTATGTAATCGATTGAAGAATTAATAAAACTGATAATTTCGTTTGTCGGTGAATATTGATTAATTCATAAATTAATAGAGTCGATTTTATTTGTTAAGGCCCGTTTGCTGATTCGAATCATAAATCCTGTTAATAGCTAAGTTCCACATAACTTTTAAGTTATACATACATTTATTTATGTTGCACGTAAAAATCTATGTGAAACTTAGCAAAGTAACAGATTTAAAATACATCTAAGTTCACTTCGAACTATGACATATGTCAAAATTTACAAATTTAAAATTGAAACGGTGAAATTGTTTTTTAATTTAGTATTTTTGTTTATAAAATTAAAAAATGGTGGGATTTGTGCGGTACACCAACTCACGCTTCCATCCGCAATTAAATGGTTTCTTGCAGATTTCGTCTGTTGGCAATCGCGAGGTATTTGTGACGGCCATTGGCGTACTTCGGAAATTTGTTGACAATTCAACGTTCCATAAGGTTAAACAGTTTCCTCATCAAAGCCGAAGAGATCGTTGGTATCTGGCAGCCGCAGTAACTCATAAATTTTGTTTGTTGCTGCTACTGCCACGACGGTGCGACTGCTGCTGCTGGCAGCAGCTTCAAAGCCACCATTTTTTATAATTTGAATGTAGTGTTAACGACATTCATGGAATTGTCCTCACCATCATCGGCAGTTGCCTCATCACACCAGAGTCATGGTGGCAATGTAGCCGCAGTCGCGTCGTGGACAATTTCATCCGGAATCATGGCGTCGACATCCACTCGAAAACGATAAAAACTTTGCGTTTTAGCAATTTTGCCCGCGAAGCGGGGTTTACAAAAATTAGCGATTTATACAAGCACCAGCACAAGCTACACCCAAACACAAGAGAACAAGCGAGAAACGTCGCAAAGTATAGTTCCACTCTCCCATTCGTTTTTCTTTCTTTTTGGAATTTAAAGTTATCTTTGGATTCAGATTCGAACGCACTTTTCGTAGAGCGCGGTTCTTTAATCGAAGTTTCAATCAGTTACTTATTAGTTAGGGTGGCCGTGGCGCGATAGTTGTGTGCTCGCCTGTCAACCTCTTGGTTGCAGGTTCGATTCCTGCCGTTGTCTATGTCTTCTTATGTTCCTATTCTAAAAATTGAGAATAAAATGAGTTGCTGGTTTACTTATTCCATGCTGTTCAGGCATAACGCTAACAACATGCGATTGAGTAAACAACTCATTAATATGTCAACCAAATAAATAAAATAATGCGAATTATAAGAGACATAAATAAATAAGACATGTTAATTTTCTCCGCATTAGTTCAGCCGCCATCCCTGGAGAAAAAATCTGAGACAACAACCACCGTCTCTGTACATCGCGCCACACATTTTTCATATCCTTCTTTCACTTCTTTCACCGGATGCCCGCGCTGTTTTAGAAACATATAAAGGGTATTCATAATGCCTTGAGCGCGTGCCAAAATTATTTAAAAAAAAAACTGTTCTTTTATTACTCGATACCTTTTGTAAAAAGGTCTTCATCAAATGAAGAAAAATTTTCATTTCTCTCATATATTTGACGAGGAATTCCAACTTCAGAAATTTCAAGGATTTGATGATGACGTGAAGCATCCAGAAATTCAAAATATATTTTTATTTATTTTAAATGTTAAACGCTTTGTCAACTAAAAAAAACAAATATCGAAACATTATTTTATGTCATACTTAAATATCTTATGTGCTACTTTTTCTAAGATATAAACTATGTTCCACTTAACGACTTTTATGTTTCGGTTTGAGTTTGGTGCAAAGCTCTATGTATTACTTGAGCGTTTATGTGGAACATAAACTCTTATGTTTCGTATCAGCAAACGGGCCTAAGTAAGCTTGATGAAGGTTTTCTCTTAAAGATTATTATTACATAGGTATTTCCATGCTAATTTGAAGACTTGTCACCCAACCAGTGGTAGGGAAGTCCGTGAATTGCGGAGTCCAAGGCATACAAATTTGGGAGCCCGTCGACGACCCCTTGATTATTACGATCTGATTGTGGAGAATGGTAACTACCTACAAAACTGCAGAAGATAATCAAAGTTATAGCTATCTTCGATAGGCTTGGTAGGTAGCCATAGGTATTTGGAGTGCAAATATTTTGTTTTAGCTTTACAATCCACATCTTCTATTGGCCATTTGCGGGCTATATCATACCCAAAACCATGACATAGGTATCTTTAGCCCTTACATACTTCTCTTTAATGTCATATGTTAAAGTACTTGAGTAGCTTAAAAGATTTTAAAATTTCCAATGAACTTAATCTGTTAAAAGAGACTTAACGTTTCACTTGCAAGTAGGATAGAAAGACTTAAAATGTATGATAAGAAAGATTGTGGAACGTATTTCTTCCGAATTTCACGAGATGTAACAATATGAATCCTGTATAAATAAGACGAATATGTTATAAACAAAGGATGCTTGTCCTTTTATTATTATTATGATTTTTGTGTTAAGTTTAACCTTAAACATACAAAGTTAACGATGCATCATAAACTTGTAAGCATGGTAATGAAAAAATCGTAAATCTTTATCAAATTGACTCGTTGGTCCGTTGTCCCCTGCACATATACATTAGAGCAACTCTCCAAATCCACCATTTTACATCCTTTTCCTTGCCATGACACACACTCGATATTCCAACCCGCCACCATCATTTCATTGCCATCGTTACACCCTAACCACACACATCTACAACTAGTATCTGTATAGAAAACATTACTTTTCCTTCCTTTTGTCATATGGTCATGGAGGATATGGCATCTAAAATTAGCCGACCGCTTCGAAACATTATTTGTTGGTTTTGTCATTCCTTTTTCTTTTTGCATCCAACACTAACAGGCCAAAATTAAAAAAAAAAAAAAAAAAAACATGGAAAGGAAGTACGCCATGGTATAAATTGTACTCCCTTTTCCTTTGTGTCTTTCCATTCATCCACCCACTTGCCTACCACACATATGCTGAATTCAATGTCTGAAATGAAGAACATCGCATGAGAATGCTTTTTCCTCTGCTGCGGCCGACCGACCGAAGAGGATGACGACTAAACTGACTTTGCTCAGCTTGCTTGGCTCGATATAATGTTGCGTTGTAGACGCCTGCAAAATGTACGCATCCTTAACCCTGAAAATTGATTTAGGTATTTTTATCTTCTGAATTCAAAATTATTGTGACGTAGTAGTGTTGTTGGAAAATATACAAACACAAAAAAATACGTTATTTCAGCCCGGGAGGGGATTATGCCCACACATTCTATTTAGGCCGCAGCATCTTCAAGATGCAATAATGAACAAAAAAATAAATATATATAATATTTGGGTGGGAATGTATGTCGATACATTCATCTATATATAACTGAAACCTCGAACTCATATTAAAACGAAATTTGCTTCCACAATTAAAAAAATATATATAACGGGTGATTTTTTTGACGTTTATATTTTTGACAGATCACACATGACAAATTCCACGAACATTTGACATTTCGATTCAGTATTGTTTGCCATTTCATCATGAATAGACTTACGCCTGAACAACGTTTGCAAATTATTGAAATTTATTATCAAAATTCGTGCTCTGTGAAAAATGTGTTTCGCAAGCTACGTCCGTTTCAGCGACGAGGCTCATTTTTGGCTAAATGGATACGTGAATAAGCAGAATTGCCGTATTTGGAGTGAAGAGCAGCCAGAGGCAATTCAGCAGCTACCAATGCATCCCGAAAAATGCACTGTTTGGTGCGGTTTATAGGCAGGCGGCATCATTGGGCCGTACTTCTTCAAGGACGATGAAGGCCGCAGGGTAACGGTCAATGGAGAAAGGTACCGTTCGATGATAACAGATTTTTTTTTGCCGAAAATGCAAGAATTGAACTCGGTCGACATGTGGTTCCAACAGGACGGTGCCACATGCCACACTGCACGCGAAACCATGCATCAATTGAGAGGCGAATTTGGTGAGCAGTTGATCTCACGTTTTGGCGCAGTCAATTGGCCACCAAGATCATGTGATTTGACCCCGTTAGACTATTTTTTGTGGGGCTATGTTAAGTCTATTGTCTATGGGGACAAGCCAAACACGATTGCTGCCTTGGAAGCCAACATTGAACGCGTCATTGGTGAGATTCCGGCCGAAATGTGTGAAAAAGTTTGCCAAAATTGGACCTTCAGAATGGACCACCTGAAGCGTAGCCGCGGGCAACATTTAAGTGAAATTATTTTTAAAAAGTAAATGGCAGAAATTGATTTATCGATCCAAATAAAAATTTCATTCACTTTTTACAAGTTTCTGTGTTGTTTGAATTTTCAAAAACCAAGCTCTTAAAAAATCACCGTTTTTTTTTAAGCAAAAGTTGTGGAAACTACTCAATTGGAGATTTTTCATGTGAATTATGAGTTATGGTTACAACATGGTGCGAGTTAAAAAGGAATTTCAATATAAACAAAACCATCGAACGAATTATGATATGTAGGTAATTGACATGAAAAATATTTAATTTGTGTTCCATAATAAGTTTGTGTTGTGAATAAGATTGTGGAACAATCAATGTCAATTTTTAAAAAATGAAAGAAAAATGTGAACAAATTGTGGAAGTAGTGAACACATTGTGGAACATGTGAACAAATTGTGAAAATTATTTATTTTTTCAGGTGAAATCAATATAAAGTTGTGATAAATAAGAGTTTACGTGAAAATATATTAACACGGTCTGAAAGCAATCTTACACGATTTCATCATACATATATGTATGTACAGGATCTAGCAGACAGGCATAGATGATATAAAGATCTACATTTTTTTTTTATATAATTGAGCATGCACTAAAAGGGGTTTTGACTACCCTTAGTATGATCAAGCACAGTGCGAGCACTAGGAAAATATGGAAAGGTTCGATAAAGGATATACCGATGTACATTGGCTTAAAAGTTCAGTAACTAAATCAAAACGGAAAGGAAAAATAGGGTAAATGCATTCCACATTTGTCTTGTACGGCTAAAGAAATAATCTCTGTACTTGATAGAACGTCCGAAATTGGGCGTAAAATTTTCCACAACTTAGAATAAAAAAAAAAACAAATTGATTTTGAAAAGTCAAGCCATTCGGCTCAGATTGTGTAGATAGAATAATAATAATTTATCATGTGTGTGGTTGTGGAACGTATTTGTAATTTCACATGAGTTAAAACTAGACTTAAAATTGTGTTTCTTTGATTTTTTTTTTTTTTTTGGGAAATTCACTGCAATTTAATTTGTTTATACATTTTCTGGTGAAATTTTAAATATATCAGTGAAATTAATTTGGAACATATTCATTTTATGTTAAGTTATTTTAAATTAAGTTTAAAGACTTCCAAAAAACCACCACTAATATGAAAATTCATAGGTAATTAATCATATCATATTTAAATAATTTGTGTAGATATTTGCAGAATGGAAACAAAATAATACAATCAACTTATTTTAGAACTGATGGTTGCAACGACTACTTAAGTCACAAAATCAAAAATAAGAGGACAAGTGTGATATTTGTCAAACAATTTAATTTCTTTGGAATTAGTGCTGTGGAATTTACAATTTTCACTTCAAACATTATCTATGAAAAATGCTTTTAGTTGATGCTTCAATCATGCCCAAAATTACCTAGCCGTCTATTTGTTTGGATTTAATAAAAGTCGTTAAAACATTTTGAGCTGTTGATATGGTTCCATCGCGAACATATTTTTACTTGCGATACACGTACTATAAGGGCAAGATTTGCATTTGAAAAAAAAAATCGAATTCGATATTTTAATCGAACAACACCAAAAAAGTGGGGCCCTAAATTCCGTCTGTCTGCCTTACTGTACAAGGCTCTACAGACTAAACGACTGAAGCGATTTTCTTCAAACTTGGTAGGTACTTAGGTGGCTTAGTTGATTGTTTCAAATAGATTTTTGAATCGTTTTTTAGACTTAAAATAACGGTACTCGCCATACAATTTATTCTACCATCTTAATGATCTCGAAAACGGATCTATCGACTTTTGATAAAACAAATGTGTGCACTACTTTAGATATAGTCTACATTTTCTTCAAACTTTTTTTTTCAAATATTTTGGCGCAAAATTTTAAACAGCCTGATGTTAAGGGCTTAGCATGATACTACTTAACAGTTTAAACTGGTTTAAAATTAGCAAAATTCTCATTTTAGCCTAGTATCAGACTAAAATTGATTTAACATATTACTAAATCGTTTAAAATTTTGCGCCTTTGTTATTAACGGTGCCTGCCATACCACTATTTTTTTGATTTTCGAATCCCATAATCGATTTGACGGATTTCAATCAAAATTTTTACGTACTAGGTGCCTTAAATGGCCGTGGCGCGATAGTTGTGTGCTCGCCTGTCAACTTCGTGGTAGCAGGTTCGATTCCTGCCGTTGTCTATGTCGTGTTATATTCCTATTCTAAAAATTGAGAATAAAATGAGTTGCTGGTTTACTCATTCCATGCTGTTCAGGCATAACACTAACAACATGTGATTGAGTAAACTACTCATGTCAACGAAATAAATAAAATAATGCGAATTATAAGAGACATAAATAAATAAGACATGGTAATTTTCTTCGCATTAGTTCAGCCGCCATCCCTGGAGATAAAATCTGAGACAACAACCACCGTCTCAATACAGCGCGCCACACAGCTTTCATATCCTTCTTTCTCTTCTTTCACCGGATGCCCGCGCTGTGTTAGAAACATATAAAGGCCTTGAGCGCGTGCAAAATTATAAAAAAAAAAAAATAATAAATACTGCTTACTACTTTTTTGAAAAATATCTTTTTTGTATTAAAAAAAAATATTTTTTTTTTGAAAATTTTGAAATTTGTTAAGTCTATATTATTAAATATTTAAAAAAAATTTATAAATAAAAAATTAAGTAAAAAAACGACTTTAAAAATATATTTAGATTCTTCATGGAAATCGTTTGCATACGATGCGATCGAACATAAGAGCAAGTAGGTACGTGCGATCCAGTCGTGCATTTATTTTTGTTTGTGAATCTAAAACATTCCCTAACACTCTTTCATAAACTAGTTAGGTATACCGTATAATACTTGGAACCTTTTAGCAAAATTTTGCATGTATTTGCATCACTTGGCATGTTGCCAAGAACAGGCTGTTGTTGCCCGATAAAGACAAAAAAAAAACATAAAACTCATTCAGACAAACCTGTGTCGTTCATTTTTACATCTCCATTGTTGCGTAACTAGGTTAACGGTGTTGTAGCAAAAATCCAAGAGCCTACAAAAGTTAAACAAAAAAAAAATTAAAAAAATTAAAACGAATTTATTTCCTGTGACGAGATGCGATTTCCGGAAAAAGATGCTCTCAGCGCAAAATCACCAAAACCAAATTCCATCATGGTGGTGGATATAAATGTTAAGGGAGTAGGTACCATGAACAGAGAGAAAGATAGAGAAAGAAATATATGTACAAGTGTATATGGATAGAGAGAGGAAATACAATTTTGCAACATGGAGTGCTTTTGCGAATTCCATGTGTGTATCTCTGATTATGTGCATCTGCCATCAGAAGTGAAGTGGTAATGAGGAAAAAAGAATAAGAAGAACAAAGAGTAAAAATAGTGTAGTTATATTTCAAGGGGTTTAACGAAAGTTAAATATAAAAGATCTAACTGCCCATCAGATATAGCAGATGTGCCCATAATTATAAAACCCCTTCACCCCTAACACAACACCACACCCCCCTCCACTGTCCACACGTACATCTCGTTCGTTTTAATCTCGTCAACATTCCCAGAGCGCATTTCAGTTTTAATTCTGGGCTTTTCTTTTACTTTTAATGAAAATGTCCGGTGGCAATTAGAGAACAGAGGAAAGGAAATATCTCAACCAACCTCAGAAGACAGAATCAGAAAGGATTCAGTATTACTATCACATCAGAATTCAAAATAGAACAAAAAATCGTATTCCAAAATATATGTATGTAACTACTCGTACTTATTTTTCATTGGAAATTTCCTCATTAATTAGCAATTGAGCATTCACAATGATGATGATGATGATGAACTCAATCCATCCACTGCTAAACATGGAACAAATGGGGAGGACACTGTACACATTTATGTCACAAGGGGTTGATCTCTAGATGCACATCACCATCTACCAGCTTAATTTAGGTAGGTTAGTACAATTTTTGCGATTCATTTCTGTTTCGTAATATACTAAATTGTTGATGTCGTCACCTCTTGTTATTATCACTAACGCCCTCTGTTGTTGACAAAAAAAATTTCCATTTTTAATAGTTTATGTCTGACACAAAGTACTAACCCCCCACTCTCGAACTCAACCTCACCTTACCTCACCTCACCTCACCTAAAACCATGTGGCGAGGCTGTAAATAATAGTTTTGCTTGGTCACTATTTTAGTTCCGTTTTCGAAACCATACGAGAGAGATACGAAAAATTCGAACTGAAGTCGACGAGAGTGATTTTGACAAAAAACAAAAAAAGAACAAGATAAAGTTGAATTTTTGGCGGCAAACGGTTTATACTTTGTATGATGGCGAATTGTATATCCGGTAAATAAATTCGGCAAAAGATATTTTTTTGTTTTAAACACAAAAAAAAAGAAAGAAAAGAATACCCATGTGACTAAAAGTCTGTCCTATGCTGAATATCGAGCGAGCTCTTTCGTTGTGTACCAAAAAAAAAAAAATAATTAGGATCGTTGTACAAAGATACACCGCTGCAATACCTTTCCCCAATTTTTGCAAATAAAACTGGTAACAAACCAAACAAAAAATTCAGAAAGAAACACTAAAGTCAGTGAGAAAAAAAAGAAGAAAACAAAAAAGTTTAGCTTAATATTGATTTTTTGTTTTTGGTATCCTCCTGGGAGCTGGGTTGAGCTATAATGTTGCTCCTGAGCCTTCTTCTTTTTCTTGTTGGTATATCTACATATGTGGAGTGTATATTTACTTATAACCTATATGATAATGACCTTATGTGAGTTTACCATAAGCCAGGGTTGAAATTTATTCATGGGTGGTGAGGGGCCCGTTGGGTTTTAAGAGCTGTTTTTTTGTTTGCTCTTCTATTTTATTGTTAGTGATATTATTATGGAAGGAGTATTTATAAGATACTTTTATTTTATACGAGTACGAGTAAAGTATGTTATACCGATTAACTATATATGTAGTATATTCGGGCGTATGTAGTAATCCTTAATGAAAAAATATGTTTTTTGTTGGCAATTTTGTTGAATTCGACAATAACTCGAAGAAAGGATACTCGTAACTGACGTGGTAATGAAGAGGAATGTCTATGAATTTATCAGGAAGAAAATAAATTAAATACTGTAAGTAGAATTTTGTAGGTTCTTTATTATTCTATGCTTTCACTTGAAATAGAAAAACCAATCCTAATCCTAATTGTTTTTTTTTGTGACCATGACCTTTTTTTTGGGTAAATTTTTTGTTGATTTGTTTGGCCAGTTTTTCTTCTGTTCTTAATGTGAAGAATTTAAATTTGTACTTATGTTTAAGCAAAAAAAGAAAAATACTCTAATAAATTTATACGAACAAACTGAAAAATTGATTTTAAAAGCCCAAGTTGAAATTTTTTGCATCATGGACAGACCATTTATTTCTAGGTCCCTTGCTCAGTTCACAGTTCATTAGGTACTGATTCCCCACGAGTTGGTTGGCTCTTTGTTTCTATATTTTGTTTTATACTTAATAGGATCTAATCGGGAATCTCGAGGGAAATATTGTTTCTGGACGGCAAGTCATTGATGCAAGCCAACCAGTGAATCCTCGGAGTACATTTAAACGATGTTAAATCAAGACATAAAATAGTACCCTTTATTTCAAAGAAAAACAAATTTCCTCTGCACTTTGACATTATTCCATCAATAAATTGGACTTGTCACTGAAGTTGATTATTTCTTTTGTCTGAAATTGCACTCCACTTCCAACTGCTTCAGAATCCAGTCAGCTAAAACACAGCATTATTAAAAAAATCCTTAAATTCAAATACAAACATTTTGCTTTCAAAACCTTTTGACACTCAAAAAAATGAAAAATTACTGACATGCGGAACGTAATCTCGAAAGGAACTATAGTAACCAAAAACATTGCCATCATGTCGGACAGCCAAGACGCATTGAAATCGTTAAGCTCTTACATCATTACGTCCAAATTGGTGTGGATATCCAGGGTATTGAAAATAGAGGCAACAACACCCTAACGGGCGCTGAACCCTACGTGGGAATAGGAGAAAATATAAAATTACAAAAAAAATCGAAAAAGAAGGGGAGACCCGAAGATCAAAAAATTGGAAGGAACTCCCCAAGTTAAGACAGGCAAAACTGTTGATTGGTGATTAGAACCAAAAACGGTTCACGAACTGCATCAGCTTAGCTAGAAACAAACTGAGAATCATAACGGGCTTCTTCACCGACCACTGTAAGCTCAGAAGACGTCTTACTATTCTTGACCTAGTAGATAGTGTCACGTGTAGATCCTGCCAGGACGAGGACGAAACTCCAGATTACATTCTAGGCAGATGCGGTGCACTAATACACCACAGGAAAAAAAATACCCAGGTTATTACCAGGAGAGCGCGCTATCATCTTTAAATGCACTCTATACACTAAAATGTTTAAGAGGAATTCATCTGGAGGGAGAACTGTAATGAGAAACCTCATACATCTCTAGTCGCAGTTCACAAAACCCCCATTTATATATTCATTCATTCACACTCACTGCCACGGTACAACATTTAATCCGATAAAATATTACTCTTGATTTATTATGAATTATATTTTAAACGTTCCTTTTATCCGATAAACATGAATAATTTAAAAAAAATTATCGGAACCACAAATCGTTAGACCCGTTTTCTAATAAGCCGTTTTAAAACGTTGAGTTTGTCAATTTAACTGAGACGTCATTTGAATTCCGTCATTCAGACTTGCCTATTGTCAGATATAATCTTATCTGAACTCAGCTTTTGAGATTTGGTTTGATAAAAACAAAAATGTTTAAATTAAAACAAAAAAAACAAACATCTGCTTACAAAAGACTCGAAAGATGTCGAACTTTCCAATCTTGAATCGGTAACTTGGTTATAGTTTAGGTTTCCACATCGGGGTTAATGTTTTTGAAGAACTTTATATTTTTGTTTTCAATTCTGTTACTTTTGTAAAAAAAAGTTCAGCGGTGTCTCAAAACGAGATTAGAAAAGCTCTGTAGTTTCGCGACTTCTTTTCGTCTTTCGTCTTTCTTCGTCTTAGGTCGAGAGGATTAAAAATCTTTAAAAAAAAAAGCCTGGCTGGCTAATATCATCAAAGTTCTTGTAAAGATGTCATTTACTGATCAACAAATTTAGTAGTTGCTCCTTTTCACATCCCCCCAGTTTCTTTTTTTTTTTTAAATACATATTCTGACCACGTGTAGACAACCTATTGTCTATTGGTCTAATCTCACCGTGTCGCGTCAATAATAAACATAATGCAGCTCTTATTTTTTCTTTATATAAAGAATCGGTGCTAAAATTGAACCTTGTAGAACTCCACTCTGAATTGAATTGAATTTATTTGATCATTATTTTTTTTGTACAAATTCTGTTTATAAATGGCAAAAGCCTTTAGCCCGATTGACAAATTTAATGCTTAAGTTAAAATAATTTATTATTTTGTTACTTTAAAATATATGCAAATTTTCCATTAGCTTAGATGCGATTTTTTATTCTTGTTAACAATTTTGACACAAAAATTATAGAAAGGCAAACGTGTATTGAATCGGTTCAGCAATTTTGATTATTTGTTACAAAAAAAAAACAGTTGTTTTTTAATTCTTGGATAAATTGGTTTCTATAAGCCAAAACTTGAGATACTAAGCACCTAGGATGCAGTTCGATCCTTTAAGTATTTCGATTACTTCCTCCCTTAAAAGGGTGGATTAGTTGAAGCGATATCTTCATATTTCATGTGGAATTGGGTCCTTTGTTTAAAAGTGGGAGATGTCTTTTCTCTCAAGTAATCTTCCCTGTACGGTCAGAAGTTCAGAGGCAACAATTCACCTATCACCTTAAATATCGTGTTTATTTGATGAATACTCATTGAAGTAGTTCAGGGGGTCAATTCCCGATCTGTGAAATTATGAAGTGATAAAAAAAATATCATTTCAGTTTTCACAGAGGTTTATCATTTTCCAACTTCACACACACGCCTAATGCGATTCTAGAACTCATTGTGATAAAGTTTGTACCAAAAAGTACTAAATGATAAATTCTGTCATTTCTGATTAGATTTTTTATTGGGAAAGGTAAATATTTCATTTCAGTTTCTAAATTTGCTTAAGAATAATGTCCGGAATAATAATTCGTTTAATAAATTAAAAAAAGACGTCGTACTGAACAATTGTGGGTTTTATATTATATTCAATAGTATCTTTGTTTTGAGTAAGATTTATTATTTTTTCATGTGAGGATATTGAGGCTTTCCCTTCGAGATGGGCAGAATCTATTCGAAGTTACAACTAGGAGCACTTTATTGAAATTTATAGATACTTAAAACATTTGTGCATGGATTTAATACGTGAATTGAGAGCATTCTTGAAAAACACTACTTATAAGTGGGCTTCAAAGCCATTTAAATATGGTAAAGTGCTCTGCATTTTTTTGCAATGGGTAGTTTCCAACGATCTGTCGCGGGAATGAGTACCGTCGCGTCGGCTGTTGTCAATCTGTTGATTTAACAATTTCGTTATTTACTCGAATAAACACAAATATAACTTATAACCAAAATAAATTTATGTATAAATATAATTGTTTCTTACTTGTCATGTGCCAAATCCTGTTTTTCTTCTTAATATTCGATTATAAACATTTTCTTCACAAAACAATTGACTGTGATAAAAAAATTATCATATGAAAAATGTTTGGCATTTAACTTCACTTTTTCACGAATCGAGAATCGAATTAGACGTGAAAGCGTGATAAAATTTATCACTTCACATCTTCACAGATCGGGAATTGACCCTCAGCTCATTCAAACTATGGTTCATTTGACTGTAAATCAATCTACTTTTAGAACCGCTGCTTTCTCCATAAATCCGTGATGAGTCTTCTCGTCTAGCTTTCGAAGAATTTGGTCAAAGACTATACTCCAATTGGATCGGTCTTCCCATTTCAAAATTTTGCAGAAAGTTCCCTCTTCTTTCAAGAAACTGTAAGAGCACTATTTTTGGGAAATGATAATTGGGACGTTTTATTATTCTTTTAACGTACTGGAAATAAAGCCTGAAGGTGTATAACCGAGGGAGGGGAATGCCGGTTTTGACATGCACCTTTGTAAATTCTAATAGAAATTACTTTGAAATAAAAACGTCTTAGTTGTTTTTATCTTACAAACCATGAAACGTTGTAGAATTTACTACTTTACATTTGTAAAATAACAACTTGATAAATAACAACCCATGAATTACTATAATCTTAATTACATTGGTTCGACTTTAAAACTGAGTAGTTATTCAAATTAAAGTTGATCTTACATTTAAAATCTTTCATCAATATTTGTGGAAGAATAATTTAATGTATAAGTGATATTTGTAAGTGGCTGCAACTTCGAAATGATGTTGAACAAAGCTAATCAACTATGTTACACTTTGAAAGTTGAGCATGGAATTTTAATTTTGGATACATTTTAGCATTTTCAAAGAACTTAGCTTAGTCAAGTTTATATTTACAAGCACACTTACATTCTAACTTAAAATTAACATTTATTCTAACTTAACTAACTTAAGATTAAAATTTAATAAGACTAGGAAGGGAACGAGGCACGGTAAAGGGAGGTTTTGAGGCTATCTTTGCTTAAATGGAAGTCGAATAAGTTGTGCACGCTATTAGATGTACGGTTTATAGGTTCGTTGCTACCATAGTTGGTAGATGTATGGATCGGAGATTATTGGAGTTGGTTTGGAGGGAGATTTTTTGAAGAAGAGCTGGACAATCGATATTACCAAATGAGAGCTGGTGGGTGAAGACAATATCAGCCACTCGTCGGCGAAATTCGAGGGAGTCCATATTAATTAAATTTAAACGATGTTGGTAGGGAGGCAGGTTAAGTGCATCAGACCAGGGAAGGCCACGGAGGGCAATACGAAGGAATCTACGTTGAACAGCTTCTATTCGCAGAGAGTGATTAAGGTAATAGGGTGACCAGACTTGGCTTTCATATTCAAGAAGTGGCCTAACAAATGTGGTATAGTGAGATTTAGTGACAAAAGGGTCGGAGAATTCCTTTGACCATCCTTTCACAAAGCCGAGTGCGGAGTTAGCTCTCTTAATGGACTTATCAATGTGAGAACGAAAATTCAATTCTCTATCGCAGATAATTCCTAGATCGCACAATGAATCAACCGAGGGGACAGGCACATTTTCGATAAGATACCTCCTAGGAGGAAGTGGAAAGCGCTTACGGGAGAAGGTGATGGCTTGATACTTGTCAATTTAATTTAACTTAACGTTAAATTAAATACATTCGTGATACTATTTTCCAACGTTAAATCAAATACGATTTATTAGATTTTACGTTGCCTTTTTTCCCTCTGTGTACATTTGTTTAAGTCTTATAATTCTATCTGCAAATTACTGAAACCTCCTCTTTCCAATTTCAGATGATACATTAAAAAGCTGGTTCAGTTTAATGTCTAATAATGTCGCTTTAAATTGTTGTCACTCACAATTTCTTTGGTAGATCTAATTTTCTCTTTAAATGCACTTCTTTTTAAAAGTTTCGAAATAAAAATCACTTTCAATATTCTACTTGACACTTGAAGCAGCACAGAGCTGCTCTCTAAAAGTACACTATAGGTATTCCTATTCGTATATAAAATAAACTAGTCCACGGGCAAAACTATATACAAACTGCAAACTTCTATGACCGAATTTCCACTACAAGCCTTCAAAAACCTATCTATAAGTATAAAGATACTAAATGGTTGTACAAAGATGGAAGAAGTTTTTCTTCTTTTTTTTTGCTCTCAAGAAAACTTCCCTAGCTATAGACATTGAGAATAACAAATGAATCACCACAGAGATAGAGACGAAATAAAATTGAAAATTTTGATACTCGACAAAGTCGAGAAGGAGGCAAATATGTACACACACACACACACTAGAAACAAATCACTGCCATCTCTGTTTTTTTTTTTGGATAAGGAATTAAAACTATTTCAAGTGTTTCCTACATTCTTGAAAATAACCATTCAAGGATGTTACTGATAAGCCAGCTTGTCTTGTGAGTCATTGACATGCATTGCCCATCATGCCTCCCGAGTCCCATCGAGTCTTGCATTCGATAGAATTTTGTATAAGAATCAAGTTTCAATATTATCATTAAAAGTAAATCAATTGGATTTATTTCTTCTTGAGAAGTGTCGTTTAAATCTTGGGAAACAAAAACAAATGAACAAGGCACCCATGATGGTTCGAAAGAGTGTCCATAATATTTGGATCAAGGCTGTCGAGCAACATAAAAGTTGATACTTGTACTCGCATAGGTATATACACACAAAAAAAACTCCTCGAGATTGTTATTACGAAAATGATTTTCTTTTCTTTAAAAAAAAGAGCTGAAAAAATATTTATAGCCTGCAGCGAGGTTGCCTAATGGAATATCATCTTCCAAGTTATCTTGAGAATGGAATCGAAGAGGTTTTTTTTTTTTTGGTTGCCATCTGAGGAAGTTTCATCATCATCATCATCATACTATCTCATCTTTGGCACAAAATGTTGTCCTTCCAAATATGGTTGCCATGACAGAGAGATGTTCTCCTATAAGCCGACAACTACAAAATACAAAAAAATGAAAAAAAAAAGAAAATGAAACTTTCAATTTACTGGGGTATTTTTTTTTTTTTTTTTTTTTTTTTTTTTAAGTTGAGGTTGCACAATGGACAGAGAAACAAGCGGACTACAAAGCTTACACACCAAAGTACCAAATAAGTCAGGTATTTAGATACAAAAGCAGCACCTAACTTGTTTATCGCAACGCATCGAGTAGGACAAACAAACAAAAAAATGTCGGACAAGGGAAGGAAGGATTTTTGTCTCCTCTTCAGTCGTGTCGTCTAGTTTGACGGCTGTTCGTTTTTTTTGTTTGTCGTTGCTTTAAAGTGCTGCATAAACAATTTTACTTAACCTTGCGATTATAAGGTAGGGTTAGACGTGTGGTTTGCAATGTTGGAAAGCTTACGAAAAAGTTTTCACATACAGGGTGTTTCCAAATTGACTAATTATTTTTTATTCTTTTATAATAGAAAAAATGCACTTATACCAAGTAAATTCTTTAAACTATATTTGTAATCGTTAGAACTTTTTATTTTAAAATGCCAATTGCAGCTTGGAAAATAGTATGCATATCAATAATCTTTCTGACAATAAAACCTTGCCTGAACAAAAGTTTGGTTTTGGACATTTCTATAATATTTCTCAACAAGTAAAACGAATATGTTATTTTGTTAAAAAAAATCGCTTACACCAAAAGTCAACTGGAATCTTAATATTAGATATTAAAAAAGTGTTCGACTCTGTATGGCATGATGGATTGATCTACAAGTTGTTAAATTTAAATTTTCCAACTTATCTATGCAAAATAGTTCAAAGTGTTTTGTCTGATAGATGATTTAAAGTACATGTTAACTGTGGTGTCTCTAATGTAGTTAATATTGAATGCGGTGTCCCCCAAGGTTCTGTTCTTGGGCCAATCTTGTATAACATTTATACGGCAGACTTTCCGAATTTACCAGAATGTGAGTCAGCAATTTTTGCCGATGATACAGCAATACTTTCATCGCATAAATTCTGTCTCAACATTGAGACAAATCTTAAAAATGCGATAAAAATATTAGAAGCTTATTATAACAGGTGGAAAATAGTGCTAAACTTGGACAAATTGCAGGCTATCTTTTTCTCTAGGAAAAGAAAAGCCTGTTACCTTCCAAGCTGCCAACTTCAATTTAATGGGATAAACATACGTTTGGAAAACACAGTCAGATACCTTGGTATACATCTTGATACAAAACTAACATTGCAAGAACATATTAACAAAACTCTTAAAAAGGTAAGCATTGCAATTAAAATGCTGTATTCATTTAATCACCGTTAATCCTAATTATCTAACAAAAATTAAATAATACTGCATAAAGTAATTTTTTAATCAATACTCTTGTGCGGATATCCTGTTTGGGGAGATTGCGCTATATCTCACATTAAAAAATTGCAAACTTCGCAAAATAATGCTAAGCCCTCCATGCCACCATTCAACCTTTGACCTTGATAGGAGAGCGTGCGTTGAATTGATTAATGTAAGAATTCAAAAACTAACTAAGCGATTTGTAATCAGCTGTAGTCTTTGCTGAAAATCGGCTCGTAAGCGAAATTTGTAACGTACCTCGACTGTCGTTTTAAAAATATTTATGTACTTTGTTGACTGTTAATTTATTTATTTATTTATATACCTTCTTATTTGTATCTATTTATTTATTAATTCAGTTATATATTAAATGTTTATATATTTATTTAGCTTATGTATTTATTTATTTGTTTTTGTATTTATTTATTTAATTAATTATCTATTTATTTACTTATTTATACATTTACTTTTGTATCTATTTATCCGTTTGTTGGCTTATTTATTTATTTAAATAATTTACTATTTATTAATTATCTAATCCATCTAATCATTATTTTATAATATTTATTATAAAAACCGTATGAAATGGTTTTGTTTTTAAAACGTTTTGAAGAAACATAAAAATAGAAAAATAAACTTTATATAGGTACCTACTTTTGTATCTATGTTCTCTCTACAATTTAGTAGAGTTTTTTTTCGTATTTTCCTTCAAACGTTAGTTTATCTTTAAAATGTACCTACTTAATTAAATATAAAATAATGTTTCAGTAGAAAGATATAACGTATCAAATCTCTGTTTGTAAAATGTGTGGTGACAAACCTTAATGAAAAAATGATTACGAAATAAAAAAAAATAACTAACTAACTAAAATGTCCAAATCAATATGCGTTTTTCAATTAGATACAAAAAAACTCGCAAGTTGCTTGCTAAGGTTCCCATTTTTTGTCTCTTGCATTTGACGAAAGACATATTTTGACAAGACAGGGCGGTATGTTCGTATGAGGTATTCTGTTTTCTTGTCAGTTTCTAAAGACCAATAAAACGTTTGAAAAGAAATTTATAAAAATCCTGTAACATGCTTAATTTTGTGTCTGGTTGAAAACACTCTGTGTGTTTTCGTTTCTTTAAAATTAAATTGAATGACAATAATTTTATAAGTTGCCTGTTAGTTAGGTTAAAGTGTTCACTATTGTAAATTTAATAAAACTTAGCGATGATTTATATTTATTTATTATAAGATCACGATATCTTAGAGCGTTTCTCAAAAAATTGTAAAGTAATTTGAGAATTTCAAGGAAATTTTAATGGTTAAAAGACTTTCTCTTCCAAGGAACTGTCTTCTGTATAATTTTTTAAAAGAGTATGGAATGTATTTGTTACATACCTGATACAAAATATTGAAAAATGTTTTCTGTAGAAGAAAATTTGAATATTTTTGAAATTTTTAATATTTTTGAAATTTTTAATATTTTTGAAAATTTTGAGATTTTTAGAAACCAAAAAATAGGTCTATTAATTTCAAGCAAATCTGTTCGAAGAACTTGAGGACCTTGCATTTTATTCAATACCTATACCAATTTCTTTTTAACATTAGCCGAACAGAAATAAAATTCACGACTGGATCGCATGTACTTGCTCTTATGTTTGATCATATCGTATGCAAAAGATTCTTAATCTTAATAGAAACGCCTAAATATATTTTCAAAGTCGTTTTTTACTTAATTTTTTATATACAAAATTTCTTAAATTTTTTTTGTTTACAAAAAACTGGTAGACAATTTTAAATACTTAATAATATAAATTAAAACACAAAACTTCAAAAAAAAAACATCCACCCGTTTTCGAAATATTGAATTTTCAAAACAAATTTTTTTTTTTTTAATCCAAAAAATTTCCAAAATTTTGGTATGCAGTATTATTTATAATCCGAACGACCTCTTTGTATTTTGATCAAAACCCTTGTGCCGTTTATGAGAAAGTCGAAAATAAAAAAAATGGTTGTATACATTAATATCAAAATATCTAAAAAAAAAAAAAAAGTTGACCAAAATGTAAACTATGCCTAAAGTAGTGCACACACTTTTTTAATCAAAATCGTTAGCGCCATTTTCGAGATAATTTAGATCTTAAAAAAAATTGTATGGCAAATACCGTTATTTTTGGGGCTAAAAACACGATTCAAAAATCTATTTGAGAGGATCACCTAAAAGGGTTAAGTACCAAGTTTGAAGAAAATCGCTTCAGTCGTTTAGGCTGTAGATTGTTCTACAGACAGGCAGACGGAATTGCGGGACACAATTTTTTGGTATTCTATCATCGTAATGTCAATTTTGATTAAAATCGTAAGTTCGATTTTTTTTCCAAATGCAAAACTTGCTCTTATCTAAATTTTTTTTGTTTACAAAAAACTGGTAGACAATTTTAAATACTTAATAATATAAATTAAAACACAAAACTTCAAAAAAAAAACATCCACCCGTTTTCGAAATATTGAATTTTCAAAACAAATTTTTTTTTTTTAATCCAAAAAATTTCCAAAATTTTGGTATGCAGTATTATTTATAATCCGAACGACCTCTTTGTATTTTGATCAAAACCCTTGTGCCGTTTATGAGAAAGTCGAAAATAAAAAAAATGGTTGTATACATTAATATCAAAATATCTAAAAAAAAAAAAAAAGTTGACCAAAATGTAAACTATGCCTAAAGTAGTGCACACACTTTTTTAATCAAAATCGTTAGCGCCATTTTCGAGATAATTTAGATCTTAAAAAAAATTGTATGGCAAATACCGTTATTTTTGGGGCTAAAAACACGATTCAAAAATCTATTTGAGAGGATCACCTAAAAGGGTTAAGTACCAAGTTTGAAGAAAATCGCTTCAGTCGTTTAGGCTGTAGATTGTTCTACAGACAGGCAGACGGAATTGCGGGACACAATTTTTTGGTATTCTATCATCGTAATGTCAATTTTGATTAAAATCGTAAGTTCGATTTTTTTTCCAAATGCAAAACTTGCTCTTATCTACCAATATAGCGCAATTAAAAATGGTTTGACAAGCAATTTATCGATTTGTACAGTCAACACGCTACACATTATTATTTCACTAAGAGACATACATAGAAATCTGTCCGTTGGGCACAGATTTTCTTTTCTTAATGATTTTATAGTCTTTATTTTTACTTGCGATTATAGGTACTATAAGGCAGGTTATGCATTCGTAAAAAAAAATTCTAACAATCAAACATGACATTACGATCATAGAGAATGCCTAAAAAAGTGATCGCCAAAAAATGTCTGTCTGTCAGTCTGTCTGTCAGTCTGTCTGTCAGTCTGTCTGTCAGTCTGTCTGTCAGTCTGTCTGTCAGTCTGTCTGTCAGTCTGTCTGTCAGTCTGTCTGTCAGTCTGTCTGTCAGTCTGTCTGTCAGTCTGTCTGTCAGTCTGTCTGTCAGTCTGTCTGTCAGTCTGTCTGTCAGTCTGTCTGTCAGTCTGTCTGTCAGTCTGTCTGTCAGTCTGTCTGTCAGTCTGTCTGTCAGTCTGTCTGTCAGCCTGTCCGTCTGTATGTATAATGAGCTACAGCCTAAACGGCTTAGCGATTGCCTTAAAATTTGGTATGTGTGATTATTTTGGCATTTCTCTGAGGGGAAATTGAAATTTTATTTTTAGGCCTAAAAATAACGGTACCTGCCATATGACCTTGAAGGAAAATCTTATTTTTCTCTAAAACGGTTCCAACGATTTTGATAAAAATTTTGAGAATTTTTTTGTTGGTAATAGCTATCATTTGATATGAACCAAGTTTACAGGAAAAGTCTATTAACGGTACCTTTCATATAACGTTTTTTTTTAATTTTGGCTTTATCGGTAACGGTACATTGGATTTCTGTCAAATTTTATATCTGAGAAGTACTAAGCAGCTTAATTATTTTTGCATATCAAAATTTTAAATAACTTTTTTTTTTTTAATTAAAATAAATTATTATTTTTTTTTTGAAAAATCGATAATTTTAAAACTAATAAAAAAAATAGTTTTAAATTTTATATTCACATGAACATTATTAATCTCTACAAAATTGCATGCCAAAATTTCAAAAAAAAAACGAAAAATAAAAAAAACAGGATTTCATCAAAACCCGTCCTACAATTTTCGATATACTTTTTTATAAAATTTTCATTGATCCGTATCATCTAATGGAGTTCTTCGTTTTTTCGAAAAACCTATTATAAAGTGGTGGTTTTGGCAGTTTAAATAAGTTTAAAAAACGATTTTTTCCCACCAATACACCATTCAATATCATTATATACATGTATGTACTTGTACATATTTACATTATTACCCTCCTAATTTACATAATTAAAATCCATTTAAATATACGTTTGTAGGTACCAATTTAACTATTCCTTGAATCATGCATTCGACAATTCATTATACTAAGAATCAAGGTAATATTACCTACATGGGTTTTAAATCTGCATAGGATAACTATAATAGACTAGCTACCTGCCAAAGTTGTTAGCTACAAGAGCAAGCTTGTACGATCCAGTCGTGCATTTTATTTTTTTCGTTTTCACAATTCACATTTTCAATGTAAACATAA
The DNA here is from genome assembly GCA_910595825.1 of Philhelius pedissequus. Taxonomy (NCBI): domain Eukaryota; kingdom Metazoa; phylum Arthropoda; class Insecta; order Diptera; family Syrphidae; genus Philhelius; species Philhelius pedissequus. Next base: position 35,097,976 of record OU343160.1, read on the forward strand.
AGGTAAATGCATTTAATTTTAATTTGAAATTGATGTGCTTCATATGTTTGTGTTTAATTTGGTACTTTTTGATTCGTATATCTGTCAAAAACAGGGGCGTTCAACTGAAACATTCTAAGATCACATCAAAAACCTACTTTAGTTAGAAGAGTTCTTTAAGGTATTTAAAATAAAAACGACTTCTTTAACTGGAGTCGCATTTTTCTTATATTTTGCGCTAATATCTTTATATTTTTCTAAATAACATGTTAGTATGGCAATTTAATATTTTTTAAAAATCATATGCGATTGCTATAAGACTCTCTTGTTTTTTTTTTTAGACGAAACCATTTATAGATATGTTTTAGTAATTACAAACTAAACAGTTTACTCACCTGTCGATTCAATATCTGTGACAAGGGTTAATACGAATTTCTGACGATGTCGTTGCTAGGAAAAATAAAATGCACGACTGGATCGTATAAGAACTTGCCTTTGTAGGTACTACATAATATATGTCTTAGCTGTTCTAGTTTGAGGAAAAACAAGATGCCATTTGAATTCTTGGCCAAATATTATGATGTAATGTGTATTCATTAAATAATTTAATTTAAATCGTTGGTTTAAAAAAAATTGTATGCACGAGTATAAATTCTGAAACATTTTTAAAAAATTCTTCTTGGAGCCGTTTTTGAGAAAAAACGTTCTTAACTCTTATTTTTTGTTTTAGGAAAATGGCTCTATAGAAAACTTAGTCTGGCCCTGTAATGATATGTGGAACGATAAATTAAAAAAATCACTCAGCCAATTTTGTAAAAAAAAGACTAATTTGTTGCTTTTTTTAATTTTGTTTCCCTTCCATGATTGTAAGTTAAAATCCTTAAGATTGTTAATATTAAAATGCCAAGTTGTTTCCTCATTCAACTTAGCACTTCACTCAATCAATTAAAAAAAAAAAAACAGACCATAGAACCCCTCACTTTCCTTATTGATTTCATCAATTTATTTCATCTCCGATGTCTACAAGCTACAACCAAACCTGAATAAATTTCTTAAGAAAACCTTGAAAACTAATCAAGATAGCTACTTCGAAAACTAAACAAATCAAAATCAATTGGAAAAATCAAACTGCGAAATCAAAACCGCATCAATAACAGTCAAAATGAACATTTTATGCTAGTTTATAGAATGGAAGATTGAAAACAAAAACAAAACAAAGGAAATTGCCTTTATAGAGATAGAGAGAGGGATAAACCAAATAGCAGTCTGCCTCTAAAAATATGTAATTGAGTACCTAATAAACTGCTTGGCAAGCTTAAACCAATTAGAAATCAATTTTTCGAAAATTTTATTATAAATACCAAACAAAAGAGCAATGTCTAAGAATAGAGAAGGGATACGAAAGAAGAATAGTTTCGTTGTGTGTTCCTTAGGCGAGCCACACTACTAGCACAAAACAAAACCGACAAATTATGACACAAATTGTGTAAGTGGAAATGGCATAAAATCGTGGTTGGGATACTCTCCCGCATTAAAACAAAAACACCTTCATATCTAAAGAATCGAACTTATTAGATGTCTGGAGTTTGTGACTTGGGGAATTTGTATATGAAATTAAAATCCTGAGAATAAACAAACAAGCACTTTTTATAAATAGAAACCGCCCGGTCGGACGGCGCGGCGGTGCGCGCGGTTGCACAGCGTGGCATTTAAAGGAAAGAGAAAAGAACAACTCTTTACTCCTCTGCACCAGAGTTGCCATTTAAAAAATATAATAGATACAGTTTTAAAATTCAGTAGATACACCAAAAATATTGCAGTTACATTTTTACTCGAATATTGGTTGAAATCTGTGTGTGAAATTTTGTGTCGAGGGACCTTAGAAGATAGTTTTTCGTATAGTTTTTGTTTTTCATGTAATCAAAAATGCGTCAAAGTATTAAAAACAGTTCTACGGTTGTCTCATCTTTGTTCTCTCTTTGTCTTAGAGGAATTTTCAATTTTGTTGAGATCCAATGCACTTGGTGAATAGAGCTGCTTTCGTTGATTGCTAACTGTTTTCATATCCAGAATTTAGTTGGTAAAAATGACAAATTGGTATGAAAATATAATGCACGACTGGATCGCACGTACTTGCTCTCATGTTCGATCACATCCTAAGCACAAGATTTTTAGTAGAAACAGTTCAATATATTTTTTACCTAATTTTGTATGTCCCTACAAAATATCGTAATTTTTTTTTTCTAAAAAATGCTTTAGTATGACAATTTCATGTATTATGTATTATAATGGGAATTATAAGACTGAATTTCAAAACTGAATTTCAAAACCATTTTCGAAACACAATTCAATATGAATTTTCAAAAATTTTTTTTTTCGAAAATCAATAAAAAATATTTTAAATATATTTTTATATTTATATTTAATTTATTATTTGAATTTATGTATGCAGTATTATTTAGAATTAGAAGGAAATTTTGATAGAAATCCGTTCACCCGTCTATGAGAAAGTCTAAAATTAAAAAAAATGGTTATATGGCAGGTACCGTTAATAACAAAATATCTAAACAAAATGTAGACTATACCTAAAGCAGTGCACACACTTTTTTTTTTTATCAAAATCGTTAAAGCTGTTTTTGAGATAACTAAGATGGTAGAAAAATTTGTATGCCACGTACCGTTAGTTTTGGGACTAGAAAAACGATTCAAAAATCTATTTGAGAGAATTACTTAAAACGCTTGATTACCTTACTTAAGTTTGAAGAAAATCGACAGACAGACGGAATTGCGGGACACACTTTTTTGGTGTTCTATATCATCGTTATGTCAAGTTTGATTAAAATCTCGATTTCGATTTTTTTCCAATGCAAAACTTGCCCTATAGCAGAGGAGAAGGTGGGATTATGGAACCCTTTTTTTTCTCATACATGACTTACAAAATTTTTCATTAATATACATTATATATTTATAAATCCATAGTATATAATAAACAAATAGTTTTTAAATATTTTTTCTATTAAATTTTTTACTTTACTTAAATAAAGTCATTTTTACATTTTCCATATTTGTGCTGGTTTTAAGGAACCCCGGGTTCCATATTAAATGTTTGCAAGAATTAAATTTTATCTTGATACCAACAATCATTTTGTTTCTACCGCAGAACTTTCTCTTTGGCTTGGACAGTGTTTTATTTGGCTTCGTGGCATAACTGAGCCTTAAGGACGAAAGAAAAACATTGTTGGAGAAAAATCAGCTTTATGGCCCCATATTAGGTTCCTGAACGAATTCCATATTACAAGACATTATATTTTAACAAAAAATTTATTTTTTATAACTTATGCAAAGAAATCAAAAAAAAAAATCTTACCCGAAAAATAGTTACTTCAACAAGCTAATATTTCTTTTGAATTGTCTGCAGAAAAAAATCGCGACGCAAAATGATTAGCAAAAATAATGAAAAAGTTTTCCTTTTCGCTCTGTTATGGGAAATCATTTTATGGCTAAATGATCGAGGCGAAAGCTTTGTATCTGGGTAATATGAGTATTTGGTATGACCCTTCGCGAGTTTTAACTGTTTGATAAAATATGGCACTAATAGTTTTGGTTTTATAAAGGGAATCCTATTTAACAACAGGTTCCATATTACCACCATTTCGTCTACCTATATCGTAAATAAAAAAAAAGTCAGTTACCTGCATCTCGAGTGATAAACCAACATGTAACAAACTGTATTCGAGAACCGATTGATTACTATTACTAATTCATCCGAATGTTAAATACTACAGAAACAGATCCACATATAGTCTGCATACCAGTGATTACTATTATTGTTTTACTAATTCATTCGAATAGCTAATTCAACAGAAACAAATCCACACTAAACTGGACACTTACCTCTTGGTTCTCGGTCTTCCCTTTTGTCATGGCATTTGCATTAAGCTTATGCTTTAATGGAAATCATTCGAATGATTTCAGATGAAATATTGAGATGCCTCAAGATAGTGTACGAATCCATTATAATCGATTAATTCATTCGAATGCGTCCATCATTGTTTTATATGATAGGTACCGTTGGCTTACAAAAAAATCTCGTATCACGTAAGACGATTCTAAAAATGCTTTTCAATAGGAGGATTTACTACTTTTTAATATTTTTCTAGATTACTAAAAAAAGCCAAGCCAACTCTAAATTTGAAAAATCAGAACTAGTCACAATTACCAGTTCGACTAATTCTTACAGATAAACGCCAATGGCTAATAATAAAAGAGTCTCATTTCAATCCCTGTCAAATTCTTGACAGTTGAGGCGAATGCCAACTAAGTGATTTGCAAACGATAATGCCAAATAGTCACATTTTGTTCGTGTCACTCGCGAGTACTATAAGCACTATCTCAGCCAATAATATGCTCCCAAATGTTTCATTCTGTCTTTTTACAAGGGAAATTTGGCTGGTTCCCCAATTCCATCCATGATTGATGTCTATCCTACATTTCATCAGAATTTGTCCAGCCGTTTAACTGCAGAAAGAACACTATTTGTTAAGAAAAAAGTGTTTACAGCTCACTACTGCACTCGAGGTAAAATGTAAACAAAAATTGCATACAGCTGCGAGCAGAAAAACAGCAGTGCATCTTAAGAAGTGACATTAAGCAACAAGAAAAATTATGCAATCATATTTAAAAATCATTATCAGCAATACAAAAAACATTCTTTTCTTATAATATGTAATTAAATTATTTAAAACTTGATTTCATTATATTAGTATAACATACATTCATTTTAAATAAAATTATTTAAAAAAACGCGAAGCAAAAAAATTGCAGTGTTCTTTCTTCACCACAATAATTAAAAAAAAAAATAAATAACAAATAAAAATGACTTCTTTTACTGTGCAGTACTATTGGTAATAAGCTAATATTTTGCGATATGGCCTTCATTGGCTAATACCGCTTAACAACGACTTTTCATCGATTCAACAACTCGCTGCCACATTTCGGGTGGAATTGGTCTCTATCACTTTTTTTTTTAATTTAACTAAATGCCTGTAAGACCTAAGGTCTTTTAAATGCAACCTGAATTGCACGGCACTAGTTTGGAACAGTGGATTTGAGAACCAGGTATTGACTGTCTCATTTTAACCCATGGGCGGCATCCAATTCAAATTGGAGGTATAGAAATGAATGCGCCTAGCGTGGGGATCGAACCCACACGTCCTAGTTACCAATCAATCACTTTATCCACTGCGCCATTGCCACCTTCTGACTTCTCAACTACCGCCCACAACTTGAAGTTATTTTTTGTTTTTCCTTTTGTTCCAAACTTCTTTTTTATGTCTGCCCTCAGATTCTCAATAGTATTAAAATCGGGCGATTGCGCAGGCCACTCCATTACCTAAATCCTATTGTCTAGAAACCACTGCTTAGCTGTTCGGCTGGTGTGTTTCGGGTTGTTGTTCCGTAGAAAGACCCATTTTAGAGGCATTTCGTCCTCGACATATGGCAACATGCATGCTGGTACATTATACCCTTAAACAAATATATTGGACCAACACCATAGTATGAAAACGATCCCGAAATCATGATATCAGATCCGGCATGTTTAATTGTTTTCGTGTTGAATCTAGTATCATATTCTGTTTTGGGTGGACGCCTAACATACTGCCGAGAAAATTTTCCACCATATACCACAATTTTGATCTCGTCCGTACACATTATGTTCCTCCATATCTTAATGGACCACCATTTACAAACTTCATCCTCTTTAACAATAGATTTTTTTTTAGAAGTGTGGCATTTACGTGGACTGCGAGCATTGAGTTTGTGTTCCCTCAAAAATCTTTTAACGGTGTGAACACCATAAGTTAGGTTGAACTCATCCACATTTTGTGCAGCTGATGGAAAAAGTACATCACAACCCGTTTCACCATTGACGGTTGTAGAATTATCTTCCGACCGGGTGTTTCAACCTTTTCGTTGTGTCTTAAAGCATTGCTTATTAGTTTAGCGGAACATCCCAGTAGTTCTTCAATTTCCACTTAATAATCTCGCTCTTCTGTTGTTTACAGTGTATTCCACGAGCCAGCTTTTAATGAAACAAAAATATAAGTTTTAGTACAAATTGCTTAAAAACAAAAAATGCAAGCTCTAAGCTCTAAATTTTAAAATAAAATACAGTTTTTTCAACGAAACAGTAGTAAGCACTGCCATTTTTTAATTCCGATTAAAACGTACAATATGCACTACTGATTGGCATCTTTAATCAAGAGAAACGATTTACCGTTACATTATCACATCACAATATAAAATAATAAGTGATGAAAACAATGTTACAGTAAAAGTCACAAAAAAGATCTTAAGCATAAAAATATCAGGGAATATGTTACTTGCAAAGTGATACTGCTATTATTCTGCTCGCAACTGTATTAATAAATGCAAGTTAAAATTACTACATACTTATGTATTAAAATAAGTGGAAGTTTCATTTTTTAAATGCACTAAAATTACTAGCAATTGGAGTAAAGTGGCAGCACTAATGAGCACCCTATTGATTCGTAGGAACTTACTCTCTCTTTATACGAGTATAATGATATATGTACATGTGTATGGCTAAAGCATGAGCATTTAATCCGCTGTTTCGTCTGCCTGTTTCTTTTTATATTTTTTTCTTGTTTGAATTACTTCGACATCTCTTGGTGAATTATTGGATTAAAAATAAACAGAGCTAAAGGCTCTTGTTGCTGCAGTAGTTGGTAACGCAACAAGTCTACAAGTTTTTTTTTTGTTTTTTGTATACCTAGACATTCCTATACGTATACAAATCAGCAGGCACATACCCGTACCCGATGATATGCTTGAGGGTGAAAGAGGAACTGTGTTGGCTTTCTTTGTTCTATGCTGGAAGGTGGTATGTTTTTTTTAATTACATGTTTCCTTTTCTTCTTAAACTTAGTATTTATTACTGTGCACTCCTAATGAGGGCAATGCACTTCACTAAAACGGCAGTGGCAGTCGGCCAGCCGTCGATGTTGATAATGTTGGCGCTATTGTGGTTTATTTGTTTCAATTTTTTTTTTTCCTCTTAACTTCTCATTTTTCCTTCGAATGCACACATTGCATTTAGTAAAGTTTCTGCGCTTACTAACTAATGCTAATGTCGGATCTTATATTTCAAGAGAGAAACATACAATTTGTTAGTTTGCTTTTAGTTTTTCTCAAAAAGTAAAAAAAAAAACTTAACTAATATGGGTTTCTTATTAATTTGGAACACTTGTTCAGTATGTAATTAAAATTTCAACCGAAGAGGAGGTTGATAGTCTTAACAACTCATATTTCCTTTATTAAGTTTGACATATATTTTTCAAAAACCCTTTTAGAACTAAGTGGTTTGAAAACGAATGTTTTTTTTCTTTAATATCAAAGTGGGTGGCAATGGCGCAGTGGATAAAGCGCTTAATTGCTAACTAGGACGTGTGGGTTCGATACCCACGCTAGGCGCATTCTTTTCTATACCTCCAATTTTAATTGGATGCCGCACATGGTTTAAAATGAGACAGTCAATACCTGGTTCTCAAATCCACTGTGCCAAACTAGTGCCGTGCAATTGAGGTTGCATTTAAAATACCTTAGGTCTTACAGACATATAGTTAAAGTAAAAAAAAAAAAACAAAAAAAAGCTAAATTTGAGAAGTGTTTTTTTTTCAATGATTAGATTAATTAAAATTGTTACCTACATAAATAATATGAGAGACGGAAGTTGGGAAAAGATGTCAATTTTGTCCATATTGAGAAACCTTTTGTAACTTCAGAATTTAAGATAAAAAAAATAAGAACTAACTATGCGATTATATAAGTAAAGTAAACGAATTTAATTGATTCCCTTATAATTGTAGGTATATACTAATTGCACCAATCTAGTTCATACATTTTATGGGAGTAGGCAGCTATCGAAGAAGTATTGATTACTTACTTAAAGTCAATGGCGCAAAATTTTAAACAACCAATTGTTAAGGGATTAACATTTTACTAGTTAGCAATTTCCTTAGTGCTTATTGATTGAATAACTTTCAAAATGTTTAAACCTTTTCTAAACTAGTAAATTGCTAACTAAGCAGAAAGCTGAGCATTTGTAGGGTTTGAATTTTGATGAACACAATTATTGTTGTTATACGTTGTAAATTAATTATATGTTGATGAAAACTCAACATGTGCTCTCAAAAAAGTATTACTTAATTCTGTTTTCATCATTTTGACTTTATTATTTACAAAAAAAAAAAACAAAAAAAAAAAATTGTGCACCAGCAGTACTCGAACCTGGGCACCCCGCGTGCAAGGCTGATCAGACTATCAGATTAATGGATTTAGCAAATTGCTAAAAGTTAAAGTAGCCCTTCAGTGATTTTAACTTTAGTAAAATGTTAAAATCGTTTAAAATAAGCTCAATCATATTTTTAGCTTAGTAAATTGCTAAAAGTGGCTTTAACATTTTACTAAATCGTTTAAAATTTTGCGCTTATATCCATAAATGAGGATTTCTTATCTGAAAAACATGGCGATTATTGGTTAAGCTATCCTATTTTATTGCTTCACATCTAATAATCCACCTCTGGGGTTTGCCGTATTGACATCAGAAAACTTTGGCAAGCTTTTCTAGGTTTAATTGTTCCATGTCTGATGATTATCCATGCTTTGTATTAATGGCAGTTTTTCGGTCTGCCTCTTTTTGTTCATTATTGTGGTGGAATTTTTTTGGAATATTTTGTTTGTTCTCTTAATTCACATTCACTTTATAATCGTTTGTTGCTAAGAAAAGGTAATTTAGTTTTGATAGTTGATGACTGTTGGGGCTGTAACTAATTTGAAGTTGAAGGCGTAATATTCATTTAGCTTCCAAAAAAAATGCATATAGTCCCCACGAGAAGATTAAATAAGGGGCTACATAGTACAACAGAAGCGGATGTTTTATGTTTTTTTTTTTTAACCAAATACTGTTCATTCATAATGTAAGTACGAGTAGGTACAATGTATATCGTAAGTTTTTTATTTGCGATTATAGGCACTATAAGGCAAGTTATGCATTCGTAAAAAAAAAATTCTAACGATGAAACATGACATTACGATCATAGAGAAGCCTAAAAAAGTGATCGACAAAAAATGTCCGTCAGTCTGTCCATCTGTATGTATAACGAGCAGCAGCCTAAACGGTGTAAGCGATTACCTTCAAATTTGGTATGTGTGATTATTTTGGCATTCCTCAGGGGGAAATTGAAATTTTATTTTTAGGCCTAAAAATAACGGTACCTGCCATATGACTGAAGGAAAATCTTATTTTTCTCGAAAACGGCTCCAACGATTTTGATAAAAAATTTTGAGAATTTTTTTGTTGGTAATATCATTTCAGCTATCATCAAGTTTACGGGAAAAGTCTATTAAAGGTACTTTTCATATAACGGTTTTGTTAAATCTTCGGCTTTCTCGTAAACTGTACATTGGATTTCTGTCAAATTTTATATCTGAGAAGACTTGGGTAGCCAAACTAATTCTGCATATTAAAATTTTAAATAACTTTTTTTTTTATAATTAAAATTAATGTTTGAATTTTTTATATTGAAAAATCAATGTTTTTAAAAGTAATCAAAAAAAATAATTTTAAATCTTATGGTCACGTGTATATTAATAAACTCTAAAAAATTGCATACCGAAATTTCAAAAAACATTTGTTTTAAAAAAACTAAAAAATAAAAAACCGGATTTCGTCAAAACCCATTCTACAATTTTCGAGATACTTTTTTATAAAATTTTCATTGATCGGTGACATCTAATAGTTTTCTTGGTTTTTTTTCGAGAAACCGAATAAAGTTATGGTTTTGGCAGTTTTTATAAGTTTAAAAACGATTTTTACCCACCTATACAGCATTCACTTTCATTTATACATATGTATGTACATATCTACATACCTAGGTTCTCTATATATAAGTAGGTACATAATGCCTTCCTAATTTTCATAATTCAAATCCCTTTAAATATACATTAGTAGGTAGGTACCTATGTAACCATTCCTTGAATCATATGTATTCTACAATTCATTATATTAACAATCAGGGTAATCTTACCTACATCGGCTTTAATCCTGCAAAGGATAACTAGACAAACTATACATAGCGTCAGTAGTTAGTTACACTAAAGTTGTTGTTGTTACAAGAGCAAGTTCGTACGATCCAGTCGTGCATTTTATTTACTTGCGATATAGGCACTAATGGCTAGTTTTGCTATTTTTAAAAGTAATTTTTAATAATTTTAACGAAATGTCTGTAAGACCTAGTGTCTTTTAAATGCAAATTGAATTGCACGGCCCAAGTTAAAAAGAAAAGAAAAATGGAAAAGAATTTTTATTGGTACAGTGGAGTTAAATTAAGAATTAAGGGTGGTATCCAATTAAAATTGGAGGCATAGAAAATATAATGCACGACTGGATCGTACAAACTTGCTCTTTTAGCTAAAAACTTTAGTGTTACTCACTGACGACGCTGTTGGTAGGTAGCTAGTCTATTATAGTTATCCTATGCACATTTAAAGCCGAGGTAGGTAAGATTATCTCCTTAGTATAATGAGTTGTCGAATGCATGATTCACGGAATAGTTACAAAGGTGTCTTCCTAGAAATGTATATTTAAATGTATTTTAATTATGTAAATTATGAGGGTAGAAATGTAAGTATTTACATATGTATATAATGAAAGTGATTGGTGTATATGTGCGAAAAATTGTTTTTTTTAACTTATTAAAACTGCCAAATCGGAAAAAAACGAAGAACACCATTAGATGCCACGGATCAATGCAAATTTTATAAAAAAGTATCTTGAACATTTTTAATTCTTAGTTTTTTAATTATAAAATTTAAAATAATTTTTTTTTTGATTAGTTTTAAAAATATTGATTTAAAAAAAAAAAAGTTTTAAAAATTCAAAATGTTGATATGCAGAATAGATATAAAAGATATAAAATTTGAAATAAAACCTTTATATGAAGGGTACCGTTAATTGACTTCTCCCGTAAACTTGGTTCAGATTAATATTAGCTATTGCCAATAAAAAAAATTCTCAAACATTTTTATCAAAATCGTTGGACCCGTTTTCGAGAAAAATAAGATTTTCCTAAACGGTTATATGGCAGGTACCGTTATTTTGAGGCCTAAAAACAAAATTTAAAAAATTTGGGGCTCGAACTCCCACGTCTAAGTTAGAAGTCAAGCACTATCCACTGCGCCATTGCCATTGAAAAAATTCGAACTCGAGATTTTAATCAAACTTTACATTACCACGAGAACACGAAAAAAGAAGGGATTCCCGCAATTCCGTCTGTCTGTAGGATGCTTTACAGACTAAAGGATTCTCGATTCTTGTTTTAAATTCTGTTGTATCTCCAAAAATAACGATAAATCCTAATTATTAATTAAAAATTCAGTGCCACATTATATACATGTATGTATGTGTAGTCTACATTTTGGTTTAAAAAAATGTTTACATAAAATGGTAGGTTTTTTTCGACTTCATAATGGCACAACAGATTTTTTCCACATTTTTATACAGAAGGTTCATTAAATTCTACATAATACTGCTCACAAAAATTTAAAAAAAAAAACAATTGTTGGCATTAAAAAAAAGTGTTTTTTTTTTCTAAATTCAATATTTCAAAAACGGGTGGACGATTTTTTTCAAAATTCAGTTTTTAAATTTATAGTATTAAATACTTAAAATTATCATACTAAACATTTATTTTAGAAAAAAAAAAAAACTATGGAATGTTGTTATTATATACAAACAATTAGTATAAACAGACTGTAATATACTTAGCTGTTTTCACTAAAAATCTTGTGCTTACGATGTGATCGAATACAAGTGCAAGTACGTGCGATACAGTGGTGCATTTTATTATTCCTACGAACATTCACTTCGCTTATCCGCAACTAAATAGTCATTTTTGTAAACGGCAAAGTTTAAAAACACATGCAATATCACCAGATATTTCTTTTTATTTCTTTGCGCCTACACGTTACCAATAGAATTTCCACGTCTCAGAATAAAACAGAATTACAGAAGAATTAATGTTTGGATCAAGGATTCCTATATTTTCCATTAAGGAAATTGCTTAAAAAATATTTTTGGCCTCAATCATGTGGAACGGAGTATATCTTTGTAGCTTTTCATTTATATATATAAATTTAAGTTCTTAAAAACATTCCATAAGTCCAACAATTCAATCGACACGTTGTTGGTTGAATTCAATTCAATCTGCAAAGTTATCGCAATTTATTTGTAGAAATTATCGGACATCCAAAGTATTACATCACATTAACAGTATATTGAATTACTTACCAATTTTTATTGACATTTTTGTGGTTTCTACATATTGAACAGTACATACAATCAAGGTATTAATATTAATACTCTGCTTTAGATACATTCGAAACCACGCCACAATGACGTCATAATCGTTGCTTTACCTTAAATCCTCTTTATATTGGCTTTATATTTTAATATGTCAGTTTTATTATGCGATATAGTGTATTTAACAGCAATATTTGTTTAATTATTTTCTCATGAAATAATACTTACTAATCCACATTCTTTGTGGTAAAGTTATGTCAATGAGTCATCCAGTTGTTACCTTTTCTCTGTAGCTACGAGCATATAGCAGTGATTTCTTGATTTTACGCTAAGATGTTTTTAATTATGAGAAATTCAAAAAGAAGACTATACTTACTTTTACACAAATGTGGTATTTAATAGTTTCTTGATTTTTCGATGATTAATCGAAAGTTACGTAGTCAGCTTTTTTATGAAAAAGTTATAGTCAGGCTTGTAAAATTGCAAATTTTAACATCGTTTTAATTTTGATTTTATTGTTTTATTAATTTTTTGTTTATTATCTCATTGTTTGGGAAAATACAGGGTGAAACTGAATATCTCACCTATAATTAACATTATCAACGCAATTATCAATATTCATTTACTGCTATTGCTAAAAAAGTAGACGTTTTAAAAAAGCGGTCTGATTTGACTCCAAATATCTTTTATACAAACTGCATCGATATTTTAGCGCAACCTATTTCTACCGTATTTATCAATTTTTAATTGTGGAAAATCTTTCCTGAAGACTTAGGGAGGTTCATATGTAACATCTATTTATAAGAATGACTCTATTTTATTTTCTAAACATCTTCCTCGGTTTATCTTAAATGCCTTATCGCTAATATTTGAAAAAATAAAATACTTCGACAGTATTATGTTCATGATAAGACATATTATTAACCATGGTTAAGAGTTAACCAATTACGTTTTTAAGTTCAAAGTAGTTTACATAGGGTTTCCGAAAGCATCCAAGAAAGTGAGTCATGAAATTATACACGGTGTCCGCCGGGAAGGTATACTACTTTGTTTGTTTATATTTTTTAATTAAAAGAAAGCGAATGGATTTTTGATAAATGTTTTATTTAATGTCGGCAATTATGTATAAAATACAATATCAGGTAAATGTCCGCCTTTGTTAGTCTCAGAAATGCCCTTTTGAGCACATTTTTCATTACATTCTCACACATTTCACGCGATATTTCATTAGTTTCATCACGAATATTTTGTTTGAGTTGTTCAAGCGATTCTGTTTTATTTGCATAAACCTTGCTTTTCAATTATCCCCACAAAAAGAAGTCCGAAGCAGTCAAATCAGGCGACCGTGGGGGCCAATCAACATCACAATTTCTTGTAATAACTTGTTGTGGAAAGAGGTCTCGCAGTAATTCCACTGTAATCCTGGCTGTATTCGATGTGGCAGCTTCTTGTTGATACCACATGTTAATCAAGCCCAAAGCATGCAGTTGTGGTGTTAAAATGCAAAGGTGACTGATGAATAATTTGAGGGTTTTCCATTGCCCACAACTGACTGTTCTGTTTATGCACATATCCATTCAAGTAAAAATGTGCCTCGTCACTCATTATGATTTTTTTCAAGAAAATCGGGGTTGTCATGGGCCATCTGTAACATCCTATGAGCAAATGTACGGCGGCTTAAATGTTCTTGTGGAAGAAGCTCTTGTGTCAACTGAATCTTAAATGGAAACAAATGCAAATCCTTGTGCAAAATTATGGCCAAAGTCGTTCTTTGAAGATCAAGCTCCAGTGCACGGCGTCGAATTGAGGTTGATGGATTGTTTTGAACACTTTCTTGAGCAGAAGTAATGTTTTCAGCCGATTTTACAGTACGTTGTGGTCCATGATTGGTCCTATTACCTACTTACCCTCTTTCTTCGAAATCATTCACTACACGATAAATAGTGCGTTTTGTTGGCACGTTGTTTCTCCCAAAAATGTCACGTAACTTTCTCAACGTCACAGTAATCGATGATTGATTTTGATAAAATGTTTTAACGATTAAAACACGTTGGTGTATCGAATATTTTTCTATAATAAATTTGCCACGTGTCTACTTCACGACTGCCAAATATGAACTTTCAAGACTAATGGTTACCAAACTGGCGGCAAAACAAAGTAGTACACCTTCCCGGCGGACACCTTGTATATAAAACAATGTAAAAAATTAGGTTTCATGATGAACTTATTCAATTGTTTAAATCGTATTTAACCGCAAGACCACATAAAGTTACGCTGAATCAGTGTGCTTCCAAAACTTTCTAGAGTTCAATAAGATCCGTCTAATATTTCTTATATTTTGTAAAAATGATATTACAGAAAATCTATAATTCTCATCGCTTTTGACGTTTAAACGAAAAAGTATTAGAAATTCCGAAGTACTAAAACATCAATTGCATTCTTTATAAGAAAAACATTCATGACATTAGGTCTGTTTTTTATCGTGAGCATTCGTAGGAATTCGTAACAATTTTACAATATTATATTACATTTTTTTTTTTTCAAAATTCTGTTTGTTAACTCGAAACAAATGACTTAATAAACTCAATACTACTATAAGGGTTTTTATAGTCATACTGAGTTTATTAAGTCATCCTTTTATCATCCTTTCCTAAATCGTAAGTTTAAATTGAGTATTGATAATAAATTGATAATATTTAAGGCAATATTCCAAACCATAAAGCTTTATGGTTAGAAATAATACAAAATAAAATATGTATTAAAAATGATGCTCAATCTTCCCTGGCACCATTCTACGCAGGATCTCCAAGAAGAGGCTAAGATTGAAAAAGTTGAATTCAGAATTTCAAAATGACAATAACTTGGTTTTGAATTTAACAACTTAAGGTGTTGTAAGCTTTCTTTATTTGCATTTTTCTATTTCTCTATTTATATATTATTTATTTATGTATTTATTAATTTATTTTTGACATTTATTTTTTTTTTGTTATTGATTTATTTATTTGTTTTTTTTTTATGTATTTATTTATTTATACTTTGCAAAACCTACTTTTATAAAAAATTATATAGCAAATTTATTTATTATTTATTTATTTATTCAATTATTTATTTATTTAGTTATTTATTTATATACGTATTTATCTATAAACATCACTTTGATAAAATTTATATACATATATTAATTTTTCTGTTTATTTACATATTTATTTCTTTATATATTTATTTGGTCATTTAGTTAGTAAGACTGATAAAAAACTAAGAAAACAAAATTGCTTATATATATTATTATTTTTTATTACATCAATTTCTTTTTTGCATTAATGTGCTAATGTAAACAAAACAATAATTTGTGAACACACGAACCCCATTTGTCTGTCCTTAAGATAATATCTATTTCTTATTCAAATCCAAAGGTTTTTTAATTGCGATTATTACTATAAGACAAGTTATGTATTGGTCGAAAATAAAAAGTTTTGAGATAACAATAAAATATGTAATGTCATGATAGCGAAGATGAAAAAAGATGGTCTAAAAATTCTGTCCGTCTGCATGTCTTTCAGTCTGTATGTATGAATGTATGTATAGACACCTACAGCCCAAACGGGTGGAACGAATTGCTTCAAGCTTGGTATATAGAGTTGTTTAGGTATTGTACAGAGGGGAAATTGAATTTGTTTTTTATTGTCACAAAAAATAATGGTACCTGCCATATA
Source organism: Philhelius pedissequus (assembly GCA_910595825.1). NCBI lineage: Eukaryota > Metazoa > Arthropoda > Insecta > Diptera > Syrphidae > Philhelius > Philhelius pedissequus. The sequence continues at coordinate 35,114,050 of OU343160.1, forward strand.
ACCGTTACGTTAAAACCTATTTTTCTAGGAAACGGCTCTAACGATTTTGATTTAAAAAAATCAATGCAGCTTTTTAGATACAATCGATCATATGGTTGAATTTTTTTTTAAATGTCTAAAAACGGCACTTTCCATATGGCCGTTTTTTTGGTTTCGACTATCTCATAAATGGCTTAACCGATTTTTTCGAAATTTCACACATGGATAAAATTTTTTTTTCAAAAAGTTAAAAAAAAATAAACTTTTTTTCTCACCGCTCCACAGATTTTTAAAATTTTTACTTGCGATGTAGGTACTATACTCGTAGTTCAAGTTTTGCATTTGGAAAATAATCGAACTCGAGATTTTAATCAAATTTGACATTACGATGCTAAAAAACACAAAAGGTGGGTCCCGCAATTCCGTCTGTCTGTCTGCCTGTACAACTCTCTACAGCCTAAACGTCTAAAGCGATTTACTTCAAACTTGGTATTTAAGCGTTTTAGGTGATTGTCCAAAATAGCTTTTTGAATCGTTGTTTAAGCCCATAAATAACGGTACTTGCCATACACATTTTTTTACCATCTTACTTATCTCGAAAACGGCTCTAACGATTTTGATAAAAATTAGTGTGTGTTCTACTTTGGGTACACTTATGCGAATTTTTTTTTTTTTAAATATTTTGTTATTAACGGTACCTGCCATACATTTTTTACATTAAATATTATACTACTCCGTAGATAAATCTACGAAGTAGAGACACTGAAGCACTGGCAACGAGACCATTGGCTTTAAACATCACATACATTAATACAACAGAGGGAGACAGAGAAAGATAGAACACACAACAGAAGAAACACATGCCAACAGCACGTGATTGGTTTCCGACGGTTCCCCATCGAAGTACTAATCACGCGCAACGATGCTTGATTTTGCTGATCTATGGGAAGCGATGCTTTTATCGGAGACAAGGCCGTCGACACAACAACCATTTTTTTGATTTTCGACTTTCTGATAAACGGCTCAACAGATTGCGATCAAAATTTTTATACAGGAGCTCCCTCAAATTCTTAATAATACTGCATTTCAAAATTTTCGAAAAATAGTTTTTTTTTGATTTTTGAAAAAAAAAACTTTTTTGAAAATTTAATATTTCGAAAACGGGTGGACGATTTTTTCTGAAATTTTGTTTTTGAATTTATATTGTCTGAAAACGGTACTTTCCATAGGACAGTTTTTTTTTTGCTTTCGACTATCTCGTAAATGGTTTAACCGATTCTTTCAAATTTCACAGATATATAGGTGTAGGTAGCCCAATATATACTGCGTACCAATATTTTTAATTAATATTTTTTGTATTTTTAAAAGCATTTAAAAACAAATTTTTTTAAGTTTATATTTTGAAAACTGCTCATAAATTTTTTTTTCAAAAATGATAGGTATATGTGTATTATGTTATAGGTATATGCATTTGCTGAATACCTATGAATTGGCGTTTTGGATTTTTGTTTAAAAAAAGTTTTCAAAAAGTTAAAAAAAAAACTTTTTTTCTCAAAAACCGCTCCACAGGTTTTTAAAATGTTTTTCTCGTAAATTCAAATTTATCCAAGAAATAAAATGGCTTATTTTTTTGACCTCAAATTAGTTTAAGTATTTATTTCAGAATTTTGAATTATTTTCCCTTTGAAATTTTTTGTAAAGTTTATATTATTAAATATTTAAGATTCTCATATTTTGAGAAAAAAAAGAAATGAAGAAATTTTGCATATATAAAAAATCTTTGCTTACGATGTGATTGAACATAAGAGCAAGTTCGTTCGATCCACTCGTGCATTTTATTTTTTTTAATGTAGCTTTTCCTTCCACAAAAAAAAAATTAATCTATATTATAGTGTTATTGAATAAAAATGTAATAAGATTTTCAGTAGTAAGGTAGAATATACCATTTCTCTGTAAATTGTGCAATCTAATTTTACGAAAAAAAATTATATACATTCAGGAGAAAAACAAACAAAAAAATCGTCAAATTGCATTTGTTTTCTTTATTGTAAGATTTAGGAAATTTCCCCCACTCTCGAAGTTTGACAGATATCATTTGCTAGCCCAGCAGATTGTGTCTGGTAAGTACGCTTACAAGAGTTCGAAGGGAATTCTTGGGTAATACTTTCTGTTCTTTTCCTGTCGAAATTGTGTCACAGTTTCCTGGTAGAAGCACATTTGTCGTGTGCGTTCTATTTTTCGTTGGTTTTTAAAAGAATCTTTTTCCAATTTCTTGTTTTGTGACAGAGTGGGATTCTAATCGACGGATGGTCCTATCTGGGTAGGGTCAAATGTTGAACAGCTCATCAGATCTCTCATTGCCCTGTACATTACTGTGACCCGGGACCCAGCAGAGGTGTAATGTTATGTTGCGTTACAAGAACCTTCAGTTCTTCGCGACATCTAGTCCCAAGCTTTGACTTGATAACCTATCACTGTTTTTATGATTTTATTTAATTTTGAATAAACCTTTTATTCAACGCTACATCTCGGACTATTATTATTAGAAGTGGTTTTGACATTTGTTATCTAACTTATCTTTTATGGGGGAATATTTTAAACTTGAACCAGTGCAATAAAACTAAAGCTATGGTTGGTCTTTCAGCATGTCAATTTAGAATATGTTGATGGAAGTCAAATTCAAGCTAAAATAAATATATTTTTTTGTGGAGATCATGCATATAACTGAAACCTGTTAGTTTTGTTTTGTTTTTACAATAACTGTCAATATTTTATCTAAGTTTTCTAAGAGCCGATTTTTCAATGTCCAGATAAAGAGGCAGTTAGTTGCCCGAGGAATAAACTTACTTGACTGTTAAACAACCGGATAACAACATAGAATTTTTCAATCAAGAAATTACAATCTATAGAATAATTTAATTTGAACGTCACTTTTATTTCGAGTATCGAAATTTTCATAGAAATTAATTTTTTGTTTAACGTTTATTTCAAAGCAATAATTTTTCAAAGTGTTTTTGATGTCGAAAATAGCTATTTATTTTATTCCTAAATTAACTCCTTATTCAGTTCTAAAATCAGCAGATAACTTTATCCCTAGATTAAGTCGTATCTGACTGTTGAAAAAATCATTTTTGCTCTATCTGGAGAATATGTACTAACTGACTGCTTAACTGACTATTGAAAAATTGGCCCTAAAAAAAGTTATGCGAAATTGTTCTGAATAGCTTATAATTTTTTTCATCATTCTCAATTTTAATTTACGAAAATTCAAATTTCTGTAAAATAAAATTGGAATTGGTAATATACCCAGAAATGAATCATTTTGTTTTTTGTTAAATTAGAATATGTATCTATATGAATAAATTCATTAGAATAACTCATGTGTACAATTTTGACTTTAAATTTATTCAAACACCTCCAAATGCAAATTTAACTTTTCTGCTTTTATGCTTATATGTATACCTTAATACATATGTGCGTATTTGTTGTGTATTCTTAAAATCAGTCTACACATTAAGTCAGTCTATTGTTGAAGGTAAGGTATTTTTCCTTATGTCTGCCAGCACTCGTTAACCATCCAAATCATATACAAACCAACCTTTCCCAGATGCTAAAGAAGAAGATTAAAAAGTAAGAAATAACCATATATAGAGAATCCTTTAATATTGTTTTGCTCTTGCCATCCCTTAACGAATCTAACGCCCAGAGGCACAAATACAATGGACACCATCCCACTTCTGAAATAACCCCCTTAATGTTAAAAAATCCTGAAAAAAAGGTGAAAAGGCAACTTTTTTTTTTTTGCGCGACTTAATTACGTCTGTTTGTTTTTATATTTTTCCCTTTCCCTTTTTCTTTATTTTTATTTTGCATTTCCCTTCTAGCACTTACTCATTACGAAATGCAATAGATGCATACATTAGGAGGGTTGAGTGGAATGCCCTGCAACAGAAGTGCTGTTATACACCTACCCAAAGGCAATAAAACCCTCATCCCTAGATATAACTAAGTTGAGTTCAACGATGATGCAAAATTTTATTTTGTTTTATTTTTCATCCTATTGCCACCCTCGGTGTTATTTTTATTTTTTTTTTTTACCCAACGACTAAAAACGCAATTTGCAATAAGCAAATTTTTTTTTGTTCGTCGTCATCTCTCCTGGTCGGTCGGTCGGTCGGTCGGTCGGTTGGTTGGTTGGTTGCGATGGTTAAGGCGGCATCGTACAATTTTTCCACTCAAACCATTAACAGCTAGTCAAGTGCGATACTTTGCTCTCGGATCTTTGACAATTTCGAACTTGTACAATCAAGTGTCTGTGTTCACTCACAATTATTGTTCTTCCCTTAGAAAATGAAAATTGTTCAATAAAGAATATAAAAGACAAAGATTTTTTGATGAAAATCACGATTTCCCTTGGGGGGAATTGTTTGTGAAATTGGGATGAATTGTTTTTTTTTTTTCTTTTTTGGCGGTGGTTGGGGTTCCGCATGGTTGGATTGTATGGCCACTTTTGTTTTCTGGTTGTTTTAACATTTAGGCTTGAAACAAGCACTTTAAATCTGATTGTGTCGTAGATTTATTTTTTTAAAAGAATTTTAGAGGGTAAAATGTTTGAAATTTGAATAAAAAAATGTGACTTTATATGAATCACTAGATATGGGGCTCAGCCTACCTTCAAGATGACTAGAATATTAGGAGGCTCAGGAAAATATTAATAGATTTCGATGCACATTACGTTTGGTATTCTATAATTTTAAGCAGGAGTGATTAACTATGGGATAAAGCAGCTACTAACTCATGGCTACTACGTGGGATTGTTTTTTTTTTTAAATCCAATGCCGTTAAATACTCCATTGGACAATATTGTCGAATTAAATAAGCTTATAATATTCTGATGTATTAATTAAAAATAAAATAAAATGCACGACTGGTTCGCACGTACTTGCTCTTATGTTCGATCACATTTTAAGGAAAAGATTTTTAGTAGAAATAGCTAAATATATTTTTAGTCTTAGATTTTAGGTATGTACTATAAGGCAAGTTATGTCATTCGTCGAAAAAAAAAGTTTTGAGATAACAATCCAATATGACATTACGATGATAGCGAAGACGAAAAAAGATGGTCTAAAAATTCTATCCGTCTGTATGTCTTTCAGTCTGTATGTATGAATGTATGTATGTATAGATACCTATAGCCCAATCGGGTAGACCGAATTGGTTCAAACTTGGTCTATAGAGTTATTTAGGTATTGTACAGAGGGGAAATTGAAATTTTTTTATTGGCTCAAAAAATAACGTCACCTGCCATATAACCGTTACGTTAAAACCTATTTTTCTGGGAAACGGCTCTAACGATTTTGATTAAAAAAAATCAGTGCAGCTTTTTAGGTAATGTCTAAAAACGGTACTTTCCATAAGACCGTTTTTTTTATGTCGACTATGTCATAAATGGCTAAACTGATTCTTTCGAAATTTCACACATAGGTATGTATATAGGTTTAGGCTGCCCAATTTATACTGCGTATCAATATTTTTAATTAATATTTTTAAAAGCATTTTTAAGAAAAAAAATTAAAAAAATTTATATTTTGAAAACTGCTCATTATTTTTTTTTCAAAAATTATATTAATATGTATTTGCTGAATACCTATAAATTGGCGTTTTTGAATTAAAAAAAAAAAAATTTTTCAAAAAGTTTAAAAAAAACTTTTCTCAAAAACCGCTCCACAGATTTAAAATTTTTTTTTCTCATAAATTCAAATTTATCCAAGAAATAAAATGGCATACTTTTTTTGAGCTCAAATTAGTTTAAGTATTTATTTCAGAATGTTTGAATTGTTTTATCTTTGATAAGCCGATTTAATCTTTTAATTTTAAGTTTATATTATTAAATATTTAAGATTGCATACCAATTTTTTCAAGAAAAAAATTAAAGAAATTTTGTATATATATAAAAGAAATTAAGTAAAAACCGACTTTAAAAATATATTTAAATTTTTAATAGTAATCTTTTGTATACGATGTGATCGAACATAAGAGCAAGTTCGTGCGATCCAGTCGTGCATTTTATTTATTTAAATTTGTATACATATATTAATAATATAAATTTTCAAAAAAACTCGTCCACCCGAAATATTCAATTTTCAAAAAAAAAATATTTTTTTATGTACAAAAATTCATAAAAATATTTTTTCGAAAATTTTGTATGCAGTATTATTTAAAAATCAAGAGACCACCTACATAAAAATTTTGATCGAAACCTGTCGTTTATGAAAAATTCCAAAATCGAAAAAAATGTTTGTATGGCAGGTACCGTTAATAACAAAATATGTAAACAAAAAATGACTAGAGGACTACTATAGTTAGACTCTACCTATAGTAGTGCACATATTTTTTTTTAATCATAATCGTTTTCGAGATAATTAAGATGGTAGAAGAAATTGTACGGCAGATACCGTTAGTTTTGGTTTTACGCCCAAAACTAACGGTATCTGGTTTTGCGCCCAAAACTAACGGTATCTGCCGTTTAATTACAACACAACGACTCACAAATCTATTTTAGACATTCACCTAAAACGCTTAAATACCAAGTTAGAAGAAAGTCAATTTAGCTGGATAGGCTGAAGAGCGTTGTACAGACAGACAACCGGAATTACGGGACCCTCTTTTTTTGCTTTACTATTTAATCGAGTTCGATTTTTTTCAAATGCCAACCTTGCCCCATAGAATGCCTATGTATATCCCAAGTAACAACAACAAAATTTATCTAAAATTTAAACAGCTAAGAATATAACGAATTTGTTTTAAATGAAGAGATTCGTAGGTAAAACGGAGCCCTGCGGCAGGCAATCATTTATTATGTGAAATGAAGCCTTAAACCATCTAAAGAGACTCCTAAATATACCTATGTATGTAAATAGATGCACTATATATTTGGTATCAGTTACTGATGTTACATTTTCAATAAAACTTTGTCTCTACACTTTTTTAGATTGTTCATTTGGAAGTTTTACAATTTTCACCTCCGGGTTAATAATAACCACCAGAGGAAACACTGCGCTGTGGGTGTGACCTATTTCTGTGCACTTTAAAACAAACTTTATTTCTCTTCACCAAATACATATATCTAAGTGTATATAGAAAACCACCCATCACCACGACCATATCCACCTCAATCAAATTCTATCCAACAAATAGAATTTACAAAATTTGATTGACGAAAATTCTTGTTACTCTGTTTATAACAATGACGACGTTGAGCACCTTCGCAATCCTATTCAATATAAGACATAAGTGTGTAAGTACACTCCGAGTCAATTGGTTAAGGCTTTGTCATTGCGATTACAATGTGTCATCAAATGAAATGAACACAAGTCCCAGTCACGATCGGATTGTTGCTAATGGCAGCCATTTCTTTTTATCATTTTGAAAAGATGGTGTAGAAAATAGAGTGAAATATATTGCTTTCCTATTTTTTTTAAATTGTTATTCGTCAATATACTGTATTCACCTCACTTAAGGCAAAAATCGCACATGCGATCAAATATCAATATTCCCTGCATTAACTAGTTAATGTCGACATTAACGCTACAGTTCGGTATCAATACCTTTTCATACAACCAAACTCTACCCAACCTCAAATCTTATATTTGTATAAACGGGTGGATTGCAGGACAGCATACCCCCTTACTCACCGTGTAAGAACCGTAATAATGTATTAATTATCCAGGAAATCCTAATTTCGCATTTTTACGTTAATGTCGATATTAACAAGTTAAAGTCGTGAATACTGATAATTGAAAGATAATCCCCGACTTTAACTTATCAAGCTTAACAAACACTGACTAGTTAATGTCAGCATTAACAGATTCCCGACTTTAACGGTTATGGTTTGCCATTGTGAAAAATGATTTAATAGCAACAAATACCATATGGGAATACACACATTTGCTTGAAAGAAATGGCAGCATTGTATATTGTTGACGATTATTGTGGTTTTAATCGCAGTATGCGATGCGATATTTTTGTTGCGACTACATTTACATATAAATTCATGAATTTGTGGTACGTTTTGCATTTAATTGCCGCACGATTTAAATCGCATGTTCGTCTCTAATCATTCGCTTATTCGCTGCAAGAAATTAAAAAAAAAATCGTAACTAAATACAACTCAATCACGCGATTCCGAGTGTAAATCGAGAATCATGGGACTTTTTTGAAGGATGGGGATCGTTGGCATCCTTTCAGTGTATTGAACTAATGTTCATCACATTTTCAGCTCTCTTTCCCCCATAATAAAAGCAACAAAAAAAGAAAAACTTTATCAATTCCACATATTCACGAGTATGTTGTTGATGATAGTTTGAACTTTTTTTTTAATTTCTTTTGTTTTTGTTGCCTTTGGTTGGAAGAAATAACAACAACAAAACTAAAGCAAATGTATATTTGATAGTGGTGGTGATGACGATGAGGATAAGGAGGGGGATTTGTGAACTCAATGACGGTACCGCTGTAAGATGTGAGTCTTCTTACTATCTACCGAGTTCAATCACTTACCAGAAGATGAACAGAAACAGATACGAAATGAGTACATATACGTACGTATTTAGGTATAAAAGCACAAAAGATACAATTTGTATCTATATGGCGCAAAGTGCATTGTGCGGGTGGGTAGTGGGTATGTTCTTGGATTTACAGCGACAGAGAGATGATATTCGGATTGTGAATGGGAAGGATGAGTAAAGCAATACCGATGGGATGTCCTGTTTTCTTTGTTTTCATATTTTTACATCTGTTTGTTGTAGATTTTTTTTGTGAGACGATGGATGGGTCTTGGGAGTGCTTGTTTGCAATGAACATGTTTTTTTTTTGTGTTTATACATAAGTGACAAGCATTTCAAATATGTATGTTTAATAAAACAGAAATACACACCAATCAATTTTGATTAAACAAAACAGAGATAAGAGAAGACAAAAAAATAAATAAATCAAATTGAATAAATAAATTGAGGAGGCAGCAGCGATTGAATAGGAAAATTGTTATTTTAAGTTGGATTATCGTATGATAAATTAGACAGATGTACAGTAATACCCGGATAAGTGCCTTTCGCTTAACTGCCTAACCCGCATAAGTAACTCTCTTTTTTAAGAACCAACATTTTAAGGATTTTTTCATATAGAACTGCTCTTATAAGTACCTTCCTTTTATTTTGAATACTTTTATTGAAATTTAGCTGACAGAAATTCTTTTAAGTACACTTTTTAAATTAGCTGATAAAATACAACAGTTTGTTTTCCTTTAGCGCTTCCTTTTGCCATATGCTTCAAAACTTATAAATAAAAAAGTAATAATCTTAATCTACTACAATCATTCGTGGACCAAATGTCGTTAAAATCTATTTTGAATCAATAATTCACCTAGTCCGATTAAATATAATACAAAACACCTTATTCCTTATTAACAATGTCTGGCCCAGGGCAAAATCTTCCAATTTTAATGATTAAACATTTTAATCTTGTTATAGTTCACTTTGGTTTTTTTGTCCAAAAATCCATGTAAGATGAACTGAACTTAATAAAAAGTGCGTATTGGTAAGGCCCTCACTAGCCAACTGATTAATTCAAGTGAGATCGCCGAGACGAAACTAAAAGTTTATGGACTAAAGGCCGTTAAAAGCTATTTCGAATTAAATGTTTTTTTTTAACAAAAATGTTTGTTTTAATTTTTGTATATTTAAATATAGAGATCAGTACATATGTGCACTTAAGCGGTTTTTTATAAGTGCCTATTAAAGTTGGACATTTAGTGTGAGTCACTTATCCGGGCTTTACTGTATATGTAATACAGACATATACTCGTATGTACATTGTATGTATGTACGTTATATATTATACATACATTATTTTATATATGCACAACTTCTCATAGTAGACAAGGAAAACAAATTGTGTTAAGGAAAATCCCACTTCAGATCCACTGTAATTCATCAGGAAAATTTTTGATCCACAATACAGGTCCACTACTGGAGCTTTAGGATTTTCCTTAAAACTTCCTTAAGATTAAAAAAGCTTCCACAAAATAAAATTTCAATTTGGGATAATAAATTTAACAATGCTGACAATTTACCTAACCTTTATAGAGTTTCTGATGATTTTTAGATCTATGCATGTGTTTATGGAAGTTTTATAGAAATGAAGATTGAAAACTCGCTAAAGAAGCCTTTGCATTTTTCTGAAATCATCGGTGAAATTAAATTTCACAAAATATCGGAAAGCTTTCATAAATGAGCTTTAAATTTTTTTAAACTTCGGTAGATATTGTGCCGATTTATAAAATAAAATTATCATCGAAAATAATAACTTCTATATTGTTATTAATGAAACCTTAGAGCTTCTAACTTCTGATAGATTCTATGAACCTATTTAAAGAATTTTTATAGAAATGAAGATTGATAACTTTGCTAAAGCTACACTAAGGAACAACTTCAACAATGTTCACCATAAAACCTTTATAGAAACATTTATAGAAATTCTAGCTTCTAATGAATTCTAAATGTGAAATTCTTTAAGGAAGTTTTATAGAAATCATAATTCGCTAAAACTCAAGTTAAGACAAATAACAACCCTAAGAATGATATTAATGAAACTTTTATGAAGATTCCTAGTTCTCGATAAGTTATATGAAATACTTTCCCGAAGCTTAATAGAAACTTACTAATACTTCAGCTTTACAAAAATTCTCCGATAACGTGCGTGCGACCAAGCTGTATAATTATTGCCAGTTTTCTTAAACATAAATCACACGTTTTTTTTCCTTTTGTTATGATTGTATTGTTTTGCAACAAAAATAAAATTCCATTTAAAAATTTCTCTTCTCTCTTGCAATCGGAAATTGCACTTAATGCTGAAAAAAGTACTCTCCTGCGTCGCGTCGTATCGTTCCATTAAAATATAAAAAAAATACATATACAAATTCTAATGCCAATGAATGAAGTGTTTTAAGATGAAAATTCCTTACGACTGAGTAAGTGGCGTATTCAACAAGCCTATATAATGTTAGACTATTTTAAGATTTTTTTTTTCTTCTTCTATAAAATAGTTTATTGACATTGCGTGGTTTTAAATTAGAAATGTCTCATTTTTTATGCTAAGAGGATAATACGGCTCTTAACAGTCCATAATTAAAAGCATTCCATGAAGCAATCTTGTTGGCTTAATTGGTCTGGCGCATTCTTGAAGATTTAATGCTTCATTCGACCAATGTCTTGAAAATATATGTTACGTATATTATGCTCGTTGTTAAAGGCTAATGACCTGTAAGTCTTATTTGTTGGCTGATATGAAGTTGATTCTATTTTAGGTTAGGTTTGATTTAGGTTCATATATAGTTTGTAAGATTTTTATTAAAGCCAAAAAGACGTAAATATTTCTATACAGTAAATTAAACGCTGCAAAATAAATAAATAAAAAAAAACAAGAATAGTCGGTAAGGAAACAAGGTTTTAACCTTATTCAAAACCTCAAACTTAAGTTTTTCAAATAATATTTAGGTTAGTCTTTCCAAAGAAAGCAAGCTTTCTGTTTTTTTTTTGTATCTTCTTAGATCCTTCTAAGTCCTAGCAAAAATGATATCATTCATCATTAAAACCCTGAAACATTGAATTATCCCCATGTGTCCTATTTTTTTAAAAGTCTCATTACATTTTTATATGTTGACTTGGTAAGCTTTTTATTTTAAGGACTTTTGCTTTGTTGTTTTTGTTGTTTATAGGTATAGCTTACCTACCATCATATTACAGACGACACAAAGAGTATATAAATACCATGTTACTTGTATAGTTTTGTTTGTGTTTACCCTTTCGTGTCTTTTAAATTAATTTCTATGTCCCTACTTAATGACTTTCTTGTTGGTTTTTGTACCCTAAACTAAATCACAGTTGCTTGGTATCTCTTAAAGCTTCTCTTTAAGTAAGTAGACGTGGTACATATGTATGTACGTTGAAGAATAGAGTTTCTATCTTTTGCTGTAGTCCCAGATTTATATGCTTAAGGATTAGTCTTTTTCTTTCCGACTAGAGTAGGACATTCGTGTAGGATGGGTAGTACAATAATGTACAAACATATTTCACTTGCATGCAAAATGTTAATTATTTATTTTGTTCTCTTATATGTATATGAAAAGCTTTAACCTTTGCGTGCATGTGAGTATAATTACAGCGACACGTGGGAAAATAGCTTTATTTAAAAAAAATGTTTTTTTTTTATTTTGATAGTTTTGGTATTTTTTTTGTTTGTATTCATTGGCAAGTTGAAAACAGGACAAACACAAGAAATGTGATTACTGTTCTACTGTTGAAAGATATTTAAATTCAACTAGATTTTTAAATGCTTTTTTTTTTTGTTGTTTGATAGATGAAACTTTTATGGCGAAATTAAGTTATAGTGCACTTGCAAATTCCGGAAAATTCTATACTTTGGAATAATAGCCGTGTTTCATTTGGCACTTGCTAGCCAGCGCAGTAACATTTTCCTTGGAAAACAACAACAAAACGATTGCTGGCGAAAAAGAAGAAAATAAAAGGAACAAAATGGCGGTATGCTGGCTATCGAACTTTGATGTTGTATACTGAAGAGGGCGCTGAGTCGAGTTCTATGATTTTTTTTTTGCTTCATGAAGGTTGGCAGCCTTTCATTTTCGAAGGATTTGTTCGTTGATATAATAAGTTTAACTGCTTTTGCGTCGTGTCGTGATTCTCAATAGAATTCTTTTCTAAAATTTTATATGATTGCGATATGCACGATGATTTTGATGTATTCACACAAATTTGGCAGTTCTCTTTTAATTCTTTGTTTCATATTAAGTCTGGTAGACTTATTAAGTAAAATGACCAAGACTCTCCATACTAACAGCTAAGTATATTTTTTAAAGTCATTTCTTACTTAATTTTTGACGTAAAACTTTTTTTTTGCGTCGTTGGGGGTAAACAAAATTTCTATGGACCTGTCAAACCGACCGATATCTGACGTGACCCGACATATGAGATGTTTGTTCGTTTTGTGAATTTTTATACATGAGTGCAGATATCTGCATTGTGTGCATTCACTGGGTATTTTTTTTTGTTGGTAATTGTTGTGGACTATCATTCTGTTGGTACCTACAGGAATTGTGTGTATTCAACAAGAAATTCTTTTTTTTTTGTTTATTTGTTATTTTTTTGATTCAATTTTTGTTGTGGATTCGCATAGATTAATGTAGTAGGTATGCGCATTGTGTGTATTGGACGAGGAATTTTTTGTTGGTTCGTTTTGTTGATAAGATTAGATTAGTGCGTATTGTGTGTATTTGACGTCGATTTTTGTTTGTTTGTTTTGTCCATGCTCATACATGTGTATATTGTGTTGTATGATTAATATGTGTGTTGCCAGTGCTTCAGTGTATCTACTTCGTAGATTTATATATACATATGTACGGAGTAGTATAATGTATGTAATGTAAAATTGCTGAACCATGAATCAAAGTTCGAACGACGCGATTTATTTATTATTTATTATAAGTACGGGGCTGTTATCAAAAAATGTCAACTTCGTTTTTCTTTGACTGGTTTCCATAAAATTGAAATACATACATACATGTTGAAGCTGACTTTTAATTACAAAAGAAATAAAATGCACGACTGGATCGCACGTACTTGCTACTATGTTCGATCACATTACAAGGCAAAAGATTCTTAATGGAAACGGGTAATGTATTTTTAAAGTCGTTTTTCATTGAATTTAATCTTAAATCTCTTAAGAATAAAAATTCTTAAATTTTTTCTAAAAAAAATTGGTATGAACATTTTAAATATTTAATAATATAAATTCAAAAAACAGAATTTAAGAAAAAATCGTCGACCCGTTTTTGAAATATTGAATTTTCAAAAAAAAAACTATTTTTCGAAAATTTTGAAAAGCAGTATTATTTAGAATTCGAAGGAGATCCTGTATAAAAATTTTGATCGAAATCGGTTGAGCCGTTTATGAAAAAGTCGAAAATCAATAAAATGATTGGATGGCAGGTACCGTTAATAACAAAATATTTTAAAATTTTGTTCGGCCAAAATGTAGACCATACTCAAGGAAGTACTGATCAATTTATATCAAATTAGTTAGTAGTCCAGTAATTTTAGGTTATGTCTGCGGAAAAATTCCTAGTGAGCTGAATATTTGTTATACACCTTTATTACGGTGTTGTAATGAAGATGTGAAAAATCGACATCGATATCGTGCCGGCTAACAAAGTTTTGAAGGTCAAAAGGTCACGAAAATCAGTTTTTCGCAAATATTTCGCAACCTATTGCTCGGAGGTCAATAGTGGTCAATATAAAAATTGTTCCTAGTAAAATTATCTACAAAATATGTCTATTGCATTTTTCTGTAACATCAACCGTTTTCGGAGTAAAGCGCTTAGAAACCGACTAGAATGCACTCACATACGGTACTGTATATCATACACCATGGCGTAAACTCTATTGCTTTTTATTATTGTTTGTTAATTAATCTTAAAAACTTTTATCTGATATTTGGACGTTTCGAGAAAAATATACTTATCTTATAGAGACTTAGGAGCTTAGTAAAATCTACAATAACTTATCCAAATGACCTCCACTGGCAGATGTTCCGTATTTTATTGTTCCAAGACCCGTCCCTTTATACTGCCCTACCCGTCCCTTGCTACTGCCTGCCGGATTGTGTTTAGTTCAGTTAAAAATTATTCCAACTGTGTGTTAAACACGTTATTTTAGTTGTTTTCTGCTCTTAAACTGTTCATAATTAGTGATATATGTTTTATATGTAATGAATTATTAACGCTCAAAAAATAATGGTAGCTGCCATAACCGTTCCGTAAAAACCTATTTTTCTCGGAAGCAGCTCTAACGATTTGATTTTTAAAAAAATCAGTGGTACGGACGTCATGATATGATTGAAAAAAAATTTGTTAAAATGTCTAAAAACGGAACTTTTCATAGGACATTTTTTTTTATTTCGGCTATCTCATAAATGGCTTAACGATTCTTTCGAAACATATATATGTTTAGGTTGCCCAATTTATACTGCGTACCAATATTTTTAATTAATATTTTTTTGTATTTTTAAGAGCATTAAAAAAAAAATAATTTATATTTTAAAAACGGCTCAATAATTTTGTTTTCAAAAGTGTATATGCTGAATACCTATGAGTTTTTTTTGATTTTTTAAAATTTTTTTTTCAAATTTTTTTTCAAAAAACTTTTTTTCTCAAAAACCGCTACACAGATTTTGAATTTTTTTTCTCATAATTTCAAATTTATACAAGAAATAAAAAAGCGTACTTTTTTTTTTAGCTCAAATTAGTTTGTGGGTGGCAATGGCGCAGTGGATAAAGTGCTAACTAGGACGTGTGGGTTCGATCCCCACGCTAGGCGCATTCTTTTCTATACCTCCAATTTTAATTGGATGCCACCCATGGGTTAAAATGAGACAGTCAATGCCTGGCTCTCAAATCCACTGTGTCAAACTAGTGGCGTGGAATTCAGGTTGCATTTAAAAGACCTTAGGTCTTACAGGCATATAGTTAAATTAAAAAAAAAAATATTTTAGAATTTTGAATAATTTTTTCATTATACATATGTATTATTAAGATTGTCATACCAATTTTTTTAAAGAAACTTTGTATATATACAAAATAAAGTAAAAAACGACTTTTAAATATTTTTAGATTTTTCATATAAATCTTTTGCATACGATGTGATCGAACATAAGAGCAAGTTCGAGCGATCCAGTTTAGCATTTCAAAAATTATCTTTTTTTTTTGTTTGCGACTTATTTTGAGTTTTGTTGTTTTAAAATATGAAATTTAATTATAATTAAACTCAAATTTTTGTGCAGGAAGTCCTTCAAACTCCCAACAATACTGCATACAAAAATTTTACACAAATATTTTTTTTTTTGTTAATTAAGATTATAACTATACCTGTCATACATTTTGTTTAGGCAGTTAAAGAAAATGTTATTTTTTCTCGAAAACGGCTGCAACGATTTTGATGCAAAAATTCATTTAATTAATCTTCCTTTTTTGTGATTATTATTATTTTTGTTTGTTGTTGTTTTTTGTTGGTACCTCTGGTAGAACATTTTTTAGTTCTTTGATTCAATCTGTTTTTAATCTGATTTTCGAAGCTTATACTTACAATTGAATTGTGTATACAAAGTCCTGTATTATCAGTAATTACAGTTTAAACAACCAAAACTGTTTTGTACAATTCATGATATCAAAAATGTCGCCATTTTTTTAATAGTGTTCTTAAAAAAAAAAACTACTGCAACTGCACAAAAGGATCTCATTATCCATTGGATATTTGGCTCCGTATTCTAATTTTCAGTGCAATCACTAGCCACTAGGCAGGGGCCAATTAAATAGTTAATCTTTAAAAAATCTGACATAATTCTCTTTGCTTCGAATCTAATCTGCATCCATTCATTAATTTATATTCATCTATTTAATCAAAGCTCATAAACCAGCTCACGCTCGCTGGCTGCCTGGAAAGAGTATTCTGACTTCTAAATATTTTGTGGTCATTTCAAATTACAACAAGCATTCTCATAATTATCGTTAACTTGGTCATTTAACAGTTTGTTTGTATTATGTCTGTTTCATATCCGTTTATTAATCATCGCTGCCCCTTTTTTGTCCCATAATAAAATTCTCAAAAAAGCACAGTAGCATGTGTACATTTCCAAATTAAATCAACCTCTCATAGAACAATAACAGCGTAATCGTTTTATATTCGCTTATGGCAACACAGAGCGCTCTCTTATTCCCTTCTCCACACAAATCCATATTTATAATGGTTGTGTCACAGTTGACGTACATATAAATGATCGCGCTTATGAAGAAGAACTAAAAACAACGATGAATCCCAATCAAATGGGCATTTGAACCAGATTTTTTACGGCTCGGTGCTTCGGTACTCGTTCAACGAAATTAACGACATATAAAAAAAAGAAAAAAGAAAAACATTCAGCGAAATGAGGAAGTGGACACTGCTGTCAGTAGACAAATTATTGCTCTCTTTCTCTTCGATTTTTTCGGGATCGAATGTCAACCGCTTTGAGTATGGATTTTTCCTAATCGAAATTTTTTCATCATTTTCAGGAATTTAATATGAAATAAAAAAAAAAAAACTAAAAAAGTGAAATTGAAAAAAAACTATGTTAAAATGAGTACAACAACATCAGCGAATACAACTCCTGCATCAAATGGTAGCAACACTAGCGCCAATGACAATAACAACAGCACCAGCAACTCTACCAACAACAGCACAGGTCCAGCCAATGGTGGATCGCTGAACAACTCAAACAATTCAAACACAAATAACGGCATTGGATGCGCTCCCGGTGGTCCTAATAATTCCCAAATCATTACATCCTCATCATCTGCATCAGCTGCAACAACAACACTTACATCGAAATCCATAGGACCACCACCGATTCCGCCAACCAAGCCGATTCTCTCCTCCCCCGGTGCATATAAACACAATTATGTTAATTCGACAAATATTAATCTCAGTAGTTCAGGTACCCTTACGGCTGGTATCCACAGTGTGAACAAAGCTCACTTGCCACCGACCAGCGAGAAACCAGCGATTGCAGCTCGACCAATACCACCACCAACGCTGCCTAAGTATTCGTCGAGTTTTGGCAAAATTGATCGTGAACGTAATGATTTTGCCAAATTGGATCGAGCTGAAAGGGAAAAGGTATGTTTTTTTTTACATTCAAAATATTTTAATTACCTTTCAATTTTATTATTAATCACTTTTGTAAATTTTTATAATACAAAAAAAAATCATTATGGTTGGAATTGGAATGGTTCTGTTGAAATTTATGTTGCCAAATTATTTCAAATTATTGATTGTTTGTCTTAAGATGGATTTGGTTTTATTTTTATTTAAACTTAAACAGGTAGTATGTGTATTTGAAATATTAAAATTCATAATTTATTCAAGCTTATAAGTGACAATCACTGACATTTACCGATGTCAAAAGGTATCATGCATGTCTCTGTCAAATTATGACATAATTTTAATTAAACTGATCATAATTTCGGCAATAAAACAGCTCTTGTCAAAAATGCATTTTTGACAGTTCTTAGAAATCCTTGAGAACTTGTCAGCTGTCACCTGTCATATGCATAAACCGTTATCAACTTCAAATCAATCGAAGAACCAAGAAAAATATATGACATTCAATTCATTCGTCACCTCTTGTAAGGTTTTGTTTACCCACAAAAGTAACTGACGACATCCTAATACTGTCATATGGCTATGTTTGATTCTGCTGCACCTCACTTTTTCTTGCATTAAACACCGTCTTCTATCAATCTTAATAGTTGTTTTTTGTGTTAGATTCATTGGAGGTGTCAATCCACCAAAATTTCGAAAGGGCACTATATGTGTTCTATTTTAAACTAAGACCTGACGATTGTCAGATCTGTCAGCAAAAAATATGTCGCAGAGGACTTACAGCAGTCTTTATTTCAATTTCCCAATATTGTCAGAAAATCCCTTGTTAACTTAAAACTATAAACAAAAATAACGTGAAACTTTTTGTAAAGTCAGAAATATCTTCTTTTATTTTCTATTTAAAAATAGATTTAGTAATATGCTTAATCATTTTTAGTATGATACTAGACTAAAAAGAGGATTTTGCTAATTTTAAACCAGTTTAGTATTGTACTATTTTCTTAACATTTTACTAAAGTTAAAATCACAAAATGGCTACTTTATTTTTTTAAGAATCGTACTAAATCCATATGCCACTTTGACATTTACAAACGTCAAAACGTCATTTAGTTATGTTCGCTCACTTTTTTTGCACTATTTTAGGCGTGTTTAGTTGTAGTTTATTAAGAAAATAGATTTAGTATGGTGCTAGTTAAAAAGTGTTTAAAATTAGGAAAATATTAGTAAAGTGCTTTAGTATTAGCAAACTGTTAAGTAGTATCATGATAAGCCTTTAACATCAGGCTGTTTAAAATTTAGCGCCATTGTTATTTTAGTAAACAGTTTATGAATAATTAAAATTTCTCACTCAAAAAGTAAAATATGGAAAAAATATGAAATAAAATGCAAGACTGGATCACAATTTCTCTTGTAGCGAACAACTTACTTGGTATTTAGGCGTTTTAGGTTTTTTTTTTTTTTTTTATAATCTACACGCGCTCAAGGGATTATGAATACCCTTTAAATGTTTCAACACAGCGCGGACGTGAGGGTGAGGTTAAGGAAGAGAAAGAATGATAGGAAAGATGTGTTGTGATTGACAAAGATTCATTTTTTAAACGGTACAATTTTATCTTACTTATCTCGAAAACAGCCCTTAGAATGCGCGTTTGCGTACGAGAAAAATATATACATTTATTCTTATATACGTACGCACAGTGAAGCGATATTTGATGCGAGTTTCCCACATACCTATCGCAAGCATCTCGCTCATAAACTCTTCTGACCACTTTTCAAGCGAGTTTCTGCGAAAATTGTTTGTTTTTACTTAAACGTCAAGAAAAAAATCAAACTATGTATTTACATAATTTCAGTGCTTATGTTGTTTTTTTTATTTCATCCTTTCTAATTGGAAGTTGTTTCTCGCATCCATCGCTTTGTCGCACCACTGTACGCGCAGCCTTATGATTTTGACTAAAAAAGTATGTGCACTTACTTTACATTTCAGCTCAATCGTTTTATAAATATTTTGTTATTAACGGTATGGCAGGTAGCATACATTTTTGATTTCCGACTTTCTCATAAACGAATCTACGGAATTCTATCAAAATTTTTATACAGGAGATCCTTCAAATTCTAAATAATAATGCAATACAAATTTTCGAAAATAGCTTTTTTTTTAGTTTTGGAAAAAAAAGTTTTGAAAATACAATATATCGAAACCAGTGGACGATTTTTTTTTTTTAAATATGATTTTTAATTTATATTTTTAAATATTTAAAATTATTAGACCAACATTAAAAAAAACAGAAACAGAAATGTTTCATATAAAAAACTTAAGTAGGAAAATAACGACCTTAGAAATATATTTTCGGTTTTTACTAAGAATCTGATTGTACATAAGAGCATGTCGGTGAGATCCAGTAGTGCTACATAAGAGCAAGTCGGTGAGATCCAGTAGTGCATTTAGTTTTTTATGAAAATCGTTAGAGCCGTTTTTGAGTAAAAAGGAATGAAGAAGAAAACCAAGACAATAATTTTTGATAAAAAAAAACAGGGCCCATGTTCTGTAACTCAGTCGATAACATTTCCTCACTAAACGCCTCCGAAAAATTGGGTTTCTGTAAGTTGAGGCGATACCTTAAATTTTTAATTTGTTTGACTGCGATTTTCCAATCAATGGAATGCGATAAATTGAAAAAGTCATTTTGTCATCTTAACAACAAAACAAACATTTTTTTGTTCAATTCTCTTGTTCACTTTTTAAGCAAAAGAATTAAAAAATATTAAAAATAAAGTTTTTCTCAGAAAAGAAAAGTGGTTTCGTTAATTTTAGTTTTATCAGTAATACAAGACATTTGAGCACTTTTCTTATTTTTGATTAAAAATTAATATTAGTATTAAATTTTGAAAAACAGGTACAACTTGGAAAAAAAAAGTTTGATATTTTTTCCCCAAAATTTTGAGTTTGTAAATTAATTTTTCAAAAACTGTTCACTAAATTAGGTAAATATTTTTAAAAATAAAATAAGAGGAGCTTATTTTGGCTTTATAAAAAGTTATACATGCATTATGTGTTGCCGTTGTTTTTTTTTAATAATTTTTTTTTTTTAAGTCAATTCGTTTTGGAAAAAAAGAAAAGACCTGCCTCCCATACGAATTTTTTTCTTTTCTCAATCCAACCTACACGGTCTATCTTTTTTGCAACTTTTACGAATCACCCTGTATATCAAATCATAAGCAATCTATTACTCGTATCGTATCTATATCTTATCATACTGAAAGATCCTCTATATTAAGTGTACTATGTTTTAAAACTGATAAATATAAGGCATATCCCTTTCTTGTTAATCGGAATCGTTTATTTTCTTTTCCTAAAAAAGAAACCTAAATAATAAATCAACAAATTTTGTGTAATTTTTTTCTACCATAATAATGGGTTATCCATTTTGCGGTTTCAAAAGTAACCGTAAATAAAACACATATAAAATATTTTTTTTCATGATATTTCTTTTTTATTATAAAGTTTGAACGTTGACATGTGTGAAACACTACATCATTTAAATGACCACTACGCGAATTATTGCAAGCATCGATTATTTTCAGGTAATTTTCGACCACTTTTTGACACATATTGGGCGGTATCTCAGCCATAACTTGACAAAGTTAAAGCTTTATCTGCACAAACACGGTCTATCGTGTAGCCCTACCAAAAAAAAGCCCAGCGGAGTCAAATCGCATGATCTTGGTGGCCGGTTGATATCGCCACCACGAGAAATTACGCGGCCAGGAAATGTCTCTTGCAATAAAGCCATATTCGCTCGAGTTGTGTGGCATGTGGCACCGTCTTGTTGAAACCACATATTCTCCAAGTCGTATTCTTCAATAGCAGGCAAAAAAAAGTCGGTTATCATCTGACCATAACGCTCCAAATTGACGGTGACAGTCGTTAAGTAAGTTCCAATCACACCTCCAAAGAGCGCGCCAAACAGTGACTTTTGTGGATGTAATGGCCTCTCTTCAATTACTTCTCAGAGCCCCAAATATGACAATTTTGTTTGTTAACATACCCACCCAGTGAGAAATGTGCTTCGTCGCTGAAGAAAATTTTGTACAAAAAATCGTCGTCCACCGCCTGTTGTTCAAGCACACATTCGACGTATCTGCGACGTTGTGAATGGTCAGCTGGCTTCAGCTGTTGTGTTAGCTGGACTTTATATGGATGTAGGTTTAGATCCTAATGCAAAATACGCCATAATGTGCCGTAAGACAGTCCTAATTCCTGAGAACCTCGAGGTATCGACACAGTCGGGTCTTCGGTAACACTTTCACTTACAACAGTAATGTTTTCAGTGGTACGAGCGAAACGATGATGCACAGGCCTTACAATATCTGTAACCAATCCAGTCTCTTCAATTGCTTACGAAGTTGGACGATTATGTAAACCATAATCTTCTCTTAAAGCACGATATGTGGCTGTGGGAGATTCACCATTTTTGTAGTAGGTTTTAACAATTTGTATGCGTTGTGCTATAGTTAAGCGATCCATTTTCGTAAATGTCATAATTTCAACTGAAAAAAAAATTAGTTTAACAACTTAGTTTGACAGATGTCGAATTCCAGTCCTATACTTTTGAAACCGCAAAATGGATAACCCTTTATAATTCATCTAAGTCCAACATTACCCTAATTTGCAGTGAATTGTTTTTCAATCTTCTGTTTTGCGAATTTATTTAATTAATCAATTTTTACACGCATACCATAAATTCCCGATATGAATTCTATCGATTCCAAAAAGACCAAAAACCAAGGTCTTATCAGCCGCACTCTAGATACGAGTTTCGCACCTGACGGCTTATTAACCCTATTTTACCCTATTACAAACTTGAATTTCCAAAATACAAAAATCCTTTGTTTAAGAATTTATGTGACGCAATGTATCTTCGTGTATAAACAATTACATATAACAGCTGTTATTTTGTATCAAAATTCGCTAGAGTCAGAAGGGCGATAGTGCATCATAGCGCATTTTGGCGTTTCCATACAAACTTGGTTTTTTTTGTATCCAAATAATATTTTAAGTTTTTTTTAAATTTATTTTATATATATTTTTTCTATTTTTTATTTTTAATTTTTAACCAATCTGACGAACAATCAATAATTGCTTTTTACATACATATGTACATTATATATTTATTATTATTAAAACTTTATTCTCTAATAGCATTTAATTAGAAATTATTGTATTCCTTCGTTTTTTTGCATTTTGTTCGTTCGAGTCCTTGTTATATAAATATATCCACAAAAATGGTTAAACAAAATACTTCATACTTCTTAATATTATTATATTATTATGGTTGTTGGTAAACTGGCTTAAAATAACGTCAGAACAACGTTTAGTTCCTTTTTTGTGTAAAAAAAAAAAAAAAAAAAAAAAAAAAATTCCTTTAATTTTTTTGGAATGCAAGTTAAAATTGTTATTATGCATCCGTTACTCTGTTGAATATTTTAAAATGCTTATTCATGTGTAAAAAGGAATAGAGTTCTTTTTTGTTGTGTTCTGTTATATGTATGCATTTTTTTCCAATTTTTAAAACTGAATATTTCAATTCAATCTGTAAATATCTACTATCTATAGAAACCTACATTCGATTGTAAAATACTCAAACAAAAAAGTGTCGACACTTAACCGTGTATTAAAAGTTGAGCAGAGTTCATACATGGTTGTTTTTTTTTTGTTCGATCCGAAATTAAGTTGGTAAGTATACATAAGTTGATGCACTCTGAAATTGACTTGTGATGATTCCAGCCTTGATCAATTTCGGAATCATGCATACTGAAGGAATGTACTGCATACAGTGCTGTGTTAAATTTGTATTTTTTTATTAAGACAAAGATAAATGACGATGGGGCAAAAATACAAATTTTATAATATGAAATATGAGTAAATTTAGAATTAGGTGGTTTAAGGAAAATTTTAATTAATTTTGTTTTTTTTTTAATCATCGGTTTTAAATATTTGATTTGATTAAATGCCCAAGTTGTGATGTTTTGTGCTCAGTTTGTACAGCCATGTGTCAGCAGGCATATTTGCAAGTTGTACAAAGAAAAGGGGGTAAAATTCAGTTTTTTTTTTTCAAACTACGCGAAAACCAGATTTTTTTAAAAAAGTTGGAAAAAAATTGGACTGTGAATCGCTATAATTTAAGAACGAATTGGCGTACAGAAGTCGTTTCTTTGTCAAATTGGTAGAGAATAGTATTGTCTACTTAGGTCATTTTGAAAAAAAAAAATAAAGTTTTTGGAAGTTGCTAAACAAAATAAAATGAATTAGTATTTTTAAGATGGCAGTATTTCCCTTCCGTTACCACTCTTTAAACTTGTTTTTTTTTTTAATAGAATATGTTTTTCCAAACATATATAAAAACACAACATTCCCCTCAAAAACATAAATATATTACATTTTTTTGAATAAATGTCCTAAACCCCAATGTTTTCAACCATTGTTCTCCAAATCTATCAATTGTACGATAAAAAGTATCTTTATCTTTTGTATGTAGAACATGAGCTACAATGTGTACCTACAAAGTTTTATCAAAAAACCTATGGTTTTTAGGACGTACAAATGGAGTTCTCCTCTAAAATGCAGCTTTGTCGGAATTTTTTTTGAAGTGAATATCTTATTTATTATTTTTTTTTTAATTTTATTAAATTTTGCTTTAAGGCTTTGTATATGAAACCTATAGTACTACTATGAGACTGATTTTTTTAGCTAGTAGTTCCGTCGATGAGGGCGCTAGTTTCTCTTTTCTTGATATTGAATTGTTGATGTGAAAGAAGTAAAGCTAGAGCCAAAACGAAAAAAAGCAAGGGAGATGGTCGAAACTTATTAGTTCTGACAACAATATAGAGGGTAAGGGAGAAAACCGATTAAGCTGTTTTTGCCATGGCAACCTTTAAAATATGGTGGGTATAAATAAATGATGTCAAGGCTATTGCCGTATACATTAATTTGAAGTAGGAATGTATATGGATATACATGCGTGTATAGGTTATTATAGAATTTATTTTAAATTTTTCTTTGAAATTTCAGATATTTGGTGGATTTTAGGATTTTGAATTGTAGCAACGTTGCTACTTTTCACTTTTTCTATGCGAAAATAGCAATGAGATATTGAGATATTTCAATATGTTTTGTTTAGGTAGGTACATGTGTACCCAGATACCCATCTACATACAATATGTATGTACATACATAGGTACTTTTTGTTCTTTTTCAAATATAATATCTATTGAGAATAATTAAATTTTTTCTCCACAGACAGTTTTATTAGGAAATAAAGTAGGTATACATAGGTAGTATTTTTTTTAAATTTTTTTACAAGTTATGTATTCGAAAAAAATCGAACTCGAGATTTTGATCAAACTTGACATTACGATGATAGCGGAGACGAAAAAATTGTCCGCAATTCCTTTTTTCTGTCTGTCTGTCTTCGAGTTTACAGCCTTAACGTTTTTTTTCATAAACATGTCCCCAGATTTTTTTCAGCTTTCTTAATACTAAAAATAATAGTACCTTTGACTTGACTTTCTTTTTGACCAAAAAGACAAACATGACATTACGATCATAGAGAAAACCAAAAAAGTGGGTCCCCTAATTCCGTTGGTCTGTCATTCTGTCTGTCTGTCCTCGAGTCTACAGCCTAAACGCTTTGATAGATTTGCTTCAAACTTCGTACATATTGTTTTTTCGGTAATATGCCCACACGGTTTTAAAATTTTTTTTTAAGACGACAAATAACAGTAGCTCCCATACATTTTTTTGGCCAAAAACAAGAATCTTATTTTTAATAAAAACGGCTCCAACGATTTTTATAAAAAAAAATTAGTTCATTAATGAAGGGAAAGTGTACCTTTTAATATTTTTTTTAATTGTTTTTTTGGTACCTCTAGTAGAACCATATTTTTGGTTTTCGATTTTTTGGAAATTAATTTTTTTTTTGAAAATTCAAAATTTCCAAAACGACTTAATAGATTTTTTCGAAACTTCGTATTTAGTAGTTTTTTGACATTATCTTGAATAATTTAAAAAAAAAACTATTTTTCTAAAATAAAAAACAACGGTACCTCCCATACAAACGTTAAAAACCGTTAAGAAAAAAAAATTATTTCTCAAAAACGGCTCCAAGACTTTTCAAAAAAAAAATTGTTATTAAATTATATTTTATTTTTTGGATTTTGAAAAAAAGAAAACAATATTTTGCAAAATTAAATATTTTGAAGATTTTTTTAAATAATATTTTCATATGTACATATATATATTGTTGAATACTCTTTAAAAAAAAATAAGTAGAAAACGATTTAAAAAATATATAATACCTATTAATAAACAATTCTTATTTGAAAATTCGTCAACTCGATTTTTTATGAAATTACTTATCAAATCTGAATTTTCAAAAAAAAATATTTTTTTTTTTCAAAATTCAAAAAATATATTAAATAAAATAAAAAAAAATTTGTCACAAGAACAATTTTTTTTTGCACAACGATTAACAGAAATCTCAAATTTTAACTGTTAAATTATTATCATGTTTGTTCATTTGGTAAAAAAGTTTATTTTAGTGTATACCTGAATATTTAAATATTCCCTACATCCATCAAACAATTTTCATTCTATCTGCCCGCAGAATAAAAAACACACACACACAACCAGCTCATACTCAACAAAAAAACATTCATAAAAAAACAAAAAAAAAACCTATGAAATAAATTGTTTTCCTTTTCTCCTCTAACTTATAATAAATTTTGTATATATTTCTCTCATCAATTTATTATCACACTATTTCTCTTTATACGCATTTTCATAACACACCAACACTACCTAACCCCCGATTTGGTAGTGGAACTCATGATGAGTAGTAGAACTTATTGCAGGCTGGATGAATTTCGTCGTCATGATAGTACTATTAATATCTATATAAACGGTGATTTTTTAAGAGCTTGGTTTTTGAAAATTCAAAAAAACACAGAAACTTGTAAAAACTGAATGAAATTTTTATTTGGATCGATAAATCAATTTCTGCCATTTACTTTTTAAAAATAATTTCACTTAAATGTTGCACGCGGCTACGCTTCAGGTGGTCCATTCTGAAGGTCCAATTTTGGCAAACTTTTTCACACATTTCGGCCGGAATCTCACCAATGACGCGTTCAATGTTGGCTTCCAAGGCAGCAATCGTGTTTGGCTTGTCCCCATAGACAATAGACTTAACATAGCCCCACAAAAAATAGTCTAATGGGGTCAAATCACATGATCTTGGTGGCCAATTGACTGCGTCAAAACGTGAGATCAACTGCTCACCAAATTCGCCTCTCAATTGATGCATGGTTTCGCGTGCAGTGTGGCATGTGGCACCGTCCTGTTGGAACCACATGTCGACCGAGTTCAATTCTTGCATTTTCGGCAAAAAATCTGTTATCATCGAACGGTACCTTTCTCCATTGACCTTAACCCTGCGGCCTTCATCGCCCTTGAAGAACTACGGCCCAATGATGCCGCCTGCCCATAAACCGCACCAAACAGTGCATTTTTCGGGATGCATTGGTAGCTGCTGAATTGCCTCTGGCTGCTCTTCACTCCAAATACGGCAATT